>NC_069437.1:235624-261499 GCF_026875155.1 Cherax quadricarinatus | reverse complement strand
ACAACAAATGTGACAGTTTTAATTGTGGCAATGTTCTGCTCTCCAGGAGCTTTCCCCAAGGCTTGATAAATTTTCTGCAGAACGAAACGTTGCCACAATTAAAATGTCACATTAGTTGGTCATGTGACGTTTTTACCTAACGGAGTTAAATGCTGTCAATAAGGACACATGGATATCCATTACCAAGAACACATGACACTGACCTTTATAACGAGATGTGAAGTTAATGGCTAAGTGAGAAGTGTTATACGAATGCTATCAGGTCCCTTTGACAGAAAAGACGAAAGAAGTTCCTGCCTTTATTAAAAGGAAGAGTTTCCCAAAAAAATTAAAATTATAAGGGTTTTTTTCGTATTGGAAACTCACGACAACGTTTAAAAATGGTTTGGGAAATGCTTTTGGAGGGCTCACCTTTAGGCCTTTTTCATGTCAATGTTTAAAAGGGGAAAGCAGCTGCTTAGTTGCGATAAAGGGCTTTTTTGTACAAATTTTCCCATCAGTACAGTTTGACGGTCAAATATACAAGAAAATTAGGCAGGCAAAGAAAATTTTTCTAGGAAATTTTCACTGCCAAGCCGGGTGTTGCCTAATACAGCAAGGTAGAAGCGTGGCGTGGTCACTTTTTACCAGATATTTTTCCGAAATTTAACACAGCTTATATTACTTCTGTAGAGAAATTTAATGCATATTCGTTCACGAAGTACATGCTGTGAGGCGGCCATGTTGCTAAAGTACTTCAGAATAGCCGGGGAAGAATCATATCGTTTAATGTATTTTAAATGTAAGAGTCAAATAATTCCACCCACCTTTAAGGGCGACACTCATTTGGTGATAACATCGGGACCGCCAACCCACTTCATTTATGTTTTGTATTAAAGAAGCGTAAATATATTTCCTTATGCTCTGCAAGTCTTCAACAGTTTAATATAAATTTTTACATATCAAGGTGGGGAATTATTATTTGGTAGACACATTATCCAGGTCACTTGTATTTAATGCTTAACATTATATATCGAGGAATATTTTATATCTTAAGTAAAGATCATTACTACTAAATGCATTTTAAATAAGAAAAAGCTAATTACTCTATATTATTTTATTAAGAATGTGTAAAAGATTTATAAGTTCCTGGTAGGTTTAAGACAAGGCGCCCTTAACCTATTTTACTGATATTTACGTATGCAAGAACTCGAATTTTTATGTGTAGCCAAAAATAACTTATATATCAGAAATTTAGCATGGAAAATAATGATTAAAATTCTAATGCAGAAGCTCCTCTGTGACACCCTTAAAATGTATTTTTTTACTGACACCTTGAAAATTTAATTTTCTTACTGACACGTTTAAAATTTGATTTTGTTTCAAAATTTTAAAGTTGGTATCAAGGTAGTGCGGTGAAAAAGAGACATTCAAAAGCCAAACCCTCTGCATCCTTAAAACATATGTTGTGTGCACACTCCAGGGTTTCCATGGACAGCGTCCCGGTCATAGCCTCTCCCTAACATAAAAACACTGTGCCATATTTGTAATAATTACAACAGTCAATGTTTGCGGTGACTCGCCTTATCAGGAGAACTTGTGGCTCACCTCCCCTGGACCATAATCCTGTATTATATGATAATACACTGGTCAAGATTTTGAAGGCCACTGTTTGAATAGTTTAAAAGTATTAGTAAATAAGAAGGTGGTGACAAAGTAGTTACGACAGTGTGAAATTTCTAGTTTCCTTTCGTACATCTTCAAGATGAGAAATGATTTCCTTATTGTTATTCTCATATTTCAAGACCATGGAGACAAGTTGTACAGGGTATCATAATAACGATAATTTATAGAAGACTCATTTATTAAGATAAGCCTTTGATTAAAGAAAACGTTTTGCCATGAGTGATTTCTTCTGCCTTAACACGGAAATATTGCACAGGTGACATGAAGTGAGACGAGAATCAGCTGCAAGAAGTGAAATCACATAACATGAAGCGGGTATTATGCAACGTGGCAGGTGGTTTGGTACCACCTGACGGCTGTACCTAGGTTATTCTCAATGCTTTGAAAATAATAAATATAAACAACGGTTTGAGCTCTCTGTTGTATCAACCCTCACTGCTGTCCTACCTAATCTATATATGAAACATTTAGATGATAATTGTATCCTGGTCTCCTATCTAGATGTGATAAGTAGACAACGTATTGGTCACGTCTAGGAACCAAACTTGACGTACTGAACATGTGTGTTACACCATGAGTTATCTAAGACCATCTTTTCTCAATCAATTGCTCCACAGTGAAGGGAGTGAAACTATTGATCAAAGTACACAGAAAGGCAATGTAAGGATATGAATTATGATACTTTCTTCCCCACCTTCATGGCTTTAATAAAAATTACATAATTTCTATCCCTCAATACTTTGAAGATTAATACACTTTCCCCAGACATACTTTCAGCCTATAAATTTTTGCTCTCCACTCTATATCTAATTGCAAGACATGGGTAATATGTGTCCTTGGCAGAAACGTTAAACACTCTACAACTGAAGGGCCTGAAAGATAAACTGTGGGTGGTAGCCATAGTGCTGAGAGCAGACCCATTCACTGGTGCAGTTTATATGATACACTGTAGATGTGACAAAACCCTATGGAAGAGAAATGGTAAAATTACTCAAGCTGCTTCATGATCTCTAAGCAACTGACAGTTAAGATGTTGCCTGACTTACATGCTCACCATCAGGTCATACTAACCATTTGCATTGATAGGTGATCGATCCCATGCAGTTGACTACAGTCTCGCTTCATATCATCTGTCTCTGTCTCTTCTTCCTAGTTTTCTTTGTGCTTTCACCCGTGGTGAAAAGTTTCTTCTAGTCATTATAACTACATATATGTCTTCCTATGCAGATCATTGAGAGTTTAAGAGTAACTTGCACTTTGAATTTTGACATGTGTCACTCTTTCCTCATCCAAAATTCAGGCTTAATTCAGGGAACTGCAGCACGATACAGAAATAGTTTAGTTTTTGTGCTGAAGAGATTTCCTTAAAAGAAACAATCCCTTGAAGTTAGGACATATAAGTTACCATGTGGCAGTTCTAGTAATCAAATTGGAATTTGCAAAATGATTGGAAAATTTCTCTCTCCATCAGAAACAAGTCAGTGTTTGACTTCATTTGTTTATCCTGTGTTAAGTTAACTTAATGTTCTTCTACGTGCCTATAATATTCTCGTGTCCTCAAAACTGTTGCTCAAGAAAATTATGTTACGTACAATTAGCTTATACAAAACTTACCGAACTTACTTTCTTAAAAGTAGGTAAGTCTTCCCTGGAGAATCTGGATTTATTTTGACCTGTGTAGGTCCCAATTTACTTTTTTTTTTAGGGGTTAATGAAAAAAATAAAATACTGCTTTTCATGCGATAATTTCTAAATTTTGCAAATAATTAGCTTCAACCCATCCATGCTAATAACTTAATGCAACTTCTGAGCACCTTCAAGCTTAATATCCTCGTGTATTTTGGATATTTTTACTTGTGATCTCTTTGATAAGTTTGTACTATATTTGGGTTATGTAATATCCTAATTTACCATTTTTTATTAATGCAATTTGAATATTAGCTTTCATAAAATGACTTGTAAATGCCTCTTCTGATTCCCATAAGACGTTCGGAATTAATATTTAACTGTGTTATCAACTTAATGTCGCAATCTCCACAATTTCACATCGAGGTACTAGAGTCTGTGGTAATGGAGTACAGGAACACCCTTCATGGATCGCGCAGCAACTAAAATACACCTAGTAACATAAATAACTTAACTGTCACATCTCATAACTTGTGACACTTGATAGATATAATTTAAAAACAAAAGGGCAGTTACGTATTGTGGGGTGACCAGTACAAACTACCACCCCAGGCAAACTCTCCAGAGTTTTCCGTTTACCGCTGGAAGGTTTCACGGTGATTCTAAGTTTTGTTGATAATATATGTAAATGACTGATAATTGTGAGGATTTTTCCACTTGACACCTGCCTTCTGTATAGCTTGTGTGTTTGTTAAAGATCCTATCTCAGTACTGGAGTATACCTGGAGAGAGTTCCGGGGGTCAACGCCCCCGCGGCCCGGTGTTGTGACCAGGCCTCATGTACTGTGTTATACATATTATATCAATAGTGTTATTGCAGTCCTTAATTATTACTGTATAATTTTTGGAGGAATTATTTCTGACATATTTTAATTTTAATTTACAATTTTGATAAATATTTAATTGAAACTAGTTGTTTGTTTTCACTGTAAATTTGTTTGTTTCGGCATTTTCCTGTGTCATACTCGTACGTCAGGTAGATGTAGGCCTTAAGCCCTCCGTCTGGAGTCTAATACCCGTCCATCAAGTGTCTAATGTTCCTCCTTCAGGAGTCTCAGGACCCTCAGTCAGGAGAGCGACATCATTAGAAAAGAACTCTGCAGCATCACTAAGCGCTGGACTGAGCAATGTTTTCCAGCTTCGTTCTGTAACTTGGGGGTCTACCTGCTGCTTCCAATGAATCCAGGCTTCATACCTGTGGGACTATCCTGAAGTAGGTGTATATCTTGTAAACTATGTGTTTATCTGGTAAACTACGTGTACATCTTGTAAACTAGGTGATTATCTTGTGAAACCCTGATTGTGGAATGTCTAATGACATTGGTATCCTCACGGATAATTGCAGTCTACACCTGCGGTATTTTCATCTTTTTTTTCCTATTGGTGCTTCTAACGGTGTCCCGTAGCTCGGTTAGTGGCGCACTCAGCTCACACATTGAGGTCCGTGGTTCGATCCCCGGTACAGATAAAAACATCGAGCGTGTTTCCATTAGACACCTACTGTCCCTGTTCACATATCAGTAAATAGTTACCTGTGTGTTAGTCGACCTGTGTGGGTAGCATCCTGGGGACAAAATTAGCCTAATTTGCCCGAAATACTCTGCATAACAAGGGGTTTTCTATATAGTATGTCACTGATGTCAGCTAGGCCTGTATACCTTGTATCTGTGATTGTATATGTGATAGTTATATTTCTATAACTATAATTATTTCAGAGGTATTATGTGAGATGTCGTCACTGTGTCCAGGGCGGGTGAGTATTCACAGTAGGTAAACAGTGACAATGTTACCCTCAAATAGGGTATACATTTTTCCCGTGACAGATGTTACTAGGAACTTATCTTTCCTGGGTGTTTGTATACAGTTAGCATCTCTGATATTTTTCCGAACTCACTTCTAAATTTATATGCATTGTTTTAGACAATTGTCTTATAGTGTGTGAAATTTATACCTTGTGTCAATATAATGCAATTGATGCATTGATGTATCAATATTGCAAAAAGTTTGGTATATTAAAAATTTAGAAGTGCGAAAAAAAATCGAAACACTCTATACAAAAGAAAACAAAACGATTTTGAAAAAAAAAATAATTTTTTTATATAAATGGAAGGAAAAATATAAAGGACTTTTCTGTCGGTCTAGAATTTGATCACGTGACAGGACCAATAAAAAATCGTATAAATTTTATCTCCAATTTATGAGTAAGTCAGGAAAAACAAATTTAAGGAAGCATCCAAATTTTTGGTTTGATAGATTCAAATTCCATCACATCGTCTGGTAGGTGCATTAAGAAACCAAGAATATTGTTAATCTCCTGTGTCATCATCACTCACCTGCTCATACCAGACTTCATCACTCACCTGCTCATACCATACTTCATCACTCACTCACCTGCTCATACCATACATCATCACTCACTCACCTGCTCATACCATACTTCATCACTCACTCACTGCTCATACCATACTTCATCACTCACTCACCTGCTCATACCATACTTCATCACTCACTCACCTGCTCATACCATACTTCATCACTCACTCACCTGCTCATACCATACTTCATCACTCACTCACCTGCTCATACCATACTTCATCACTCACTCACTGCTCATACCATACTTCATCACTCACTCACCTGCTCATACCATACTTCATCACTCACTCTACCTGCTCATACCATACTTCATCACTCATCCACTGCTCATACCATCTTCATCACTCATCCACCTGCTCATACCATACTTCATCACTCATCCACCTGCTCATACCATACTTTCATCACTCACTCACCTGCTCATACCATACTTCATCAACTCACTCACCTGCTCATACCATACTTCATCACTCACTCACCTGCTCATACCATACTTCATCACTCATCACCTGCTCATACCATACTTCATCACTCACTCACCTGTCATACCATACTTCATCACTCACTCACCTGCTCATACCATACTTCATCACTCATCCACCTGTCATACATTACTTCATCACTCATCCACTGCTCATACCATTATTCATCACTCATCACCTGCCCATACCATACTTCATCACTCACTCACCTGCTCATACCATACTTCATCACTCATCACCTGCTCATACCATACTTCATCACTCACTCACCTGCTCATACCATACTTCTCACTCACTCACCTGCTCATACCATACTTCATCACTCACCACCTGCTCATACCATACTTCATCACTCACTCACCTGCTCATACCATACTTCATCACTCACTCACCTGTTCATACCATACTTCATCACTCACTCTCCTGCTCATACCATACTTTCATCACTCATCTACCTGCTCATACCATACTTCATCACTCATCACTGCTATACCATACTTCATCACTCATCCACATGATCTACCATCACTCATCACTTCATCACTGCCTTCATACCATACTTCATCATTACAACTCACCTGCTCATACAATACTTCTCATCATAACCGTATATAACTATGATACCATTACATCATCACTACATGCTCATAAAAGAATTCATTAACATACCATTTCCAACTGCTCATAACCATTACTTCATCACTCACTCCCTGATCATGCCATACTCATCACTCACATCACCTGCTCATACCAAATTCTACTCCGACTCACCTGTTCATACCATTGCTCATCTACTCATCCTGCACTCATACATACATCATCATTCACCCACCTGCTCATACCATGCATCATTATTCACCACCTGCTCATAAATACTTCATCTTCATCCACCTGCTCATACTATGCTTCACATCATCCACTGCTATACCATAATCTTCATCACTCACTCACTGCTCATACCATACTTCATCATTACCCTCCTGCTATACCATATTCATTTATCATTACTTAATCATTAACCATTCTTCACTCACATGTCATACCATACTTCATCATTCACCCACCTGCAATCATAACCATATTCATCTCTCAAGTTACTGCTCATACATACTTATATCATCACTCTGATCATACCATACTTATATTATCATCCACTGCTTATACAATACTTCATCACTCATCGCTGCTCATTACCATACTTCATCACTACATCCAATGCTTATACTCTTGCTTCAATCATTATACAAACCTGTATACATACTTTATACTCATCCGCCTGCTTCATACATGCTTATCATTTATCCACACTGCTCATACCATACTGATCATCGACTCACTACTGCTCATAACAATTTTTCTTTATCACTCATCCGCTGATATACCATACTTCATTTCTCCACCTGCTTCATACCATGCTCATCATTCTTCCACCTGCTCATACCATATTCATCACTCACTCACTTGCTCATACATACTTATCATTCACCCACCTGCTCATAAACTTCATCAATACTTCACTGTCATAATTACTTCATCTATACTCCTGCTCATACCATATTTATCAATTTACTCACTGCTATACATACTTCATCACAAATGATACCTGCTCAACATACTAATCACTCACTCACCTGCTCATACCATACTTCATCACCTACTCACCTGCTCATACCATACTTCATATTCATCCACTCTAATACCATTGCTTCATCTTCATCCACATGCTCATACCATGCTTATCATTCATCCACCTGCTACATACTTACTTCATCACAATCAATCTAGTTATACCAATCTCATCACTTCACCATGATTTCACAGTGACGACTGTTACCTGTATCAGTCACGTACCTGTTAGATACATGATTACAAACACAATATTACCTTTAAAAATGCTGCTGTTGTCAAATATAAACCTGTATATAACTATTGTATTACTGCTAATATCTCATAAGTAATTGCTAAGTAAATTACTGTAAGTTAATGTTTTTCAATTAAAATTTATCCTGATTACACACAAGAATTTTAGTATAACGAAGTTAGTGATGTATCGGATATTCGCATCCGCATCCGCATCCGCATCCCATTCAGCAATCCGCGTCCGCATCCGCTTCGACTTCAGCTTCCGCAGCCGCAGCCGCGCGCAGCGAGCGGGAATATCCTCAGACAAATTTTTACATTACCTCATTCCCATTTAACTGAAAAGAGATATCCGCATATGCATCGTATCCGAAAAATTTTCACTGCGGAACTTCCGACAACAATCCAACATCCGGAATCTAACATTCCGACGGACAATAGCGAACATACGCACAATTTCTTACATCAAAACCGTCACTCAAAAAATAGTAGAACTTCCTCATACACATAGATATCTGCGCGTTACTAACTTTTCACATCCAAATTCTCCTTAGTATATTTAATTGTCAATAAATATATTCTATAAGAAATTTATATAATTTCGTGTAGTTCATATAATTTCATTATCACATTAAAACTTTAATTTATGTATAATTGCTATTAATGAAATAATTAAGTGTTCGTTCAGTAAAAACAAAGACAATACATAGCAACGACAGGTGTTTTCACCGTTATATACGAGAGGCGTATTTCTCTGTGGGATATACGAGAGATTGTATTCTCTGTTATGTATATCTGTGTATATACGAGAATGTGTATTTCTCTTTAGTTATCTGTGTTATACGAGGAGATGTGTATTTCTCTGTTACATACATGATATGTTTGGTGTATCCCTCAGAGCGCATACATCCCTCTCAGTGATTATCATATGGCGTTAATTCGTAATTTCAGCGATCGATAAATTCGTGATTGGTAGTGTACAGGGTAAGTAGTTCTTATTCCTTCGTACAGTAGATAGGTTTTTAAAGCAAAACAGTATACTAGCTAAGAAACCTTTCAAAAAAGAAGAAAAAACACCTTAAGAGTGGTTTTTAAAAGAGAGTCTTACTGCAAAAATTTCGAGTGCCAGGCATACTATTAATAAATATGACTACAGTAAGAATATCTTCTTACTACAATTTAATGATAAAGGACGAGAAAATATCTTATCTTACTAAATAAATATCTTACCCTTTCTAGACAAATATCTTACCTTACTAAACAAATATCTTACCTTACTAAAAAATATCTTACCTTACTAAACAAATATCTTACCTTACTAAACAAATATCTTACCTTACTAGACAAATATCTTACCTTACTAAACAAATATCTTACCTTATTAAACAAATATCTTACCTTACTAAACAAAATCTTACCTTAATAAACAAATATCTTACCTTACTAAGCAAATATCTTACCTTACTAAGCCAAATATCTTACCCACAATGAATACTAGATATAAAGGACACCTACTAAACAAATATCTAACCCACAATGGGGGAAAATGTTTGGACGATTACAGACCAATCACAACATAGAAAAAAAAAAATGTATACCGACAATGTCAACATAACAAGGAAACACGAAATTGTAACAGTGCGATTGTAAACAAAATACATTAGAAAGTGACTAAATGGTTTTTTCAAAACCAGTAAGTTGATAAATAAGACACTTGGGCAACGTTTGGGTATCGGTATTCTGGAACGATACCTCAAACTGCTCCTCGTTTTTCAATTTCTCTGCATGGACTGAAGAAGTCACTGTGTGGCCCAAACGTTTCCAGAATAAAAATATCCAAATGTAGTGAATGGTTCGAGAACCCGACAAATTGATAAATTAGGTATCACATTTGAACGAATGTGGATACCACCTACGACTGCCCCGCAACTCTCCTGCCTACACTATATAAGTACTTCTTCGCACATATGCTGTATTTTTATAAAACTGATAGACTGATACATCGACTCCAAAGCCCAAGGGGCTGATTACCTCAAAAAATCCTCCTGTTCTTCACCATTCTCCTTTGTATGGGGCTGATGAAGCCACTGTGTGGCGAACCGTTTCCACATTAAAGATACCCAAATGCTGCACATGTGTCTAATTTATCAAGACACCCAATATTGCAGAAGTGTCTCATTTATCAAAATCTGTCAGGGTTTAAACCCCACCCATTCTGTGATTTGATATCATGGAATAAAGAAAACTAATACTCACACACAGTATCTTACCGACAAAGAGTGCGAGGTACCAGTGGACACCGTACACTGTCCTAAGGATCCCGTTCGGTGGAGAGAAGGCACCTCGAGTTCGATGAAGTTTCTGTTGCCTGCCCAGATGAGAGCAGCGCAGGTGAGCATTGAACCAGTGAGGGCCAGCATCTGGGCAGCGTAGGAGATTGTCAACTTGAACAGGATCACTGTCAGATCCACAGTGGAAATGCAGTCCTACGGTAAGAGACAATACTCAGATGTTTTGAAATATACACTGAAACTTGTATGTAATGAATAAGAAGGCACAATACCGTGAGTGAAACAATACACAAATAACTCGAACAAATAACTTATGACGACCTTTCGGTCAGACATGGACCATTATCTAGTAAAGCACTAATTCCTAGACAATGTGGCATGGTGTGATTAGTACAGGGTGGTCACGAAAAACACTCCCTGATTTCAAACAGTATAACATGTAACTTTAATAATCTTTCACAGTTAGTAGCTTCAGATGCAGGATTTCACTCAGTTTTCATGTGGTATAAAGTACCATTAAAGGCACTTTCTTTGGGCGCCCCTCTAGTTTGCCGAGCAACCAGAGGGGCGCCCAAGAAGAAGTCACAAACAATTACGTCCGGTGGTCTCTGCAAGTGGCCTGCGAGGGCACCGGGCCTAACTGTTTGTGTCTTCTTTCTTTGGGGGTACGCGAAGAGCACAGTTTTCCTTACCTGGAGAGGGAGATCTGGAGAGAGTTTCGGGGGTCAACGCCCCCGAGGCTCGTACCACCACTACCTCCAACCCTGGAGGAGTTGAAAATTATGCAGTTCGCATAATAAGTCCAGATATGCTGCAGAGCGTCTGGACCGAACTGGACTATCGCATCGATGTTTGCCGAGCAACCAGAGGGACGCACATGAGTGCCTTTTAATACTACTCTATACCACATGAAACTGGACGAAATCCTGCATCTGAAGCTGCTAACTGTGAAAGATTATTACAATAACGTTACATGTTATACCTGTTTGAAATCAGGGAGTGTTTTTGTGGCCACATCTACTTTGCCCCAAAGCTCATAGGTTCCAGCTTCGTCCCAAAGTCATAGTTCCAGCTTGTCCCAAGCTCATAGGTTCCAGCTTCGTCCCAAGCTCATAGGTTCAGCTTCGTCCCAAAGCTCATAGGTTCCAGCTTGGGGACACAGCTCATAGGTTCGAGCTTTGGACAAAGCTGAGATTAATGTTTGTAAATATTTCGCCTGTTCTGCGAAGTCTGTGCGCATACATTATAAAAATGTAGTGCCGAATAGGTAAAACTTGCAATTTTTGGCCTAAAAGGCAATGCTCTTCTTGGCGAAAAAAACAAGCGAAAATTTGTGCATGCAATAATTTTCCTAAAAATCATTCTAAGCCAAACGAAAAAAATATATTTCATTGTGTTTGTTTATTAAATTATTGTAAATTTATCTAAAATATATTTAGTTGAATTAGGCTAAATTAAATTGTGCTTGTTATAATAAAGTTAGACAAGTTTTCTAAGGTTCTTTTGGTACAAAATTATTAATTTTTACATTAAAATAATAAAAAAAATGATCTTTAAACGTATAAGAGAAAATTTTCGAAAGGACTTAATTTTAAATGAGTTCTTGCTAATTCACCAGTTTTACCTATTCGGCACGACATATTATATATATATATATATATATATAATATATATATATATATTATATATTATATATATATATATATATATATATATAATATATATATAATATATATATCATACATAATACTTATATATATATATATATTATATATATATTATATATATATATATATGTATATATATAATATATATATATTTTTATATATAATATATTTATATATATATATATATATATATTATATATATATATTATATTAATATATATATATATTATATATATATATATATATGCAAATAAGATCACAGTAAACAGGTAATATCACAATATGCAGAATAACCACTGTGATTTCGTGATTTCTCACATTATCAAGGAACTATATAAATAAAAGATTTAGGAAGGCATATAAGGATGAGACTACTCGCTGCCACCTCATCAATACTTGACTTTTTATTATGATGTTGGTAAGTAGTCAAGGATCCTTGAAACACAGCTAATATTTTACCAAAACTAAAATTTAGTTTGTCTAATGTATTTTAAATTATTCCCAGATTTTATTAATTATAAATAAATCCAATTTGTGTAACCCAAAAACGATATTCATATTATTTTCAAAAATATTGTTTATGAAAACTTGATTCTATTTGTATTCCTTTCGACGATAAACTTGATAAATACAACTTTCTCAGCCATTTGAAAATCAAATGGATGGTTAAAATCTCTCACATGAATAAACAGAACATTTGAATCTTGTCCAGTTCTAATGCTATATTTATGTTGCTTTAATCTTAGTTCAAGACTTTTACCAGTTTGACCGTAATGAACTTTATCAAATGTTTTACAAGGAATTCTGGGCTGGAAATACGTGAAGTTCTCAAAAATACTGATGAGAGAACACAAACAGTTTAACTTGAACGATGCTCGTTCAGGCGAACCGCCTGAACGAGCATCAAAATGCCAATAACAGAGACGACTTAAGGTACACTTGTGTCCTCCACACAGACTCCACGGGGCACTTGATGAACTGGGATGAGACACAAATCGTTCTCACCTAACTAGACCTTAGACACCGACGTTGTCTAGAAGCCTCGCTAATCGCCGTCACCGAACAATAGAACGTAACACTGGAAACCACAAAATTTCTGAAACATTAGCATACAATACCTACATGATAATCAACCAGGCGGGGCACCACCTACCCAGCAACACAGGAGTCACATGATCTCATCATCTACCCTTCCTCATCCAATATGGTATCCTTCAGGTCACCATAAGTCACTTACACCTCAGTCTACACCGATATATACTTTCTTTTAACCTCTGTATGTTAGAAGTGATCAACCCAGGACCGAAACGTTTACTAATAAATATGTCCTAGTGTCTCCTAACATGTTTTTCTAAACCAGGAATAATAGTGAACATAGGAACAGTTATTTGTTGGTTTTCTGTAAATTTTAAATTCTATTTTTTCGCAATGGTTATTCTGCATATTGTGATATCACCTGTTTACTGTGATCTTATTTGCATCAATGGATACCACACGACTCTTCAGGATGTTCTCGGTAAGCTTTCCTAATCTTATTTTATTTGTTTCTCAGTTTTCCTCTGAACTGATTTATCCACTGATGACACTAATATAAGTAAGGGGATGGTTTATAACGCTATGATAAAATAAAATATTCCAAATTGCCCTCAGAGATATTTTAATTAAATCTCATGAGAAACTTATTAATAATAAAAATTTTGCATTACACTAGATCAGATAAATGCAGTAGTAAATGAAAGAAAATGATTATCAAGAAAAAAGAATAATATTTTAAATGATACAGATACTTTACTTAGAAAGAATACTTTAGATTCTGTTAACAGTAATTTTATTAAAACAATAAAACGGCTATTAACAGGTAAAGATGAATTAACTTGAAAAATTCAGTTCCCCTTGTCCACATAATCCACTTAGAAAGATTATTAGGTCCATGGGTTCAGTTTTTTATAAATTATCTTATAGGCTAGTAGAAATTTTGAGCCCAATTATTGGAAAAAAAAATCTAATTTTAATGTTAAAAACAGTATAGATTTAGTGGATAGTTAAGCAACTTGACGGATTTAATGATTTCAGTATTGTTAGTTTTGATGTTACTACCTTGACCAACATCAAGGGCCTCCTTCTCCACCCTATCCCTCCTTCAACAGAACTGGAGATAAAATTTAAACGGCATTTCGATATGTTCAGGAACATGTCAAGTACTAATTCCGTATGGTCGTCTCTGGTCAAGCACCGTTTATCGTCATGTCACCGAAGGAAACAATGGGTCAGGACAAGGTGGCGTTAAGTGGGCTACCAGTAACAGAGCACCTTCCCCACTCAAACCTGTGAGTCTCTGCACCTGTAAACGAGTGCCACTGTGACTTACCCTTGTGACAGTCAAGCCACAGAGTGCAGCACCGGTAAGCCAATGGCCAATGTTGTCACTATAGTAACTCTCAAACCAGTGAATCCCAGCACCATTAATCCAGCAATAAATGCCACAATGGCTCACCAACAGAGCCAGAAGCTATCCACCTTTCACGTGTCCTAAAACGCCACCGTCAAGGAGCTACTACCATATGAGGCGGCCTTCCCTGGCTAATAAACAACCAGCAACAACAACACTTACCAGATACAGATGTGGGAGTACCAGCCTGAGTGCGGTAGTACCGGCCGAAGCGGATGCCTTCCCGTCAAAGGTGAAGTACTCAGCGACCACCAAGATTGGCAGCGAGTTCCACGATGCTGAGCTGCCGGAAGTTTCGCTGAATCGCTCCCGCTGTAACAATTTGGACATTGATGAGTGACCTACACGGGTTTTAGAGATTTTGTAAATATATTAGTGACATAATAATAATATGATGATCATAAAATTATTAGTGTCATTATTATAATTATTATTATTATTATTATTATTATTATTATTATTATTATTATTATTATTATTATTATTATTATTATTATTAAATATTTTCATTACAATAATAAAACTAATGTTTGTATTATTCAAATGTAGTGAACGGAAAAAGAACTGTTTGGGACAACAGTTGACTCCAAATTCTCTGCATATAAAATGACTGATGCTCAACTGAGTAAATAATTGAATGTAAATTGAACGAAAAATAAATGTAATGAGAGTTTCAGGTTTTGAAATGAGTCGAATAAAACTTGATAGCGTGAAGGATATATGCAGAACTCTTGACCTGGTCACAGACCGGGCCGGGGGGGCGTTCACCCCCGAAAACCCTCTCCAGGTATCCAGGTATTAGCCCTAAAAGTTCAGTCTTTCTCTCTCTCTCTACAGAGAGAAGGAGGGAGAGAGAGAAGAGAGAGAGAGAGAGAGAGAGAGAGAGAAGAGAGAGAGAGAGAGAGGAGAAGAGAGAGGCTGCTACTGCTAAGTACAAAGCATGGCGAAGGTATAAGAGACATCCTACCAACCTATAACAGGAACTTGCACAGGGCAGCCTGTAGGCATATGGGTGACGTTCAAAAGTGGGCCATCGCTAAATGGGAGGTGGACACAAAAGAAAGCTAGCATCAGGTAGGGTAGGCTCCAAAACCTGGTGGTCCCTGGTCAAGGGCAGACAGGTTATCTGCTTGATGAACTTATTCCATCTCTAAATCGACAGGACGGGACCACCTCTACTAGTAGTCAAGAGAAGGCGGACCTTTTGCCGAACACTTTGCTACCAAATGCAAGTTCCTGACCCAGCAAGGGTCCCTCCTTGGCTAGCTGCACGAACTGTGTCAAAACTGTCAGTGAGTGACAATAAGGCAGGAGGAGGTGCATTTCCTTCTTAAATCGCTTGACCAAGAAAGGCTGTGGGTCCAGACAAGTTGAGCCAAGATTGCTGAGAAGATGGGCAGAACAGCTAGCAGCACCTCTAACTCGCATCTTTCAGCACTGCCTAGTACAGTCAGTGTAAATGGCCCTCTCTGTGGAAAGAGGCAAATGTAGTCCTGTTTACAAAAAGAAGAGCAGAGCAGAAATCAGGAACTACAGACCAGTGTCACTCCTGTCAATCACTGGTAAGATCATTGAGACAATAATCTCAAGACAAATGACGGGTTTTTTTGACTACCACTCACCACTTTGTGATCGTCAATATGGCTTCAGGAAAGGTTACTCTGCTGCTGATCTGTTGTTAAACCTCTCACTAAGTGGCACCAGTCACTGGATGAATCCAAAGTCAGCTGTGAGGTAGCATGACATTGTGGTGCTTTCGACCGGGTGTGGTACTAGGGCCCTCTTAGCAAAACTTCAAAGCACTGGGAATTGCAGGCTCTACGCTATGTCTCCTCAGTGATTACCTTCATGGTAGATCTCTAAGTGTAGTTCTCAATGGAACGGAATCAGCAAGACATCCTATTGGGACAAGTGTTCCACAAGGAAGCGATGCTGGGACCATTGTTATGGAATGTCTATTTCAACGACCTTCTTCATCTCATCCCAGAATCACATGCATATGCAGACGACTCTACACTGATATTCACTTACTCAAGAGAAGAAATGCCAGCTGCTCTAAGCTACATCAATCACCAGCTGAGAGCTATATCAGCTTGGGGAAATAGATGGCAAGTAACATTTGAAACCTGAGAAAACGCAAATGATGATGGGGTTCCTTGGCACCTTTGAGGGTTTAATGCGGGGTGCATAGTAAGGATAATGGGAGGGTGTTGCACTTGAGAAGAATTTGATGTCCTTGGGTGAAATTTTTTGACTCCAAACTAACCATAAGAACCATTGTGTAAGTCTTGCAAACAAGACACCCGGGAAGCTTACAGCACTTTGGGACGTTATTTCGCACCTGCTTCATAAAAGGGGTTGCAAATTTCTGTACGGGCACAAGACGCTCACACCTGAGTATGCTCCCTTTCCCTAGTATCCCGTCCCCCCATCATTTTTGGGGACTGCTTGCAGAGTAGAGAAACAGAGCAAGGACGTCTCATCTCTCCGGGACCCATCCGGAAAAGCTGTCATTTCAGCAGAACTTCAACCCCGGAGGGATGGGGGTGCCTTACTGTTATTTTACAAGGCCAATATTGTCAAAGTACTACACTTGGATCCATTTCGGGACAGCGTGGAAACAGAGGCCCAGACAGAAAGCAACAACTTCATCTGGTGGACCCTTTCCTAAAATTCCTCCATCTGAGATCATATATACTCGGATGACTGGAATATAAAAAACCACATTGTCAGATATGATGTAAACGGATAGTCAGTTGATCAAATGAAAATGGGGCACCAGATGCTCCAACTCATCCGTTCCAAACTGTATGTCTCAAACAATAAAAATGCTTTCCAATGACTGAATGTAGGTAAAGCTCTTAGTTTTGTCAATAAAGTAGGAATACTTAAAACGTGTAAATAGCTTGTCAATAAGCAGGGATCCTTAACCTTGTCAACCCTGTTAAAAAAAAAAATAAAAAAGAGAAGAGAGAGAAGGAAGAATAGAGAAAGGGGGAAGGACAGACAACAAGGACTTGTAAGGTAACACACCGAGAACTAAGAGCTATTTTCCCTATTGTGGGTATAAACTCAAAAATGACTATGGTGCATTATTACCGCATGTGATGAGTCAGGAAAAAGTCTCTCAGACACTGACGGTGTCGAAACACGCGGAAAGGAGAAAGGAATTTACTTTACCATAGTAAAAAAAAATAGAATAAAAAATTTACAGCAGAAAATGTGGTTAGAAGACGTGGGCTACAAATCCCTTCCACTTATCACTGTATGGCAGTGTTCCCAGTGTTATAAACAGAGTTGTGTGTACCAGTGGTTACCTTCTGTTTACCATCTGTTCTGTTTAAACTATCACAGATTTCACTTGACGACAACTACATTGAGTTCGTTGTCTTGCTGTCAACTTATAGCCTGATGTAGGAGAGAAAGAGAGAGAGAAAAGAGAGAGAGAGAGAGAGAGAGAGAAGAGGGGAGAGAGAGAGAGGGAGAGAGAGTAGAGAGAGAAGAGGAAAAGGAGAGAGAGGAGAGAGAGAGAGGAGGATGAGAGGGGAGAAGGAAAGAAAGGGAGAGAGAGAGAGAGATGAGAAAGAAGAGGAGAGAGGAGAGGAGAGGAGGGGAGAGAGAGGAGAGGAGAGAGAGAGAGGGAGGGGAGAGAGGGGAGAGGAGGAGAGAGAGAGAAGAGAGAGAGAGAGAGAGAGAGAGAGATTCAATGAATGGAATCAGCAAACATCCATTGGGGCAAGTGTTCCACAAGGAAGCGTGCTGGGTCCATTGTTATGGAATGTCTACTTCAACGACCTTTTTTATCTCATCCCAGAACCCACATGCATATGCAGACGACTGTACCTGACATTCACTTATCCAAGAGAAAAAAATGCCAGCTGCTCTAAGCTACATCAATCACCAGCTGAGAGCTATATCAGCTGGGGGAAATAGATGGCAATAACATTTGCACCTGAGAAAACGCAAATGATGATCGTCTCTAGGCACCATGATGGTAATGCTGGTGCATAGAAAAGGATGAATGGGAGGATGTTGGCCCCTGGAAAGAAGTTGATGCCTTTGGGGTGAAATTTGACTCCAAACTAACCATGAAGAACCATGTTGTAAATTTTGGGCAAACAAGGCAGCCAGGAAAGCTTACAAAACTTCGCCGTATCTCCCATCTGCTTGACAGTAGGGGTTGCAAGATTCTGTACGAGGCACAAGTACGCTCACACCTTGAGTATGCCCCACTTTCTTGGTTTGCCTGCCCCCCTCTCATCTGCGACTGCTTGACGAGTAGAGAAC
This sequence comes from Cherax quadricarinatus, assembly GCF_026875155.1. Classification (NCBI taxonomy): domain Eukaryota; kingdom Metazoa; phylum Arthropoda; class Malacostraca; order Decapoda; family Parastacidae; genus Cherax; species Cherax quadricarinatus. The sequence continues at coordinate 242,736 of NC_069437.1, read as the reverse complement.
AGAGCAAGACGTCTCATCTCTCGCCTGGACCCATCCTGGATAGACTGTCATTCAGCAGAGCCTTCAACATAGGGGGGAAGTGGGTGGCCTTACGTTATGTACAAGGCCAATATTATCAAAATACCACATTTGGATCCACTTCAAAGGACAGCGTGAAAACAAGCTTTTATGCCACAAGACGGGCAGAAAGCAGCAACTTCACTCTGGCTGTACCCTTCTCCAGAACATCATTTATCTGAGATCATACATACCCAGGATGACTCGAGAAATGGAACACATTCGTACAGCATAATGATGTCAACGAGATAAAGTCGTTGATCAAATGAAAATGCTGGCCCACAGATGCTCCAACTTAAACCTGTTCCCTATTTGTATGTTCAAACAAAAAAAATGCTTTCAAATGAGCTGATGTAGGTAACAGCTCTTAGCTTCCCAAAAAAGTTGGGAATCCTTAACCTGTAAATAGCTGTCAATAAAGCTAGGGATCCTTAACCTTGTCAAACCCTGTGTAAAAAAAAAAAAAAAAGAGAGAGAAGAGAGGAGAGAGATAGAAGAGAGAGAGGGGAGAGAGAAGAGAGAGGAGAGAGAGAGAGAGAGAGAGAGTGAGAGAGAGGGGAAAAGGGGGAAGAGAGAGAGAGAACAAGACAGGACAGAGACAGACACCCCAGGACAGTCAGCAGACAGACAGAGACAGACAGACAGATCTGACTGACTGTCTAATTAATTAATTTCTCGGCTACTAAGGTTTTGAAATAATATAAAAAAAATCCTTCTTTTAAAAAAATGTATTCAAACATTTATGTTACCGAGCGAGAATTTTTGAATGTAAATGAAATTTCAAATTTTTGGCATACATTGACCATAAATAAGACACTAGAAAAGGCTAACGACTGGGTAATGTAAAACACGAGAAGAGTCACCCTTTTCAACACTTTAAATTAAATTGGGCTCTGTCACTGTGTGTTCCTCGAGTGACCTTCTTGATGAGGCGTGAGTCTCTTTTCCAAGGAACTGTCCCTGTTTACACTCTATAATCTGCGCCTTATAACCCTAAAATTGAAATTAAATCGGGGAACGCGTAGGGACTGAACTATTGCAAGTGAGTCCTGAAATTCACAGGCCAGTGAGGACTCACTTGCCATGGTTCAAGCCCAACCCGTTCTAGATTTATTTGCAGTCGAGTTATTAAGATTTCAGAAACCTGGAACTGAATATGATCATGATTATATCAAGATGTACTTCGTCGCTCGCGATCTGAGGAAGACATCGCCGTGCGGTAGACCCTAAGTTCCTGCACCTCTTTGCACGCAATGGAATAGTGCAGAGTGGGGCACAAATTTTGCAATGCAGTAAAATATTAGCGTTGAAGATTTGAGTAATATTAGTCATCATGTAAAAAATTATCACAATTTTTTCAATGGAAAATGTAAATTAGATGTACACAGCCCAAGTTCAATTAAAACTGTTCTGAGAAGTTGAAGATTTTACACTTTTTACCTAAATACTAGTTTTTTCTTAAGTAGAAGTATTTTTTTGTCTTAATTTTACTCTTTAAAACACACAGCGTCTTATCTTCTATGACGGTATCGGGAGTTTGTTCCATTCATCCACAACTCTATTACCAAACCAGTATTTTCCCCTATATCCTTCCTGAATCTGTTTTTTTTCCCAAACTTAAAACCATTGCTGTGAGTCCTGTCAGGCTAAGTATTTTAGTACGCTATTTACATCCCCTTATTTATTCCTGTTTTCCATTTATACACCTCAACATATTCCCCCTAATTCTACGTCTTTCTAGAGAGTGCAGATTCAGGGCCCTTAGTCTATCCTCATAGGGAAGATTTCTGATACAAGGGACATCTTTGTCATCCCCTCTGTACGTTTTCCAGGAAATTTATATCCATTCTGTAATACGGTGACCAGAACTGAGCAGCTAGTCTAAATGAGGTCTAACCAAGGATATATAGTTGAAAGAACAACCTGGGGAAACTTCTATTATTTAGCTTCTTGATATGAAGCCAAGAATTCTTTAGCTTTTTTGCGAACACTTAGCACTGTTGTCTTGGTTTCAGATTACTGCTGCCCCAAAACTCCTAAATCCTTTTCGCAATCAGCAATATTAAGATCTACATTATTTATTTTATATGTAGCATGGTTATTATCCTTTCCAACTTTAAAGAACTTTTGGGCATTTGTCTATATTAAACTGCACCCTGCCGCTTCTCCGACCATTGCATCAGTCTATTCAAATCATCCTGGAGTGCTCTAGTGTCCCATTAAAATGAATTGGCGGCCTATTTTGGTGTCATCAACAAATTTGCATATTTTCCGCTATTTATTCCTTAATCTTTGTAGTTAATGTAAATTATGAACAACAACGGGCCCAACACTGACCCCTGTGGAACACCGCTTGTGACGTGCCCCCATTCTGATTTCTCCCCATTTATGCAAACTCTCTGCTATTTGTCAACCATACCTCTCCCCGGGAAAAAAAATTTTCCTCCTATTCCGGGTGTGCCTTTAGTTTCCTCAATACTTCTCATGTGGAACTCTATCGAAAGCCTTAATGAAGTCCATTTTACACAGTATCATATTCAATCTATGATCTACCTCCTTAAATACCTTAGTAAAAAAGTTAATAAATTCGAAGACAAGAACGCCCCTTTGTTAAAACCGTGTTAAGATTCATTAATCATTAATTGCTCTGCAATTATTGATTCCATAAATTTTCCCACTATGGAGGTAAGGCTTATTGGTCTATAATTCGAAGCTAATGGACCTGTCACCTGCCTTGTAAATAGGTATTACATTTGCCATTTTCCACTTATCTGGCACAAAGCCGTTTGTAGTGGGTATGTTGAAAAGATTAGCCAAAGGGTTGCTTATTCCTCTTTTCATTCCTTTAAAACTCTTGCAAACAGTTCATCGGACCCGGAGATTTGTTAAAGGGTTTTAATTTCTTTATTTGTCTGAGGGCCAAGTCACTTGTTACCGCAATCGTTTCATAGTTTCAGTCCAAATTGGGCTAATATAAAGTCATACTAACAGAAAGGAGAGGAGGAGCCAGTATATATAGGCAAGCTGGCAGGGGCGGAACAAGAGAGGTGGGAGTAGTGGCAGGGACGGAACAAGGGGAGGTGGGAGTATAGTAGTGTAGTTTGTAGGTAGAAGTATGGCTGTTTTTGTAGCAGTAGTGGTAGTGGTAAGGCTTGTAGTGATAGTTTGTAGTGGTAGTGGTAAGACTGGTGTGGTAGTAGTAGTGGTTTTTAGGTATGGCTGGTAGTGGTAGTAGTAGTGGTAGAGGTAAGACTGGTAGTGGTAGTAGTTAGTAGTAGTAGTAGTGGTTTGTGGGATGGCTGGTTTTGGTTAGTAGCATGATAGAGGTAAGGCTGGTAGTGGGAGTGTAGTGTAGTGGTAAGTGGTAGTAGGTGTAGTAGTGGTAGAGTGAAGATGGTAGTGGTAGTAGTAGTGTAGTTTGTAGTGTAGTGGTATGGCTGGTAGTGGTAGTAGCAGTGATAGAGGTAAGGTGGTAGTGGTAGTAGTAGTGGTAGTGGTATGGCTTTGGGAGTGGGAGTAGTAGTGGTAGGGTAAGGCTGGTAGTGTAGTAGTAGTGGTAGAGGTAAGGCTGGTAGTGGATGTATGGGAGAGGTAAGGCTTGGTAGTGGTAGTTTGTATGGTAGTGTAGTGTAGTGGTAAGGCGGTAGTGATAGTAGTAGTGGTAGTGGTAAGGCTGGTAGTGGTAGTAGAGTGGTAGCGGTAAGGCTGGTAGTGGTATGACTGGTAGTGGTTAGAGTAGTGTAGAGGAAGGCTTGGTAGTGATAGTGGTAAGGTGGTAGTGGTGTATAGTGGGAGAAGTAAGGTGGTAGTGGAAGTTTGTAGTGTAAGTAAGGTGGTAGTGGTATTAGTAGTGGTAGTGGTTTGTAGTAGTGGTGCTCCTTCTCTCCCTTCTGTTAGTCAGACCGAGGGTCGTCGTTAGTTCCCGTTTTCCATGTGCGGGTTACCTGTATCCTTATGCAATCCTAAGATGATCCTTACCCGGTCTTTACCCGTCTTTACCGGTCCTTACCAGGTCTCATTCCGTTCTTGCCCGTCTTTATGTTTTTTAAACCCGTCTCATGTGGTCTTTACCCGGTCATTGCTTGTTCTTTCCAGGTCCTTACCAGGGCCTTTACACGGAATATTTACTGGTTTCTTTCACGGTTCTTACCAGTGATATTACCTGGTCTTCACGTGATCCTTAACAGGTCCTTACGGGTCCTCTTACTTGGTCCTAACCTGGTTTTTAAACCTGCCCTTAAAAGGATCTTACCATGTTCCCCTTTCCCTGCATTAGCGAACGTAAATTAACGTTCACCAGATTTCCCGTGACCCCAAATAATTAGATCAAAATTCTAAGTCTTAAATTTTCACCTGCAAGGATCCCCAACATTCCGGGGAATACTGGACCCTTGATCCGTCTGCGAATGCCAGAACTCCAAAAAAAAGGAAGTTTCCTACTGTTCTAAACCATTAACCAGGGGTTTTTGACGTCCTGAAACCACAGGTTCCTGATTCCCAAGTTTCAACTTCATTAAAAAAATTGTCCGACTTTTAGACTCCAAGTATAACGGACCAAAAGCTCCTGCCTCAGTTTTTCTGATCCAAGGCCTAATACCAGTATGTCAGTTTCCGACCCAAATCTTATAACGCCGGTTTCAAATAAATAATAAAAGGGGGTTTAATGTAGGTTGCACAAGGGTTTAAACTTTTTTTTAATCCTGGTTGGGGAAGTCTTGTGGGCCAGGTTCTCTTTAAGCTAGTATTCCCAATTTCATGGATTTCACTCCAAATTTCTGAATACAATTCTTAAGGGAAACCAAGATATTTCAAGCACCCCATCAAAGAATTGGTTTCTTTCCATGAAAAACCTGATTATTTTCATTTTAACTAATACCCTTGTGTTTTGTGTTTATTGTGGGAACCAGGGTTTTCATTACTGAAGCATTCTGTTGCCACCCAAAGTCGATCAAGCTGTTGGGCTTTAGAATTAAATATAAGAGCCCCCTTTCTTCAGGAGGCTATGGAACAACATTACTGTCCCTGCCTTGCCCCACTTGTCAAAGAAATAACCTTCTCGCTTTTGGAGGCAAAAACAGGTTCGCTGTTGTAAGAATGTTACTTTTATTCGGGTATCAACAACCATCAGGCTGCCCTCGACCAGTGAACCTGCTGGGATAAATTTTAGTAGGGGTCCTTTTTACTATGAACTTTAGTTCACCAGTCAATGCAAGGAGGGCCGCCAAAGTTGTTGAAGCGAGTGGTAACATTGTGAACAATACGACAGACTTATCTCCAAGTCTGATTGCAACGGTCTCACGTGCCTCTTGCTTGCATTTGCCTTATTGTACATGTCCACTGTTTATTTTGAACGCTTGCTGTGTGGTATAGGAAATATAAGTATTTACTCTGCTGCCCTTTGCTCGTCCTACCTTGCTTATCGTGCTTAAACCAGGTGTGCAGGCCATAGACTCACTGTGTTCGTAATACTAGTGAAGAAAAAACACTTTGCAGAATATTTTAAGATTTATCCGCAATGGGGGATAAAGATCTTTACAAAAAGGGAAAAAGTTATTTCGATAAGTATTTTTTCTGCAGTTCTTCTCAATTCGGTGAATCACCGAAGGGACGAAGCCAGCGCGACCCTGACCCACTCCAGGAGAACCTCCGTTGTAGTTGAGACTTCACCGTGCAGGTCGCCAGGGGTCCTCCAGGCTGTGGAACAAAAGTCGAAGCGGGGGCAACAGGAGGAGTACATCAACAAATGTAGGCATTCATAAATAAAGATAAATGCAGTTAAAGAATGAAAAAAGACCAATACCGTGTGATGCAGTGCCCAAGGGCCAAAAGTTCTTATTTGTGTACAAAAGCATTGTCTTAAACTTTTTAGAAAACAGATGAATTCGATCGCTTTGCGATCCGATAAAGTCATCCCTGCATTCCCTAAACCCCCGTCCCCCTGCCTGATACAAGCAGTTGGATAGTGCGAGTGAGGATAAGTACAAATGCCGTTTTTAAAATTGATCGAGATTTGAAAGGACTCGAAAAGACATTTATAAACATAAGGAAACTAATAACAAATTTTTTCAATTAAAAATGATAAATTGGTATCACAGCCCCCTTTTGAAAAGTCCAAAAAAAAGCCAAATCCTAAAAAAAAAAAAACCCTTAAATTTTAAGGCCTCGGCAGTTGATTATAAAAGTTATTAACTGGAAAGGATTTGAGGTAAAAAGAGGACTTCGAAATTTTCCATGAAAAACAAGCTTTAAATTTTCCGTCTCCAAAAAGGGAAATTTTAGGTGTACTGGTCCACCGTCCATCCTTTTCCCCAAGCCCCTCAGGGAGGTTCCTAGATGTGGGGAGGGGGTCTGATCCAGGGAAATAGTTGTGAACAGTTCCAGTCCCTGAATTAAGGGTGTTTCCATCCATTTCCCCCTCCCCACAGGCGCTATACTCCCCACCGGTTTTGCGCTCCCCCATGTAATTTTTCAAAAAATTACCACCTTTCAAAAAAGTAAGTCTGTAAGCTCAGTGTACGTAACAATTTTTTAACAATGGTCTTCAGGAAACATTAAGATAAGGTGAAAAGGACAACAGGGGTTAGGGAACGGTCGAAATGTTTCTACACCACCGGGAAACGAACCGGGGCTCCGTGTATGAAGCGAGCGCTTTGCCAGCCAACCACGGGGGGCACCCAGTTATAAACACAAAAAAAAAAAGAGTTTTTTAAATAAGGTTAAATTAGGTAAAAAATTTGTCGAAAAAGGACAAGTGTTTCCTGACCCGGGTCTTACTCATACGATGACCCGCTGCTGAAGATTTGGTAAACTGACAGGGCCTTCCCCAATTAAAAATTATCGCTATATTTTAAAATAGGGTGGTAAATAAATTAGACACCATCAATTAATTCTGGTCAGGGGAGAAAACCTCAAATTTTTTTACTGAAAAAAAAATTTTTATTAAAATGACACATGGGATTTTTTGCAAGTAACACAAGAGTTGTTTCGTCTGAGGGAAAATCAGAACTAAAAAACATCAAAAACTAAAAAAACATCAACACTAAAAACACATCAAC
>NC_069437.1:215257-235124 GCF_026875155.1 Cherax quadricarinatus | reverse complement strand
AGAGAGGCGAAGAGCACCGTGTCGTGTAGTTTCTGAAGCGAAGCAAGGCGCCTCCGCTTATTTAGTAACGTAAGTGGAAAAGGGAGGGTGCGACGAGGGCATAGTACTGGTAGGGGGTTTCCCCCAGTGGAAAGGTCCTACCCAAAGGATGGGTTATTTTGTTGTATAGTTGTCGTAGCGTAAAGGGTTATGTACAGTCTCAAAATCAAGATTCCATGATTTTGCAGTGTCTCAAGTTTTACAATATGGTAAAAAAAAAACCCGAGAAGAGAAATTGAGACACATGGCAACTTTGGGGGTATCTTTTTTGTAGACGTTTCCATCCAGGGGCTTTATCAACAAAAATTCCAGGACATAACAAAAGACGGAAAATTTTGTAAAAAAAGGAGGTAATCGGGCCCCAAACCTAGGAGGGGCAAGAGCCCCGTAGCGTGGAGATTCTCACTCTCTGGAGAGGCGAGAATGGGGGGATACTTAAGTGTATAAGTGGATGAGGGCATAAAAAAGGGAGATATAAAAAAAATACGGGGGTGTCGAACCGGGAAAAAGAACCAGAAATAATGGATTAAGTTGGAAAAATTTAGTTTAGAAAGGACTAGGAAAGTACTTTTTTCAGCGATTTTTAGGCGGGGAACAGTCTTCCCATGGGGGATAGGGGGCAGGCCCTTTGGGGTTTTAGCTTTAAAAAGAATGGACAAATAATGATGGGAGGGGGGTTTGAACATAAGAAATAAGAAAGGGGAACACGCAGCGGGCCCTGTGGCCATACTAGGCAGGCCTTTACAATCCCCCCGTCAATAAAGGTCACATTATACGCATGTGTGTTTATATTTCCTTGTGTCGGTATTTTATACCATTTATTTCCACCTTCGCTTATATCTTCCAATAGTGTATACTTTGAGGTCCTATTTTAGTAACAATACTTCTCATGTTGTTGCAACTAAATAATTTTTTTCTCTTGTTTAATTTAAAAGTAAAATTAAAAGGCAAACTTTTTTTGTGACCTATTTACGATTTCAATGATAAAAAGAACTTTTTAATACTTTCCTAATAATTTAAAAATTAAACTTTAAATTTTCGCGAGCCTCTTTGTGTATACTCACCTATTTGTACTCCGTGTTTGTTATTCGGGGATCAAATTTCGTAGCTCCTGGCCCCGCCTCTTCACTGGCCGCCACTATGTCCACTCTCCCTGCTACATGAGTTTTTATCGTACCTCTTCTTAAAGGTTTTGTACAGATCCTGCCTCTACTATTTCACTTCCAGATTGTTCCACTTCCTGACAACTCTACGATGAAGTTTTCAAACTTTCTGCGTGTGTTTTTATTATTATTGTGTCAGGATTACGTTTGCTTCGAGAAGTCAAGCAATGTTGGAACCTATCATGTACTTAGTGGTAAACTGAGGGTAATAATTTCGGTTATAAAATGACTTTGATCTTTGTTCGTTTTTTCATCCGTAATGTGCATTGTCAATCGGGCTGCCGTACTGATGTGTACATTTATCATTCTCAGATGTTTCCCTTTTGCTGAAAATGGAATGTAATACTACATGTTGGATTCCTTAATTGTTGATTGAAACGTTTCGCCTACACAGCAGGCTTTTTTTAGTCATTTTAAAATAAAGGGGTTAAGAAAACCGAGATGTTGATAAATGAGACACTTGTGCACAATTTTGGCTATCTTTAATTTAAAAACGTTTCGCCAGCCAGTGGCTTCTTTAGTCCATTAACAAAAAGATCGAAGATGAGGAGTTTGAGGTGGTCAGTCCCCTCTGCCGGGAAAGAAGTGTCACCTCCATAGTCTGGTACAATGTGAAGCAGAACACTTCTCCAGTTTGCGGGGCTGAACACATCAAAAAATTTTTTTTTTTAAGGTTGATGGACGGATTCTATCATTGTTTCTACGCTTGCTGCCTCTGTGTTTGACTGAAGAAGATTCTGTGTAGGCGAAACGTTTCAGTCAACAATAAAGAAAATCGACTGTTGCACACGTGTCCTTTTAACGTGTCTTGCAGTAAATGGCACTGTGACATAGTCAGAGTGCTCGTTGCTCCAGTCCACCCAGTTTTGCTTGTCCGCAATTAACCTTGGCCGTGACATGAATTTGGCCTGTTATTGTCCTAAAAGGCAGAAAGACACATGTACACAAAAACATTCACAAAACAGGACCACACCAAGACAGACACACTAACAGTGACATACTCAGGCTACGAATATGTTTGCGTTTCTCAATCATATTAGTCCAGTCGCATAAACATTACATGCAGTATTTAATTATTATTTCCAATCCATTAAAACAATCGAAAAACGCTGCCACGAAATCGCCTCAGTTAAAGCATAATCTGCTAACGCTGAAGAAATGATTGTTATTTCCCTACAGTGTCTTGTATCTCAATAACACCTCTCCCCTTTAAAATTTCCCATCACTTCTAGTCTAGACTTGTGCAAGAAAGGTATAAAATACCGACAATATAAAAAGTTAAGACACATGTGCAACATCGGGATTACTTTATTGTAGTAGACGTTTCGCTATCCAGTGGCTTTATCAATACAGATTCTAGGACATAATGGGAAAGACAGTAGAACTATATACAAAAGATAAAGGTAATCAGTCCGCCAGTCTTCTTGTCTTTGCTCCAGATTCTCCTCCACCACGATGCTGTGAACACTAACTCCAAGGCCGAGGGACTGATTACCTCATCTTTTGTATATAGTTCTACTGTCTTCCTATTATGTCCTAGAATCTGTATTGATAAAGCCACTGGATGGCGAAACGTCTACTACAATAAAGATATCCAGATGTTGCACATGTGTCTTAACTTTCATAGTCTAGACTTCTTGCTGCAGATAGAAGACAACATCTGTGTTATCCGGAATAACAGTGATTTGTTTCTGATCATTGATTGCCCACATCAAATACTGTATCTAATCCTTTTGCGAATAATTTATGGCATTTATTACTTTTCATACTTATTTGTAATGTAATTACTTGTTTTTCTCATGTTATTTTCCAAAATGTCTCGATATATAATTGTATGAGATCTTTCAGGTATTTCTAGATAGTGTATATTACGTCTCTATTGTAGTTTTCTACTTTATATTTTATAAGTTACATCAGAGATGTGTATTCAGTATATTTTATATTTTACACGAGAGAATTTTGCTTAGCAGCGACAACCATAAGAATGTGTGATGAATGGTTTGAAAAACCGACAAGTTGAAGATTGAGACACTTATGCAGCATATGGGAATCTTTATTCAGGAAACGTTTCCTGAATAAAGATTCCCATATGCTGCATAAGTGTCTCAATCTTCAACCATAAGAATAAATAATGGAGATAGAGAATGCTGATATATATACTAGTCTTGCCATGTAGTAACCAAGAGAGTTTGACTAGTAGTGAGCGGCAGCGCTCGTGTCCTGAGAACACCAGTTTCCCGCTCATGTTATTATTCCTCCTTTTTTTTTAAAGCTTTCATTAGCAAATTTAAAGCATTTGCATTTTCTGTATGCTATTAAGAACCTTTTATCCTATTTTTATACTGGAAAATTCATGGGCAGCTACACGTCACAATAGTTAGATTTTTCCCCTGTTCATTGTTCACCACAGCAGAAAATTTTAAAGTTAATGGAATAAGGGTTTATCTTATAAAAGTCCCAAATATAACCAGTACTTCATATTTTTGTTTATTTTCCATACAGTTATGAAAAATTTGTAAGATTTTGAAAAAAAAGTTTGCTGTTTGGATTCCTACTGGAACTATCCAGTCCAACCAATTTTTTTCTAGATTTTCTTAAGTTAATGAAGTCTTTACTAAGACTGAAGACTTTACATGCATCAAAAATGCAAAACTCGCCTCAAAAAAAAAAAAAAAAAAAAAAAAAAGGGCAAGACTTAGAATAGAATACTCATTTAAAATAATTAATTATGAACTGTTTCTTTTCTTTCAGAATGATTAGAAGTTTCCCCGTCTATATATTCTTTAGTAACTATTCCTTCAAAGACATTTTGAAACTTCTTCAGCCCCAAATTACATTTATATTTATAATACAATATAGCCTGACGATTTATTGATTATTACTTTATACAGCTGCAAGACAATAATTAGTAAATACGACATATAAAATACTAACATATTTACAATTTAGTAATAATATAACAAGGAGTGGTATATATGTCGTACCCAATAGGTAAAACTTGCCATTTTGGCTTAATTAGCAGCGTTCTCTTTCCGAAGAAAATTTGTGTATACAATAATTTTTTGCAAAAATCATTCTGAACCTAACGAAAAAAATATATTTCATTAGGGTTTTTTTATTAAATTTTTGTAAACTTATCTAAAATACATTTATTTTGGAAATAGGTTAAATTAAATTGCGCTTGTTATAATAAGGTTAGGTAAGTTTCCTTAGGTTTTTTAGTACAAAATTAATAATTTTTACATTAACATTAATGAAAAAAATACTTTTAAACGTATAAGAGAAAATTTTTGAAAGGACTTAATTTTAAAACGATTTCTTGCTAATTAACCAGTTTTAACCTATTCGGTATTATAAGTGTATATGTAGAAGTGTTATAAGAAGAGTTATAAGAAGTTGTTATTGCATTTATGGTTTTAGAAAAAGGCATATGATAGAGTGGATAGGGGAGCAATGTGGCAGTTTGCAAGTATTGGAATAGGTGGAAAAGTTACTAAATGCTGTAAAGAGCTTTTTATGAGGACATTTGAGGCTCAGGTTAGGGTGGGGTAGAAGAGAGGGAGACTACTTCCCAGTAAAAGTAGGTCTTAGACAGGGATGTGTAATGTCACCATGGTTGTTTAAAAATATTTATAGAGGGGGTTGTAAAAGAAGTAAAGGGTTAGGGTGTCGGGAGAGGGGTGGGATTAAATTTGGGGAATCAAATACAAAGGGGAATTGACAGAGTTACTTTTTGTTGATGACTGTGCTTTGGGAGAGTTCTTAAGAAAAATTGCAAAGGTTAGTGGACGAGTTTGGGAGTGTGTGTAAAGGTAGAAAGTTGAAAGTGAACATAGAAAAGAGTAAGGTGATGAGGGTATCAAATGATTTAGATAAAGAAAAAAATTTATATCATATTGGGGAGGAGGAGTATGGAAGAAGTGAATGTTTTTAGATATTTGGGAGTTGACGTGTCAGCGGATGGTATTTAAAGAAGGATGAGGTTTTAAACATAGAATTGATGAAGAAAAAAAAGGTGAGTGGTGGGTGAGGTATATGTGGAGACAAAAAACGTTATCTATGGAGGCAAAGAAGGGAATGTATGAAAGTATAGTGGAAACCAAACACTGTTATATGTGTGAAAACTTGGCTGGTAATGCAGCAGCGAGGGAAAACGGTTGGAGGCAGTGGAGATGTTCTGTCTAAAGGGGAATGTGTGGTGTAAATATTATGCAGAAAATTCGGAGTGTGGAAATTAGAAGGTGTGGAGTTAATAAAAGTATTAGTCAGAGGGCTGAAGAGGGGTTGTTGAGGTGGTTTTAGTCATTTAGAGAGAATGGATCAAAGAATGACATGGAAGCGTATAAATCTATAGGGAAGAAAGGCGGGGTAGGAGTCGTCCCGAAAGGGCTGGAGAGAGGGGTAAAGGAGGTTTTGTGGGAGAGGGGCTTGGACTTCCAGCAAGCGTGGGGCGTGAGCGTGTTACATAGGAGTGAATGGAGACGAAGGGTTTTTTGGGGACCTGACGAGCTGTTGGAGTGTGAGCAGGGTAATATTAGTGAAGGGATTCAGGGAAACCGGTTATTTTTATAAAGCCGGACTTAAATCCTGGAAATGGGAAGTACAATGCCTGCCCCTCTAAAGGAGGGGTTTTGGGATATTAGCAGTTTGGAGGGATATGTCATGTATCTTTATACGAAATATGCTTCTAAACTGTTGAATTCTGGGCACCTCTGCAAAAGCAGTGATTATGTGTGAGTGGGGTGAAAGTGTTGAATAATGATGAAAGTATTTTCTTTTTGGGGATTTTCTTTCTTATTTGGGTCACCCTGCCTCGGTGGGAGACGGCCGACTTGTTGAATATATATGTATGTCGTGCCGAATATGTAAAACTGGTCATTAACAAGAACTCTTTTAAAAAATAAGCCCTTTCTGAAATTTTCTCTTATACGTTTAAAGATATATTTTTTCATTAATGTTAATGTAAAAAAATATAATTTTACACCAAAAGAACCTTAGAAAACTTACCTAACCTTATTATAACAAGAACAATTTATTTTAGCCTAACCCAACTAAATATATTTTAAATACGTTTACAATAATTTAGTACTAAACAAACACAAACACAATGAAATATATTTTTTTTCGTTAGGTTCAGAGTGATTTTGGAGAAATTATTGCATACACAAATTTTAGCTTGTCCTATATGGCAAGATGAGTATTGCTATTTAAGCAAAGATTTGCAAGTTCTGCCTATTCGGCACGACATACATTAATATTATATATATATATATTATATATATATATATATATTATATATAATATAAAAATTTATTATTAATTTATATAATTAATATTATATATATATATTATATAATAATATTATATAATATTTTATATATATATATATTTTTTAATATATATATATATATATATATATATATAATTTATAAAATATATATTTTTATTATTATATATTTTATATTTAACACAACAGCCTTTCCCACCGATGTAGGTGACCCAGAAGACAAGGAAACACTTTCACCAATACTCACACAAAATCAGTCTTTGCAGAGGCGACCTAACATGACAGTTTATTTTGTCACTCCAAACACCTCCTTTAAAGTGCAGGCCTTTACTTCTCATCTCCAGGACTCAAGTCCGGCTAAGCGGTTTCCTTGAATCCCTTCACAAAATTTTAAACCCTACTCACACTCCACATTTCGCCAGGCCCCAAAAACCCTCTTTTACCCCCTCCATCATTTCCTAGGACGAACCCTACACCTCCTCTCCACTACAGATTTATTACACCCCCCAAAAGACAACCTATTTTGCTCCATCTCGACATGACCAAACCACCTCAATAACCCCTCTTCAGTCCCTCTGAACAATACTTTTAGAAACTCCACACTTCCCAATTTTTCCACTTCACGAATTCTTATTGTCACATTGCTCTTAAACATCTCCACTGCCTCCAGTCTCCTCCTTGCTGCAGCATTTACAACCCATGCTTCACACCCACATAAGAGTACTGGTACCACCCATACTCTCGTACCTTCCGTCTTTATCTCTAAAGGATAATGTTTTTTTTGTCTCCACAAGACCCACCTCAAAGCACTATTTGCTTTTTTTTCGTCATCAATTCTATGATTAACCTCATCCTTCATAAACCCATCTGCTGACAAATCTACTCCCAAATATCTCAACAAATTCACTTCTTCCATATCCCTCTCTCCAATGTGATATCCATTTTTCTTTACCTAACTGGTTCGATATCTTCATCATCTTTCTCTTATCTATGTTCTTTAACTTTCTTTACAAACCCTCCCAAACCCGTCCACTAACCTTTGCAACTTCTATTTAGAATCTCCCAAAAGAACAGTATCGTCATCAAAAAGCAACTGTGTCATCTCCCATTTTGTATTTGATTCCCCATAATATTAATCCCACCCCTCTGCCAATACCCTAGCATTTACTTATTTTTACAACTCCACCTATAAATATGTTAAACAACCATGATATAACACATCCCTGCCTAAGGCCTACTTTTACTGGAAAGTAATTTCCAACTTTCCTATAAACCCTAACCTGAGCCTCAATATTCTCATAAAAAATTCTTTACACATTTACTACCTTACTATTATTCCATACACTTGCAACATCTGTCACATTGCTTCCCGATCCACCCTATCATATGTCCTTTGTAAATCCAAAATTGCAATAAAAAACTTACCTACCTTTATCTAAATATTGTTCATTTACATGCTTCAATGTAAACACTTGGTCTACACATCTCCTACCCAGTCTAGAGCCTCCTTGCTCATCTGCAATCCTGCTCTCTGTCTTGCATCAAATTCTTTTAATAATAACCCTACCATTCGCTTTACCTGGTATGCTCAGTAAGCTTATTCCCCTATAATTTTTATATAAAGGAACTACACACGTTCTCTGCCGGTCTCTAGGTTCCTGTCCTTTTTTCATACATTTATTGAACAAAAGCACCAACCACTGCAAAACTATGTCCCCCCTGCTTTTAACATTTCTGTCATGATCCATCAGTTCCAGCTGCTTTACCCCCTTTCATTCTCCGTAATGCCTCACACACCTCCCCCACACTCACATCTGGCTCTTCTGTAAAAGACTTACAATCTAAAACAAACATGCGACATACAAAAATGCGTTTTCGTTTACTTTTTTTTCACAAATGTTTATTACTCGAGAACGACTTATTCGGTTTGCCTCAAATCTTCAACGTTTACGTTATGTATCTTGTGCAGGATTCAGGAATCTATTTTCATGCTCAGGCGCCGTATACACAATGCTACTTAAGTCATTCCTATATTTTGTTTCCACGTGATAGGTTGAACCAGGCTCTTTAATCGGCTTCAAAATTCCAATACTCGTGCAGTTTACTTATAGAAGATTCTTGATGGGTGTGGACTCTTGATCCAAGAAAATATACTTTTTCCTCTCTTTGCGTGGATCGAATTTGGAGTGCGGTGGTGCCATTTTACCAGTTTTAATGTAGAAATCGTATTGATCATTTTATTGTACATTATTACATTACTTGTCCTTCTTGATTGTGACGGACTCAAGATCAAAGGAACAAGGCAATATTGCCCTTGCTTAGGTCGAAATTGTCGCAGTATAATAGCTTAATAGTGACGATGGTTCTGGACTAAGACCTTGCAATATTTACTGGATTTTACATCAAACTTATTACTGCACCTGTGTCACACTGGATTCAGTACTCTCCATTATATACCTTTTCACAGACTGCACTCTGTGCTACAGTAGTCAGCACTGCTGTTGTATAATGTTATTATCATTACTGTAGACATGTGGCGCTGCAGTCAGAGCTGTAGTCGTGTCCTCTGACAAATAAAACTGTTGCTCTAGTATGTCCAAATGAGGTAAGTATGTGTGATACATTACAAGTATGACATATTAAATTCTGTAGCAGTGGTTTATTACAGCCTGCATGTTACCTTTCTTACATTTTGGTACATTAATCAGTTTCGATAACGTCAGTGCTGTGTGTGTGGCTACTCTCGGTATTGCAGGAGTGTTAGATTGCAAGCAATACTGCAGCTGTATTACTTTACTGAGTGTATTCTGTTATTTTGGAATTAACACTCAGTCTCTGAGTGGCCGGTGGTTAACGCTCTCGCTTCACACGGCGAGGGCCTGGGTTCGATTCCCAGCCAGAGTAGAAACATTGGACGTGTTTTTTTCACCTGTTGTCTATGTTCCCCATCAGAAAAAATGGGTACCTGGGTTTGTTAGTCGACTGGTGTGGGTCGCAACCTGGGACACTGACCTAAGAGGCCTGGTCACAGCCCGGGGCCGGGGGGGCGTTGCCCCCCGGAACTCTTTCCAGATAAACTCCAGATATACTGTAAACAATCTATAGATCAGTTATATCTTACGTTATCAATTAAATTTTTGTGTTATATTACTATCGGTATGGAGCTGTGGCACATACAGTAAGAGCTTCATCATTACATCGTAGTATTGCATCCAGAGGTCATCAAAGATCTCGTCTTTCTTATTTTGCTTCTAGCCTGTCTATAATTATACACGACGTGCTGACAAATTATGTAACAGACAGTAATTGAAGAGTGCATATAGTAATGATTTATTCAATTCAAAATGCATAGAATCCTGTCAATAACACCGCGGTGTAAAATGGAAGACAAATAGATCAAAAGAAGAGATAACCAGGAAAATAATTATTTTTATATTTAAAATATTCACATTGAGCATAAATAAAACTTTGATTATGAGCTCTTTTACAAAATACATTAAAAAATATATACCTCTAACATTGTTTAAGCTTACTGATAAAAAAAAAGAGGATACGTGGTAGCATGAATTCGAGCTGGGGACCGTCAGCACCCCGTCAGCAGCTTTCACTGTGTCGTCTGTCTCCTCCTGCGTAATTACTCCTCTTTTATAAATAAAACCATTATTGTGTCCCTTCAGATTTCCTTATTATACTGTAATATTTTAGATGAAATATTTTTCCAGTTATGTAATGTTAGATTCTGTCCTATAAGTGTATTAAGAAACATAATTATGCAGCTGTTTCAGTATTCAGTCCGATGAAGGGTTAGTTACATTCAGATATGCAGTTAACAGCTTTATTACAAAGTGTATTGCTGAATTCAGTACTAGAGCTGTGTTAACTTACAGATAAAACTGCATCCCTTATTTATCACAAACAGTAATGAGTGTTGAAAAATTACTGTCAGTACTGAAGCAATGTTACATAAGACGAGATGTAGCACAGCTTTATTACAGTTTGCACACTTTGCATAGTTTGCACACTTTGCATAGTTTGCACACTTTGCAGAGTTTGCACACTTTGCACAGTTTGCACACTTTGCATAGTTTGCACACTTTGCATAGTTTGCACACTTTGCATAGTTTGCACACTTGCATAGTTTGCACACTTTGCATAGTTTGGCACACTTTGCATAGTTTGCACACTTTGCATAGTTTGCACACTTTGCATAGTTTGCACACTTTGCATAGTTTGCACACTTTGCACACTTTGCACACTTTGCATAGTTTGCACACTTTGCATAGTTTGCACACTTTGCATAGTTTTGCCACACTTTGCATAGTTTGCACACTTTGCATAGTTTGCACACTTTGCATAGTTTGCACACTTTGCATAGTTTGCACACTTTGCATAGTTTGCACACTTTGCATAGTTTGCACACTTTGCACACTTTGCATAGTTTGCACACTTGCATAGTTTGCACACTTTGCTTAGTTTGCACACTTTGCATAGTTTGCACACTTTGCATAGTTTGCACACTTTGCATAGTTTGCACACTTTGCACACTTTGCATAGTTTGCACACTTTGCATAGTTTGCACACTTTGCATAGTTTGCACACTTTGCATAGTTTGCACACTTTGCATAGTTTGCACACTTGCATAGTTTGCACACTTTGCAACTTTGCACACTTTGCATAATTTGCACACTTTGCATAGTTTGCACACTTTGCATAGTTTGCACACTTTGCATAGTTTGCACACTTTGCATAGTTTGCACACTTTGCATAGTTTGCACACTTTGCATAGTTTGCACACTTTGCATTAGTTTGCACACTTTGCATAGTTTGCACACTTTGCACACTTTGCATAGTTTGCACACTTTGCATAGTTTGCACACTTTGCATAGTTTGCACACTTTGCATAGTTTGCACACTTTGCATAGTTTGCACACTTTGCATAGTTTGCACACTTTGCATAGTTTGCACACTTTGCATAGTTTGCACACTTTGCACACTTTGCATAGTTTGCACACTTTGCATAGTTTGCACACTTTGCATAGTTTGCACACATTGCATGTTGGCCACACTTTGCATAGTTTTGCACACTTTGCACACTTTGCATAGTTTGCACACTTTGCATAGTTTGTACACTTTGCATAGTTTGCACACTTTGCATAGTTTGCACACTTTGCATAGTTTGCACACTTTGCATAGTTTGCCACACTTTGCATAGTTTGCACACTTTGCCATTTGCATAGTTTGCACACTTTGCATAGTTTGCACACTTTGCATAGTTTGCACACTTTGCACACTTTGCATAGTTTGCACACTTGCATAGTTTGCACCTTTGCATAGTTTGCACACTTTGCACACTTTGCATAGTTTGCACACTTTGCATAGTTTGCACACTTTGCATAGTTTGCACACTTTGCATAGTTTGCACATTTTGCATAGTTTGCACACTTTGCATAGTTTGCACACTTTGCACACTTTGCATAGTTTGCACACTTTGCATAGTTTGCACACTTTGCACACTTTGCATAGTTTGCACACTTTGCATAGTTTGCACATTTTGCATAGTTTGCACACTTTGCATAGTTTGCACACTTTGCATAGTTTGCACACTTTGCACACTTTGCATAGTTTGCACACTTTGCATAGTTTGCACACTTTGCATAGTTTGCACACTTTGCACACTTTGCATAGTTTGCACACTTTTCATAGTTTGCACACCTTGCACACTTTGCACACTTTGCATAGTTTGCACAGTTTGCACAGTTTGCATAGTTTGCACACCTTGCACACTTTGCACACTTTGCATAGTTTGCACAGTTTGCACAGTTTGCATAGTTTGCACACCTTGCACACTTTGCATAGTTTGCACACTTTGCATAGTTTGCACACCTTGCACACTTTGCACACTTTGCATAGTTTGCACAGTTTGCACAGTTTGCATAGTTTGCACACTTTGCACACTTTGCATAGTTTGCACAGTTTGCACACTTTGCACACTTTGCATAGTTTGCACAGTTTGCACAGTTTGCATAGTTTGCACACTTTGCACACTTTGCATAGTTTGCACAGTTTGCACAGTTTGCATAGTTTGCACACCTTGCACACTTTGCATAGTTTGCATAGTTTGCACACTTTGCATAGTTTGCACACTTTGCACACTTTGCACACTTTGCATAATTGCACACTTTGCATAGTTTGCACACTTTGCATAGTTTTGCACACTTTGCATAGTTTGCACACTTTGCATAGTTTGCACACTTTGCATAGTTGCACACTTTGCATAGTTTGCACACTTTGCATAGTTTGCACACTTTGCATAGTTTGCACACTTTGCACACTTTGCATAGTTTGCACACTTTGCATAGTTTGCACACTTTGCATAGTTTGCACACTTTGCATAGTTTGCACACTTTGCATAGTTTGCACACTTTGCATAGTTTGCACACTTTGCATAGTTTGCACACTTTGCATAGTTTGCACACTTTGCACACTTTGCATAGTTTGCACACTTTGCATAGTTTGCACACTTTGCATAGTTTGCACACATTGCATAGTTTGCACACTTTGCATAGTTTGCACACTTTGCACACTTTGCATAGTTTGCACACTTTGCATAGTTTGTACACTTTGCATAGTTTTGCACACTTTGCATAGTTTGCACACTTTGCATAGTTTGCACACTTTTGCATAGTTTGCACACTTTGCATAGTTTGCACACTTTGCACACTTTGCATAGTTTGCACACTTTGCATAGTTTGCACACTTTGCATAGTTTGCACACTTTGCACACTTTGCATAGTTTGCACACTTTGCATAGTTTGCACACTTTGCATAGTTTGCACACTTTGCACACTTTGCATAGTTTGCACACTTTGCATAGTTTGCACACTTTGCCATAGTTTGCACACTTTGCATAGTTTGCACATTTGCATAGTTTGCACACTTTGCATAGTTTGCACACTTTGCCACATTTGCATAGTTTGCACACTTTGCATAGTTTTGCACACTTTGCACACTTTGCATAGTTGCACACTTTGCATAGTTTGCACATTTTGCATAGTTTGCACACTTTGCATAGTTTGCACACTTGCATAGTTTGCACACTTTGCACACTTTGCATAGTTTGCACACTTTGCATAGTTTGCACACTTTGCATAGTTTGCACACTTTGCACACTTTGCATAGTTTGCACACTTTTCATAGTTTGCACACCTTGCACACTTTGCAAACTTTGCATAGTTTGCACAGTTTGCACAGTTTGCATAGTTTGCACACCTTGCACACACTTTGCACACTTTGCATAGTTTTGCACAGTTGCACAGTTATGCATAGTTTGCACACCTTGCACACTTTGCATAGTTTGCACACTTGCATAGTTTGCACACCTTGCACACTTGCACACTTTGCATAGTTGCACAGTTTGCACAGTTTGCATAGTTTGCACACTTTGCACACTTTGCATAGTTTGCACAGTTTGCACACTTTGCACACTTTGCATAGTTGCACAGTTTGCACAGTTTGCATTTTGCACACTTTGCACACTTTGCATAGTTTGCACAGTTTGCACAGTTTGCATAGTTTGCACACCTTGCACACTTTGCATAGTTTGCATAGTTTGCACAGTTTGCATAGTTTGCACACCTTGCACACTTTGCACACTTTGCATAGTTTGCACAGTTTGCATAGTTTGCACACCTTGCACACTTTGCACACTTTGCATAGTTTGCACACTTTGCATAGTTTGCACACTTTGCACAGTTTGCATAGTTTGCACAGTTTGCACAGTTTGCATAGTTTGCACACTTTGCATAGTTTGCACACTTTGCACACTTTGCATAGTTTGCACACTTTGCATAGTTTGCACACCTTGCACACTTTGCACACTTTGCATAGTTTGCACAGTTTGCATAGTTTGCACACCTTGCACACTTTGCATAGTTTGCATAGTTTGCACACCTTGCACACTTTGCATAGTTTGCACACTTTGCATAGTTTGCATAGTTTGCACAGTTTGCACAGTTTGCACAGTTTGCATAGTTTGCACACTTTGCACAGTTTGCATAGTTTGCACAGTTTGCACAGTTTGCATAGTTTGCACACCTTGCACACTTTGCATAGTTTGCATAGTTTGCACAGTTTGCATAGTTTGCACACCTTGCACACTTTGCACACTTTGCATAGTTTGCACAGTTTGCATAGTTTGCACACCTTGCACACTTTGCACACTTTGCATAGTTTGCACACTTTGCATAGTTTGCACACTTTGCACAGTTTGCATAGTTTGCACAGTTTGCACAGTTTGCATAGTTTGCACACTTTGCATAGTTTGCACACTTTGCACACTTTGCATAGTTTGCACACTTTGCATAGTTTGCACACCTTGCACACTTTGCACACTTTGCATAGTTTGCACACTTTGCATAGTTTGCACACCTTGCACACTTTGCACACTTTGCATAGTTTGCACACCTTGCACACTTTGCATAGTTTTGCACACTTTGCATAGTTTGCCACCTTGCACACTTTGCACACTTTGCATAGTTTGCACAGTTTGCATAGTTTGCACACCTTGCACACTTTGCATAGTTTGCATAGTTTGCACACCTTGCACACTTTGCATAGTTTGCACACTTTGCATAGTTTGCACACCTTGCACACTTTGCACACTTTGCATAGTTTGCACACTTTGCACACTTTGCATAGTTTGCACACTTTGCATAGTTTGCACACTTTGCACAGTTTGCATAGTTTGCACAGTTTGCACAGTTTGCATAGTTTGCACACCTTGCACACTTTGCATAGTTTGCACACTTTGCATAGTTTGCACACTTTGCACAGTTTGCATAGTTTGCACACTTTGCATAGTTTGCACACCTTGCACACTTTGCACACTTTACATAGTTTGCACACTTTGCACACTTTGCATAGTTTGCACACTTTGCATAGTTTGCACACTTTGCACAGTTTGCATAGTTTGCACACTTTGCACACTTTGCATAGTTTGCACACTTTGCATAGTTTGCACACTTTGCACAGTTTGCATAGTTTGCACAGTTTGCATAGTTTGCATAGTTTGCACACCTTGCACACTTTGCACACTTTGCATAGTTTGCACAGTTTGCATAGTTTGCATAGTTTGCACACCTTGCACACTTTGCACACTTTGCATAGTTTGCACAGTTTGCACAGTTTGCATAGTTTGCATAGTTTGCACACCTTGCACACCTTGCACACTTTGCATAGTTTGCACAGTTTGCATAGTTTGCACACCTTTCACACTTTGCACACTTTGCATAGTTTGCACACTTTGCATAGTTTGCACACTTTGCATAGTTTGCACACCTTGCACACTTTGCACACTTTGCATAGTTTGCACAGTTTGCACAGTTTGCATAGTTTGCATAGTTTGCACACCTTCCACACTTTGCATAGTTTGCACAGTTTGCATAGTTTGCACACCTTTCACACTTTGCACACTTTGCATAGTTTGCACACTTTGCATAGTTTGCACACTTTGCATAGTTTGCACACTTTGCATAGTTTGCACACCTTGCACACTTTGCACACTTTGCATAGTTTGCACACTTTGCATAGTTTGCACACTTTGCACACTTTGCACACCTTGCACACTTTGCACACTTTGCATAGTTTGCACACCTTGCACACTTTGCACACTTTGCACACTTTGCATAGTTTGCACACTTTGCACACTTTGCACACCTTGTACACTTTGCACACTTTGCACACCTTGTACACTTTGCACACTTTGCATAGTTTGCACACTTTGCACACTTTGCACACCTTGCACACTTTGCACACTTTGCATAGTTTGCACACTTTGCATAGTTTGCACACCTTGCACACTTTGCACACTTTGCATAGTTTGCACACTTTGCATAGTTTGCACACTTTGCACACTTTGCACACCTTGCACACTTTGCACACTTTGCATAGTTTGCACACCTTGCACACTTTGCACACTTTGCACACTTTGCATAGTTTGCACACTTTGCACACTTTGTACACCTTGTACACTTTGCACACTTTGCACACCTTGTACACTTTGCACACTTTGCATAGTTTGCACACTTTGCATAGTTTGCACACTTTGCACACTTTGCACACCTTGCACACTTTGCACACTTTGCATAGTTTGCACACTTTGCATAGTTTGCACACTTTGCACACTTTCACCTTGCACACTTTGCACACTTTGCATAGTTTGCACACCTTGACACTTTGCACACTTTGCACACTTTGCATAGTTTGCACACTTTGCACACTTTGCACACCTTGTACACTTTGCACACTTTGCACACCTTGTACACTTTGCACACTTTGCATATTTTTGCACACTTTGCACACTTGCACACCTTGCACACTTTGCACACTTTGCATAGTTTGCACTTTGCATAGTTTGCACACTTTGCACACTTTGCACACCTTGTACACTTTGCACACTTTGCACACCTTGTACACTTTGCACACTTTGCACACTTTGCACACCTTGTACACTTTGCACACTTTGCACACCTTGTACACTTTGCACACTTTGCACACTTTGCACACCTTGTACACTTTGCACACTTTGCACACTTTGCACACCTTGTACACTTTGCACACTTTGCACACTTTGCACACCTTGTACACTTTGCACACTTTGCACAGTTTGCATACTAGCTATTTTACGTTGGTCAGTTAAGCAGCTTATTGTGTTGGAGTACAGCAGCTACACTCCTCTGGAGTTATTATCATGTTTATATTATTCAGTAGTCATTATTGCATCTGTGTTATATTATAGTTAGGTCTGTACTGTAGCAGTGTTACGTTACTGTTCACACTGTAACAGACTTACTTTAAATTAATTTGTTTTAATATACTACAGTAAGTACTGAGTTATATATATTGCCATAGTTATATGTTGCCATATTTATATATTATCATAGTTATATATATTATAGCTCTTTCTGTCTCATAAACTCGCTGGATAACAGGTATATCTTGCTACTTCTACTTACACTTAGGTCACACAGGCATGCACATGCATATATATATATATATATATATATATATATATATATTATATATATATATATATATATATAAATATATATATATATATATATATATATATATATATATATATATATATATATATATACATACACACATCTAGGGTTTTTCGTCTTTTTCTTATAGCTCTTGTTCTTTTTTTTTTTTATTGTCTTGGGAAAGTGGAAAAGAATCTTTCCACGGTCAGCCATGCGTGTCGTATGAGGCGACTAAAATGCCGGAGCAAAGGGCTAGTGACCCTTTCTCCTGTACACACTAAAAATTGAGAAGAAAAACCTTATAAAACTGGGATGCTTAAATGTGCGTGGATGTAGTGCGGATGATAACAAAGAAATGATTGCTGATGTTATGAATGAAAAGAAGTTGGATGTCCTGGCCCTAGCGAAACAAAGCTGAATGGGGTAGGCGAGTTTCAGTGGGGAGAAATAAATGGGATTAAGTCAGGAGTATCTGAGAGAGTTGGAGCTAAGGAAGGAGTAGCAATAATGCTAAGGACCAGTTATGAAGAAGAGGTAATGTAAATATGTAAATCCAAGGATTATGTGGATTAAAATATGGGTCGGATGTGAAAAGTGGGTCATAATAAGCGTGTATGCACTGGAGAAGAGAGGAGTGTAGAGGAGAGAGAGATTTTGGGAGATGTTAAGTGAATGTATAGGAACCCTTTGAACCAAGTGTGAGAGTAATTGTGGTAGGGGACCTAAATGCTAAAGTTGGGAAAACATTTAGAGAGGGTGTGGTAGGTAAGTTTGGGGTGCCAGGTGTAAATGAATAATGGGAGCCCTTTGATTGAACTTTGCATAGAAAGGGTTTGGTTTATAGGTAAATACATATTTAAAAAAAAAGAAGATAAATAAGTATACAAGATATGATGTAGGGCGAAATGACAGTAGTTTGTTGGATTATGTATTGGTGGATAAAAGACTGTTGAGTAGACTTCAGGATGTACATGTTTTATAGAGGGGCCACAGATACATTATATCAGATCACTTCTAGTTGTAGCTACAGTGAGGGTAAAAGGTAGGATGGGATACAAGGAAAATAGAAGCATCAAGTAAGAGAGAGTGAAGGTTATGGTGATGGTCCACACAGTTGGTGAAGATGGTGATGGTCCACACAGTTGGTGAGATGGTGATGGTCCACACAGATGGTGAAGATGGTGATGGTCCACACAGATGGTGAAGATGGTGATGGTCCACACAGTTGGTGAAGATGGTGATGGTCCACACAGTTGGTGAAGATGGTGATGGTCCACACAGTTGGTGAGGATGGTGAGGTCCACACAGTTGGTGGAAGATGGTGATGGTCCACACAGTTGGTTAGAGGGTGATGGTCCACACAGATGGTGATGATGGTGATGGTCCACACAGTTGGTGAAGATGGTGATGGTCCACACAGATGGTGAAGAAGGTGATGGTCCACACAGTTGGTGAAGAGGGTGATGGTCCACACAGTTGGTGAAGAGGGTGATGGTCCACACAGTTGGTGAAGAGGGTGATGGTCCACACAGACAGTGAAGATGGTGATGGTCCACACAGTTGGTGAAGAGGGTGATGGTCCACACATGTTGGTGAAGAGGGTGATGGTCCACACAGTTGGTGAAGAGGGTGATGGTCCGCACAGACAGTGAAGATGGTGATGGTCCACAGAGATGATGATAGTTCACATGAGGAAACGTTTCGCCACACAGTGGCTTCTCAGTCCATACATTTATCATCTTGTCGGTTCTCTGAACCATTCATCTACATTCCTGTCTGACACAGCAACATCATGGGATCTTAATACAGGGAATCTTCACTTGCCTAACCCTTGGGCATGACCTACTTCCACATTGGACAAATGTGATACCACCTACGACTGCTGCACCTCTCCTGCCCACACTAATATAAACTACTTCTCTGTACATATGCTGTATTCTTTTCAAGACTGATGGACTGAGCACATCGACTCAAGGCTGAGGGACTAATTACCTCAAACTCCTCTGTTCTTCACCATTCTCCTTTGTATGGACTGATGAAGCCACTGTTTGGCGAAACGTTTCCTCATTAAAGATAACCAAGTGTTGCACATGTGTCTAATTTATCAGGAAAGTAGTAAACGAAATGAAATACGTAACAACAAAATGCAAGGAGGCAGAGGAAAGGTTTGATTCCAAGGGCAACAGAAAAAAATGGGAGGACCAGAACGAGCCCCTGGTTTACCCGAAGGTGTTGGGAGGGAAAAACTAAGTGCACTAGAGAATGGAAACAGTAAAGAAAAGGGAAAGAAAACCCCGGAAAATAAAGAGATTAGTCGAAGAGCCAGAAAAGAG
>NC_069437.1:205914-214757 GCF_026875155.1 Cherax quadricarinatus | reverse complement strand
CTTACACATAAATCATTTTAGTCTTTCTTCTCTGTATGTTCTCTAATGATCTAGCCACCCTGTAAAGGGGGACCAAAACGGGCAGCATAATCTAAATGAGGCCTCATAGTGATGTATAGAGCTGTAAAATAATTTTTGGACTTCTGTTACTTAAAACTTCTTGAATAAATCCAAGTAATCTTTTTGGCCTTGTTGCGCACACTGAGGCACTGCTGTCTTGGCTTTAGAATTTCTGCTTACCATGACTCCCAAGTCTTTTTCACATTCTGTATGACCAAGCCTACTTCACCTAGATTATAGCTTCGAGGGTTATTTTCATTACCAAGGGCAAGTACCTTACACTTATCCACTTAAACTTCATCTGCCATTTCTCAGACCAAGACATTAATTTGTTCAAATCGTCCTGGAGTTCATTGATATCCTCCCAGAGTGAATTATACGGCCTATCTTTGTATCATCACAACTTACTCATGCACTAGTAATCCCTTCATCAAGGTCATTAATGTAAATTATGAACAAGAGGGGGCCTAAAACTGATCCTTGGGAACGCCACTAGTGACTAATCCCCATTCAGATTTCACTCCATTAAGGTAATTTCTCTGCTTTCTATTGGTAAGCCATCCCAAAACCATGCTAGAACTTTACCTCCTATACCATGAGCTGCCACTTTTCTTAAGAGTCTCTTGTGAGGACTCTGTCGAAGGCTTTACTAAAATCCAAATAAACAATATCATATTCCTTATCACTGTCAACTGCCTCAAATGTTCTATTGAAGAACGTCAGTAATTTGTCATGCAGAACGCCCTCTCGTGAATCCATGCTGAGATTCTTTTAAACAAGTTATGCTCTTAAAGGGTGACTTCTGATAATGTCAGCTATAATTGATTCTAATAACTTGCCCACTATAAAAGTCAGGCTTTTTGGGAAACGGTAATTGAAGGAGTGGACTTATCCCCTGATTGAATATAGGAACCACATTAGCCATCTTCCACATCTCTGGCAAAAACACTGGTAAGATGGACGCATTGAATACATTCGTTAATGGCTGACTAAGCTCCATCTTGGGATTCCTTAAGTAAACCCTTGGGAAAAAAACTCATCGGGTCCCGGGGACTTATTTTGTTCAGTTTGTCTATCTGTTTAATAACCATGTCCCTCGTGACAGTAATATTAGTTAACTTAAATTCATCAGGAACTAAATAATTGTTTAAATTTCTGGAATCTCATTTACATCTTCCTGTAAAAACTGACAAAAAATAGTCATTAAATAAGGAACACATTTCCAGTTCATTATCCGTCACTGTCCATTCCCAGATTTTAAGGTCCTACTTTTTTCCTTCACCTTCGTCTATACACTTGAAAGAACCCCTTTGGATTAGTCCTTTGATTCATTAGCACTCTAATTCATAGTCACGTTTTTGCCTTTCTAATCGCCTTTTTTACTTCTCTTTTAAGCTGAACATATTGGTCAGTAAGGTTAACCTCTCCTCTTCTGATGCCCTATAAATTCCCCTTTTCTCCCCTAATAGATGCTTTAGCCTCCTGTAACCCATTTGGATCGTTATTATTAGACCTAATTTCTCTCTGGGGAATGTATATACTCTGGGGACTGTGTACATTATTAGAAAAACAATCATAAAGCAGATCCCTTACAAATTCATAAGTATGATTATCGTCAATAAAATCATTAGCTAGATAACCCCAATCAAGATAGACAGATGTTCCCCAAGTCCATTATAATCGTCAACCGAAAATCGGATTTTTACTGTATTATCATTATCTTGCTATTCCCTAATTAATGCTAAAGGTGATGGATTTGTATCACTTGCGCCAAGCTCTTCATGATCTCCAGATATTCACGAGTGTTTTCCTTATTTGACAAGACTAGGTCTAGCACATTATTACCCCTGTAGGTTCATTTACACTCTGTATCAGAAAACAGTCCTGAACTGTTCCATGAAGTTCACTGGAACTCTAGATTTTACCTGTCCAAGAATTCCAGTCCAATTTGGCTAAAGTTTAAAGTCCCCTACTATACTACGTTACGTGTCCCAGAGCCCTAAACAATTTCGTCCAAAGAATCTCCCCACTATCGTGATCCAAGCCTTGGAGGTCGTATATTACACCCAGAATTAGGTTTTTCTTGACCCTCCCAACGAACTCACGCCAACCAGACTCTGTTACTGCTCATCTATTTTTAATACATTTTTTATGCAACAAGTGTTTTTCATTATACGCACTTTTTCCGTTCAGGAATTTCCACAACTTCATCTGCTAAGGTTAAAGAAAATTTTTGTCCCTATGGTTCTTAAGAGCAGTCTCATATTGTTCACTCTATCACGTTCTCTCTGGAGTATTATGTCCAATTATGTATTTTTTGTTAATAATCCAATTCTCATATATCAGTAATTACAGTTATTTCAGGGTGTTATGGTCAAAAATAAGTAATGCTCCGTCGGCTCGAACTCACAACCCCGGGGATGGCCCATGATCACTGTCCGTATAAGTACCGTGCGGTAACCGATTGCGCCACTGGAGCAACATCGGTGAGTTTGTCTGTAAACTCAATAGTAAGTAACAATTGAGGAGATAAATTGGATTATGATTATACAGTCACTGAAATACTTATGTTCTGTTAGGAGAACATGAATAAGGTGACATTTTATTCACACAAGGAAGGTAACATCTTACACAATATTGTGACACATCTTGCACCAAAGTACGGAAAGTATATCGGAAAACAAGTACAAAGAACTAAGTAGTGGATACATCAGGAGTCACCTGCACTCCGTTGCAAAGAACAAGAGGAAGATGGAATTATATAAAAACCATACAAGGTAATGGAACAAACGGTAGGGCGACATCTTACTTAAACAGATTCAGACAAACATCAGGAAATGAATTCTTACACATATTTAGAGGAGGGTCGAAAGCTCAAATCATACAACCTCCGACACATGAAGTGGGAGACGTCGGAAAGAAGGTACTTACACACAGAGATATTAAGAAACTCGGAATGCAACCAACTTTACACATGAAAGAAAAATAATGAAACAATATCAATACTTAGAATATAACTGGAATGTCAATCCTCGTCTCATCCTTAGAGGAACAAGCTGGATCTGGATTGTAACAGATGTGTAAGAAGTCATTATTTGGTAGTAAACTAAACTCCGTTATATATGACCATAACTTATAATCCATTTTATTAAGGCTCCCAACCGGAGAACAGTGAATAAAGGTTAAAGCAAGGAGAAACGTGAATATACGTTTTGAAACTCACGTACTTTAACAATAAATTAAAGCCCAAATTTATATTATACATCAAATAAAGAATGTTTCGATAAGATAATATTAAATCTAATAGTGTTGTTAGAATTACCGACAAATATGAAGGCCAATAAAAAGAAACAAACACGTTCATTTAAAGAGAGCCATTAAATTGTGGCAAGGTATCGCTCCTCACAGGAGATTTGTCAAGACGTTAAATCATACAGGGGTACGAGGGTATTTAGAAATGTCAGTACAGTAGGCTGTGCTAACTTGCCCATGTTGACAATGGTAATAAAATACCCACAGAGGCTGATAGACCAAGAACCATGTGCCACACTAGGTATCTGTATTATTGAAAAGCGTTTTCCTCTATACGCGGGTAGGGGCATCATCAGTTAGATACAAAGGAGAATGTTTTTAGAACAGTCGGAGAAGTGGTGAGAAAAGATATGTACTTAGAGTCCACAACGATATTTGAAGATGGTCAGTCCCCTCAGCCTGGAAAGGTATAGCTCTAAGTCTGGATGATATGCCGCCGAAAGCCTGAGAAAGGAGTTTATAACTGTCGAATGCGTTACAAGAATGCAGAGCAGTGCCTATGGTTCAACTAATGGAAGCCTGCAACGTACTTCGAGAATCTTCCATCCACCCTCAGATTCGACAAAATTAGAGACAAAATTCTCATGCTTCAGCTTCATAAACTCATTCAGACCATGGAGCTGAATTCCTCTCCTGGGTGAGAGATTGACAACCTAAAGGTTATTTCTCTTAGGTTCATGGAATTATTACATCATCCTTTCCTAGCCACTACTCCTGCCTGCCTACAATATAATCTCTTCATATGACTGAGGAAGCCTACGGTTAGGCAAACCCTTTTAACATTAAATATACCCAAGTGTTGCACATGTCTTATTCCATGAACTGGCCCATGCTGTTTAGCTCGTAGTAGTAATAGCACTAGTAGAAGTAGCAGACAACAGTAATGAAATTCATGTGTTGCTATGTGATGGCGGGGTTTACTGATTCAGAGAAAGAACTCTTTCGCTAGTACTTCGAGAGATAGATTCCTTTATTCTGGTTTTTAGTGTTTTAAAATGGCTATTAAGTTAAGATTCAAGGCGTTTACATCTGCGCGGGAAAACTGGGTTCTTTATCACATGTAGTTTGTTATTTAATTCCATAGATATTTTTAGTGGAATTCTTTGTATTATACGTGATGTTTGTTTCAAGTTATTCGTTCGGAACCATGCAATAAAGTTTTATTTAAGACATGTTTCCACTTTTCCTGCCGTTTTCGTCCGTCGCACGACATATATCTTATTACAAACCCCCACAGGAGATTGTGTTCAAGGTTCTACAATTTATTCCTGTTAAGGTGGTCATTTACAGAGGTCTGGTTTCGATGGCTGCTCTAGTTTTGAAGAGTAAAAAACACGTGCAAACAGATGTTCTATCTCTTCAGACAAATACAATACAAGTAGTTTTTGAAGTAGAGAATTCATCAGCCTAGAAAAAGAGGGTTCAGCTCCATAGTCCCCTGGAACAATGTGAAAGCTGAGCATAAGAATGAAGATTTAAATTCCTGCTGAGGGAGAAGCGAGATAGTCTCAATGACGAAGTTAGGGAAAAGGGGACCAAACAATTAAAATAAACGAAAGAATATTGAGAGCAATGCAGTAAAATCTACAGGTCCCAGTAGATTCCAACCCATTTATTCCATATTAGCTAAGATGGCTTGATTGGAGAACCCATTCCAATAACTAATGTTTTCAGATGCCGCGAAATCTCTGGAAATATAAGAAGAGAAGGCCAGACTGACTTTACATCATAGTCGAGGTCAATGGCTAGTGATATCCAAACTACTTATATTTCTTGTTTCGAATAGAGAGGTCTCTGATACGGGTTTAAGGAGGTCGCCTGAATGCTTATAGATGAACCTGGCCTAATTGTCTCCTGAAGGCTAGAAAGATGTTTACAAGGAACTCTGGCTAATTTGTGGAGTGTGTATTGCCTTTTACTCTCACAAATCAAGGTATTAACATGCATCACAAATTAGCATTCTTGCCCCCATCTTTCCTTCCTCCTCCAAGGGACCATCACCCACGCGTCATACTAAATCATTCAGACGGTCTTAAACCGCATCAGAACCCTCTCTATCCGTACCTTAAACAAATGCAGTAAGGCTTACATAGCTCTTCACACAAGGTCACACCACCACTTGCCACTGACATTAGCGACTGAAAGTCAAACATGGATCTTAATCTTCCACACCACCCTAATTTCTTTGACTTGATTGAACTCGCATTAACCTCACTGCTTTTCTTTTCATAATCGGCTCTAACAAATATTGGAATGGGCTCACCCATCACATTCGTCTTAGCTAACTTGTATCAGAAACACTTAGAAGGTGAACGCTTCGCCTTACATTCCCCCAAACGTCACATGTTTAGTTATGTGAACAACGTATCACATAATAACTCCTAAACGTTCCGACCTGTGGCGGATTTTTTAGAAATGCTGAACGCAGTTGAACAGGCTACCCCAGTTTACACTTGACAGAAGAGTCCAATGAAAAGTTAAATTTTCTCGACATCACCTCATACAAAAAGAAAGACAACAACTTTCTAGTTTACAGGAAGACCTTTAGAACAAAAGTTATAGCACACAGTCCAAGATACTAAGACCAATAGAGGCAACATCATATGTTTTTTCCTAAGAGTCATACCGAATTGTATCAAAGAGTTTTTCTTGACGAGGAGTGTGAACGGAGGAGTGTACAACGAACCTTTACCAAGCTACATTTTGCTTCATATTTCATCAAGTTCCTTAAAAATCAACAATTAACCACAACTACCAACACTCCAAACAAAATTATATCCTTCCCTACAGAACAAGTCGACACTAAATATCTTCGAACGAGTGCAATGCAGAAGTTTACATAATTACCTGTAGAGTTATGGGAAAATATAGATAGCAACTACATGCAAGGCATGATGCAGGAACTAACACTTGTATAACACTGTGTTACAACACCGGGATTCCGCCAGCCCGTCTTGAGGAAATTTAAACAGCGATCGCCATTTGATTAAAGAAACCCAGCTCCGCAGACTTAAAATCACAATTTGTTATGTAATAGGCAGGAATTGAGGAAAGGGAAGAGAGAGAGAGAGATAAGTGGCATCAGGAAGTGGGCTCTAAAACTTGGTGTGCTTGTTCAAGGATCCAAGAAGGTTATTCAACTGATGAAATAATTCCACCTCTAAAACATCAGAATGATATCATCTTAACCAGTATTATCAGGATACAGCTAATACCTTTTCTTGGCTGAACACTTTCCTTCCATGATGCGCTTCATGAACCAGCAAAGGACCCCCTTGGCTTGCAGAAAGGGTTGAGTCAAAGTAGTCAGCGGTGACAATAAGGACGATGAAGTGAATCTTCCTCCTTAAATCGAGCTGACATTGAAAGGCTGTGGGCCCTGATAGCAGAATCAAAGACAGCTGAGTAGATGTGGCAAGGCCATCTAGCAGCAACACTAATCTCCTCGCATCTATCAACACTGCCTATCAGTGTAAATGACCTTCTCGTGAAAGAGGGCGAAATGAGTCCTTGTTTAAAAAGAAAAAACGAATGGAAATCATCAACTACAGACCACAGTGTCTTCTCTCATCACTATAAGATTCTTGGGACAATAATCTCACGTAGATGAAAGAGTTACAGCGATCTGTATCTTAAACCTTCCACTAATGGCATCAGTCAACTGAAGGATTCCAAGTCAGCTGTGTAGTAGCACTGACATTGCTGGTGCTGTCGACCGAGTATGGCACCAGGACTCTTGGTAAAAACTGCAAGTACTGGGAACTGCAGTGCGGTTTAAGTGGAATTTCTAAGTGGAGTTTCTCAATGACAGAGACCGCAAGACATCCTATTGAAGCAATGGTTCCACAAGGGCGTCTACTAGGACCACTGTTATGGAATTTTCTTCAGTGACTCCTTCATCCCATTACAGAACCCATGCATATCAGACGACTGTTCTCTAACGTTTATTTAATCCAAAAAATGAAAGGCAATTGCTCTAAGTTATATCCAATTCCCCAGCTCACAACTATATCCGCCTGAGGTAAATGATCGCAGGTAACATTTGCACCAAGTAAAACACAAATGATGATGGTCTCTAAGCATCAATGTTGCAGCTCCGTGAACATGGAAAAAATGAATGGGAGAGTGTTTGGTACCCTGGGACGAAGTTGAAATCCTTTGGAGGTGAAATATGACATCCAAACTGACATGAAGAACCCACGCTGTAAACTCTTGAAAAACCCAAGGCTACCAGGACCTTAAAGTAAAAGCACGTCGAACGTATCTCGTATCTGCTCGACGTAGAGGCTCAACAAAGATTTCATGCCGAGGTACAAGTACGCTCACAACCTTGAGTATGCTCCGCTTTCTTGGACTGCCTGCCTTCTTTCTCATCTTCGACTGCTTGACATAATAGAGAACATAGCAAGACGTACTCTCTCTCGCCTGGGACTCCATCCTGATAGTTTCGTCAATCGGCAGAGCTTTCAAACACTGGAGGGAAGTGAGCGCCTCACTGTTACGTCCAAACCAATATTGTCAAAGAACCACACTTAACCTCCACTCCAGACAGCGAGAAGTGAGCTTCTAAACCAAACGGGCCAACAACAGAAACTACACTCCAAACCTCACTTCATAAGAGATCCAACGAAATAAAATCATTATATTAAAAGGAACACAATAAAATGTCACATTAATTGCCTATTGTGTTTCTTCTCTTAACATAGAATTAAAATCAGTTGATCAAAAGACATAGGTGGCCAACAATGACTCTACCAACTTCATCCAGTTCCACATCTGTAGTTTCATAACAACTAAAAAGTTTTTCAAAAGGGCTGATGTAACAGAGACAGACAGACAGATGAGAATAACAGACACACAGACAGACAAAGAGGAAAAAGCAGACAATTACGCTTTGAAGGACTGTAAAAATAATTTTTTTTTCCTCGTTTGTCTCTTCTTCTCCTATAGAAATATTAAAACTGGCCTAATTAATTCCAAGACTAATTTTGAAGGAAGGAATTAAAATTCAGCGAAAAGACTGGTAAATCTACATTGGGAAGATCTTTATAAGCCAGAGGTAGAGCAGGGAAGCAGAGAAAGGAGAAGGAGGAGGATAGGAAGAAGAAAAAGAGGAGGAGGAGGAGGGGAGGGGAGGATGGAGGGTAGGAGGAGGAGGAGAGGAGTAGGAGGAGGAGGAATGAAGAGTTGTGGTGTTATTATTTGTTAAAACATAATTTGGATACATCCGACAATGTTCGCTAACCTATTACACTAAGATATATAACACAAAGAACAATGCTATCGTGACGTGTTTCCTGGTCACCATGTCATTAAGCAGGATGGTGCTCAAACAAGGTGATGGCAACTGTCATCTGAGTAGCACACTACATGGGGTGGTGAGGATATAGTCTAGTAACTTGTAAAGGGTTCTCAGGTAGCTGGAGTTTTAATATCACTAGAATTATCATATTAGGAGAGGCTACCCATGG
>NC_069437.1:180914-195914 GCF_026875155.1 Cherax quadricarinatus | reverse complement strand
TATCAGTTCTAGAGGTGGTACCTCCATATATTATAATATATATATATATATATATATATATATATATATATATATTATATATATATATATATTTTATATATTAAAAATATATATATATATTATTTTATTAACACATCGGCTGATTCCCACCAAGGCAGGGTGGCCCGATAAAGAAAAACTTTCATCATCATTCACTCCACTCCATCATTGTCTTGCCAGAAGGGTGCTTTACACTACAGTTATAAAACTGCAACATTAAGACCCCTCCTTCAGAGTGTAGACACTGTACTTCCCGTCTCCAGGACTCAACTCCGGCCTGCCGGTTTCCCTGAATCCCTTCATAAACGTTACTTTGCTCACACTCCAACAGCACGTCAAGTATTAAAAACCATTTGTCTCCATTCACTCCTATCAAATACGCTCATGCACGCTTCTTGGAAGTCCAAGCCCCTCGCACACAAAACCTCCTTTACCCCCTCCCTCCAACCCTCCCTAGGCCGACCCCTATCCCGCCTTCCCTCCACTGCATATTTATACACTCTCGAGGTCATTCTATTTTGTTCCATTCTCTCTACATGTCCGAACCACCTCACCAACCCCTCATCAGCCCTCTGGATAATAGTTTTGGTAATCCCACACTTCCTAATTTCAAAACTACGAATTCTCTGCATTATATTCGCACCACACATTGAAATTAAGACACCTGTGCAACATCTGGGTATCTTTATTGTAGACGTTTCGCCATCCAGTGGTTTTTTTATCAATACAAATTCCAGGACATAACTTGAAGACAGTAGAACTATATACAGAAGATGAGGTAATCAGTCCCTCAACCCTGGAGTAGGTGCGATGAGCACCGTAGTCGTGGAGATTCTGTAGAAGCAAGGAGCCTGGCGCTTATATACTAACGTCAGGTGGAAATGGGACGTGTAGCAGACGAGGGCATAGTCACTGATAGGCGGGATTCTCCAGTGGAAGTAGGTCCTACCCAAAGAGATGGGTTAGTTGGTATTGTATACCATTCTTGTACAAGTTGTCAGACACTGCAACATCATGGAATCTTAACTCTGAGGACATGTACATAACCTTCACGACTTCGACAACTACTACTACAATTCTTAAAGCCATGACCCTCACGGCCACAGGTGGAGCAGAACTTCATGTCCTTGGTAGGACAAACATTTGTGGTGTGTAAGTATGAGTAACAATTATAGCACTGTGAGATATGTTGGAATTTCTCTGCTTTGATGAAGGCTGGGTTGATGTGGAAGTAGTGAATAGCCAGACCCTCAGCGAGAGCTCTGGCTGCCATGTTGACGTCACTGAAGGTGACCTTCAGCATGGATGAAGCATTGGGTATTTTAGTAATGAAGTCCACCTTGGCCCAAGGGTTCTTTGCTTCGATAGTTGACTTGATTTCTTCAGTGGCCTGTACAATGATAAGGTTGTCGAGTCGCTTGAGGAACACAGTTCTCCTGGCCCTCAGTGCTGGGGAAGTCAAGACAAGAAATCCCTGGTCTCGTAGAGTGGTAGTAGCAGTAGTGGTAAGTAGTTTTTCAGCCTCTGTGTCGTCTGTACAGACGATAACAAAGGCCTCCTTGAGCGATAAAATCGCATTACATTTGACTTGCAACCTGCCACTAACGACAGCTGCAAGTGAGTAAACAGTGCTCTGGTGTGTCTGATCTGATCTGATCTGATCTCTCCAGGAGCTTTATCAAGCCATGGTAGTTGTGGTGAGACAGGTAGCACTAGTAGTGGTAGAAGTAGTGGAGGTAGTAGTTGTGGTGAGACGGGTTGGGTAAGTGAAGGACCTGTTGACACCATCCTGGAGCCGCTGTCACTTGACTTTTCACGTCAGCTATGTGAAATGGTTCGATGCGAATCGTTGGTTTTCGAGAAAACCTGCCTTGTATGGGCCAATAAGCCTGCTAAGTAAAGTAAAAGGACACAAGTGCAACTAATGTGACATTATATTGTGGCAACGTTTCGCTCTCCAAGAGCTTTATCAAGCCATTACGAACAGTACATGGACACAGAGGGTATATATAGGCTCAGAGTGAGGTGCAATACTAGTGGTAGTAGTAGTAGTAGTGACAAAAGCTGTAGTAGTAGTAGTAGTAATACAATATGGTAGAGCAATTAATTCGTACATGAGTAAAAGGATATAAAAGCTATTACTTGGGTAACATAAAAATAGGTTAGACAAATATACTCATATACGAATTAATTGCTCTACCATATTGCATTACTACTACTACTACAACTTTTGTCACTACTACTACTACCACTAGTATTGCACCTCACTCTGAGCCTATATATACCCTCTGTGTCCATGTATTGTTTGTAATGGCTTGATAAAGCTCCTGGAGAGCGAAACGTTGCCGCAATAAAATGTCACATTAGTTGCACTTTGTGCCCTTTTACTTTACATATTGTCGGTAATTCTACCAACTTTATTACAAGTCTGCTAACTTTCAAATAATACAAAATTATTATTTTTACATTACATAAATGAAGAAAAATATATATTTAAACGTATAAGAGAAAATTTTAGAAAGGACTTAATTTTAAATGAGTTCTTGCTAATTGACAGTATTTACCTATTCGTACACACACACACACACACCACACACAACACAACACACACACACACACACACACACACACACACCACACTCACACACACAAGTTGATGAGAAGAATTTTATTCGATCGAAGGAACAGCAGAACTACAAGGGATCTGGACAGGCTGCAGACCTGGTCCAGCAATGTCCTTATGGAGTTCAACCACCACCAAGTGCAAAGTCATGAAGATTGGGGAAGGGCCAAAGAAGATCGCAGACGGAGTACAGTCTAGGGGGCCAGAGGACTTCAAACCTCACTCCAAGGAAAAAGATCTTGGTGTGAGTTAACTCCAGGCACATCTCCTGAAGGCACTTCAACCAAAAATAACTGCCTGCAGCATAGGGGGCTACGGCAAACATCAGAACAGCACATTCCGACATCTTAATAAGGAATCGTTCGAACCCTGTACAACCGTGTACGTTAGGCCCATATTGGAGTATGCGGCACTCCTGCACCAGTTTGGAACCCACCTAGCCAAGCAAGTAAAGAAATTAGAGAAAGTGCAAAGGTTTGCAACAAGACTAGTTCCCTGAGCTAGGACGTATGTCCTACGAGGAGAGGTTAAGGAAATCAACCTGACGACACTGGAGACAGGAGAGATAGGGGGACATTATAACGACATACAAAATACTGAGAGAATTGACAAGGTGGACAAAGACAGGAGTTCCAGAGATGGGACACTGCTACAAGGGGACACAGTTGGAAGTGAAGGACACAGTTGAATACAGGGATGTTAGGAAGTATTTCTTCAGACACAGAGTAGTCAGGAAGATGGAATAGTTTGGGAAGCGATGTAGTGGAAAGTAGGATCCATTACTTAGCTTTAAGCAGAGTATGATAAAGCTCACGGTTCAGGGAGAGTGACCTAATAGCGACCGTGAAGAGGCGGGGCCAGGAGATTTGGACTCGACCCCGCAAACTCAACCAGGTGAGTACAACTAGGTGAGTAAACACATCACACACACCACACAACACACACATCACACACACACAGGGTATCAGGATATAAATGGGAGGACAGAACGAGCCCTTGGTTTACCCGAAGGTGCGGGATGCCAAAAAACTAAGTGCTCTAGAGAATGGAAAAAGTACTGAAGGCAAAGGGACTCAGGAGAATAAAGAGGATTAGTCGGTCGAGCCAGAAACGAGTATGCACTGATAAGGGGGAGCGCACGCGGCCAGTATGAAAATGAATAGCATGAAAGTATGTCTGATCGAATATACTCTACTGCCACATCTTGGAGGTAGAAAACATCACTGGTCCCTGGTAATCAGGCTGAGGGAGGAAGGTGGGGAGATTCAAGAAATGACCAGGAGTATGTGTGGAAGCCTCAAACTTGAGGATTTCAGGTAAGTATTTACAGTGGAAGTGAAGGGAAATAGGGAAGATCTAAACAGTGGGGTTTACTGCAACGAGGGATTATACAACAAGTGTTGGCTTTGATTTTCAAACTTCTGAGGTGGAGGTGGAGAAGCTCCTAGTGACCTTGATACCTCAATGGCGGTGGACAAGGAAACACTCTCCTTGAGGGCCTTAGAGAGGGGTGCTGGGTCTCTTCATGTGCCACTATTCATATATCTTTTCTCTTTCAAGTGTATCTGGGGCTGCGTTCCGGTAGTTGGGTTGGTGGCAATTTGGTTGTCCCCATCTTTTAGAAGAGGAGACAGAAATGAAGTACTAATTTATAGACCGTGTAACTGACATGTTATAGTATGCAAAGTCATTGGAAAAAGATTATTCAGCGGAGGAGAGTGGTGGAGCAAATGGAGGGAACAACGATATAAACGGACAGCCAGCACGGATTTTGGGAAGGTCAAATCTGTTTCACAGACCTACTAGAGTTTTATGATAAGGTAACTGAAGGTAAGGACACGATTAGAGAGGGGTGGGTTGATCTGCATTTTCTTGGACTGCAAGAAGGCCTTCGACAACCAGTTCCTCACAAGAAATTAGTACTAATGCTAGAAGGAACAGGCACGTATACAGGAAGGGCACAGCCAAGTGGATCAGAGATACTAACAGGGAGGCAACAAAACGGTCATGGTCCGTGAATGAGGTATCACAGTGGGCGCCAGTGAGAGCCGCGGGTCCACAGGGTCAGTTCTGGGACCAGTGCTGTTTCGGTATTGTGAACGATATGACGGATGGGATAGACTCAGAAGAGTCCCTATTTGCAGTGACGTGAAGTTTGTGAGGAGAATGGAATCAGATGCGGACCAGGACCAGGTCTACAAAAGTGACCTGGACAGTGGATGTGTAGGTCCGAAAACAGGCTCCTAGAATTTAACCCCGCCAAATGCAAAAAGTCATGAAGTTCGGAGGAGAGCAAAGAAGAGGAGCCAGTCAGATTATAGGTAGGTGGCCAAAGGCTGCAAATCTCAATCAAGGAGAAAGACCTCGAGTGAGTATTATACCGTGTACACATTAACCAGATAACTGTGCGCATATGGAGCCTTGGCCAAACTTGGAATAGCGTTCCGGTACCTCAGTAAGGATTCGTGTTCAAGTCTTTTATCACTGTGTACGTCCAGGCCCATACTGGAGTTACGCCGCATAGTTTGGTACCCACATTGGCATAACACTTCTAGAAATTAGAGAACGTGCACATGGTTTGAAAACAGGCTAGTTCCAGAGGCTAAGGGGAATGTTATATGGAAAGAAAGGTTAAGGGAAATCGGTCTGACAACACTGGTGGACAGGAGGGTCAGGGTGAGGACGACATAATACCGATATACAAAATACTGCGTGGAATAGACAAGCGTGGACAGAGTCAGGATGTTCCAGTGATGAGGACACAGAAACAAGGGTCACATTTGGAAGCCATAGGTAGTTAGGAAGTGAAAAGTCTGACAAGCGATGTAGTGGAGGCAGGAACTATTCAATAGTTTAAGTCGAGTTATGTTAAAGCTCAGGAGCAGGGGGCATAGAGAGGGACCTAGTAGCGGTTCGGTGAAGAGGCGGGACCAGGAGGCTGAGTCTCGACCCCTGCAATCACAATTAGGTGAGTACACACACACACACCACACACACACACACACACCTCACAACACTATAAACATCACATAATGTTTATAGTTTGTGGGGAGGGATAATGTTTTATAATGGTCTAGAAGATATTAAGTTAATGAAAAATGAGGAATAGAAAGAACTTTTTCTTCCAAAAGGTAATTTAGGTAGTGTTTTCTTGACCTGACCCACAATGGATGTTTTCAAAACTGGACCAGATTACAACATTCTCCATCAGATTATGAAATTATATAATGTTTCTGAAATTCCTTAACTTGAGGAAGTGTGATTTTTTTTTTTTTTTGTTTTTTTTTCTGCCTACAACTTTTCGTCTTTATTTTGTTAAAACAAACTTAATTTTAACTATCGTGGGAGACGCATGTATATATGGATACAAATTTGAGTACATATGTGAGGGTGGTATTGTGGACCGTTGTGTGGGTTTGTGTGTGTGTGTGTGTGGTTGTTTATATGTGTGTGTGTGTGTGTGTGTGTGTGTGTGTGTGTGTGTGTGTGTGTGTGTGTGTGTGTGTGTTGTGTGTGTTGTGTGTGTGTGTGTGTGTGTGTGTGTTGTGTGTTGTGTGTGTGTGTGTGTGTGCTGTGTGTGTGTGTGTGTGTGTGTGTGTGCGGTGTGTGTGTGTGTGTGTGTTACTCACTATTTGTAACTAAACCTATTGTGGTTGCAGGGGTCGAGTCCTAGCTCCTGGCCCGCTCTTCACCGGTTGTACTAGGCCCTACTCACTCCCGCCTCACTGAGCTTATCCAAACCTAGTTCTTAAAACTGTGTATGGTTCCTGCCTCCACTACGTCTTTTTCTAGGCTTTTCCATGCTTACAAATCTATGATCTGAAGAAGTACTTCCTACTACTCTTGACTCATTTGTGTCTTCAACTTCCAATTGTGGCCTCTAGTTTCTGTGTCCCTCCTGGAACACCCTGTCCTGTCCACCTTGTCTATTCCACGCCGTATTTTATATGTCGTTTCATGTTCCCCTGACCCTCCTGTCCTCCAGTGTCGTTCTGGCCGATTTCCTTAATCTTTTTCATTGTGCATTCCCCTTGCTCTGGACTAACTTGTTGCAAACCTTGTACTTTCTTAGTTTCTTGACGTGCGTTAGCAGTGCGGGTTCAAACAGGGTGCTGCTCATATTCTCCAGTATGGCCTCCTGTCATACAGGTGTACAGTGTATTGAATTGATTCTTACTAAGGTGTCGGAATGCTGTTCTCAGTTTGCCAGGCGCCCATATGCTGCAGCAGTTATCTGATAGATGTGTGCTTCCGGAGACATGCTCGGTGTTATACTCACCCCAAGATCTTTTCCTTGAGTGAGGTTTGCAGTCTTTGGCCACCTAGCCTATACTCTGTTTTGGGGTTTCTTCTGTGCCCTTCCCCTATCTTCATGACTTTGCATTTGGCAGGATAAATTCGAGAAGCCATTTGCTGGACCAGGTTCCAGTCTGTCCAGGTCTCTTTGAAGTCCTGCTGGTCCTCATCAGATTTAATTCTCCTCATTAACTTCACATCATCTGCAAACAGGGACACTTCTGAGTCTAACCCTTCCGTCATGTCGTTCACATATACCAAAATAGCACTGGTCCTAGGACCGACCCTGTGGGACCCCGCTCGTCACAGGTGCCCACTGTGATACATCATTACGTACCATGATCGTTGTTGCCTCCCTGTCAGGTATTCTCTGATCCATTGCAGTGCCCTTCCTGTTATATGCGCCTGATGCTCTAGCTTCTGCACTAATCTCTTGTGAGGAACTGTGTCAAAGGCCTTCTTGCAGTCCAAGAAGATGCAATCAACCCACCCCTCTCTCTCTTGTCTTACTTCTGTTATTTTATCATAAAACTCCAGAAGGTTTGTGACACAGGATTTGCCTTCCGTGAATCCGTGCTGGTTTTGGGATTTATACTCCTGTTCCGTTCCAGGTGCTCCACCACTCTCCTCCTGATAATCTTCTCCATAATTTTGCATACTATACACGTCAATGACACAGGTCTATAGTTTAGTGCCTCTTTTCTGTCTCCTTTTTTGAAAATGGGAACTACATTTGCCGTCTTCCATACCTCATGTAGTTGCCCAGTGTGTGTGTTTGCGTGTGTGTGTGTTTGTGTGTGTGTGTGTGTGTGTGTGTGTGTGTGTGTGTGTGTGTGTGTGTGTGTGTGTGTGTGGGGTGTGTGTGTGCTTGCGTGTGTGTGTGTGTGTGTGTGTGTGTGTGTGTGTGTGTGTGTGTGTGTGTGTGTGTGTGTGTGTGTGTGTGTGTGTGTGTGTGTGTTTGCGTGTGTGTGTGTGTGTGTGTGTGTGTGTGTGTGTGTGTGTGTGTTGTGTGTGTGTGTGTGTGTGTGTATGTGTGTGTGTGTGTGTGTGTGTGTGTGTGTGTGTGTGTGTGTGCGAGTGTGTGTGTGTCTGTGTGTGTGTGTGTGTGTGCGAGTGTGTGTACTCAC
This sequence comes from Cherax quadricarinatus, assembly GCF_026875155.1. Lineage (NCBI taxonomy): Eukaryota > Metazoa > Arthropoda > Malacostraca > Decapoda > Parastacidae > Cherax > Cherax quadricarinatus. Next base: position 187,829 of record NC_069437.1, on the reverse strand, counting down.
CTATTTGTGGTTGCAGGAGTCGAGTTATAGCTCCTGGCCCCTCCTCTTCACTGACCGCTACTAGGTCCTCTCTCTCCCTGCTCCATGAGCTTTATCATACCTCGCCTTAAAACTATGTGTGGTTCCTGCCTCCACTACGTCACTTTCTAGGCTATTCCACGGCCTGACTACTCTATGACTGAAGAAATACTTCCTAACATCCCTTTGATACATCTGAGTCTTCAACTTCCAATTGTGACCTCTTGTTTCTGTGTCCCTTCTGTGGAACATCCCGTCTTTGTCCACTTTGTCTATTCCGCGCAGTATTTTATATGTCGTTATCAAGTCTCCCCTGACGCTCCTGTCCTCCAGTGACGTCAGGCCGATTTCCCTCAACCTTTCTTCGTAGGACAATACCCTTAGCTCTGGGTGCTGCATACTCCAGTATGTGCCTGACGTAAATGGTATACAGAGTCTTGAACGATTCCTTACCGTAGGTTTGCCATACGCCCGTATGCTGCAGCAGTTATCTGACTGATGTGCGCCTCAGGAGATATGCTCGGTGTTATACTCACCCCCAGGAGGGGTACCATACAAGGAAGGAATGAGGGACCCTTGAATAAAAATGTTGGAAGATAGTGACAAGATTTTCTTATGCCAGAAACTAATAAATTCAAGATAGGTTTATCCGAAGAAATTCAAGCTGGTTGGAAAATTTTCTGACTTTATGTTCACATACAATGTAGATCTGAAGCAGAACACGTACTGAACACGTTGAAGTGGTTCAGAAATTTTAATGAACATGTTGATTACAAACAGAACATTTTTATCTTAAACAGAACATTCACTGAACATCCACATAAAACACTAAATGTTTCTCACTCCTATATAGACACATGTGAGTCCTGTTGTATATAATGTGTATCGTTGGTAGTGAGTTGTGGTGGTGATTGGTTGGTGTGAGCTGTGATGGATGGTTGATAGCGAGTTGTGGTGATGTATAGTTTACAATGTGTCGACTTGATGGTAAGTTGTGGTTGTGGTTATGGATGGTTGGTAATGAGTTGTGGTTATGGATGATGGTGCATTGTGACTATGGATATTTTAGAGTGAATAGTGGTGATGTATGGTTTATTGTGAGTTGAGGTGATGGATGGTTGATGATGAGCTGTGACGATGGATGTCTGATGAGTTAAGGTAATGGAAAGTTGATGGAGAATTGTGGTGATGGATGGTTTATAGTGAGTTACGATTATGAATGGTTTATAGTGAGTTGTGGCAAGAGATGGTTGACGATGAGTTGTAAAAATTCATGTTGAAGATGAGTTGAAATTTTGAGAGTTAATGATAATTTGCAATAATGGAAAGTTAATGACCTGCTTGTTACTTTTTAGGACAATGAAAAAAACAGTTTCGTGAGGAATTGTGTTGGTCAGCTCAGGTGTGTTGCCTGAGTTGTTTTATTGTTCCATTGTGTTGTGTCGCGAGTTTGTTGTGATCTCCTTCCTTATATCTTACACCAGACCAGCCTTATATCCTACACCAGATCATCCTTATATCCTATACCAGATCATCCTTATATCCTAAACCAGATCATCCTTATATCCAATACCAGGTCATCCTTATATCCCACACCAGATCATCCTTATATCTCATACCAGGTCATCCTTATATCCCACACCAGATCATCCTTATATCTCATACAAGGTCATCCTTATATCCCACACCAGATCATCCTTATATCTCATACCAGGTCATCCTTATATCCCACACCAGATCATCCTTATATCTCATACCAGGTCATCCTTATATCCCACACCAGATCATCCTTATATCTCATACCAGGTCATCCTTATATCCCACACCAGATCATCCTTATATCCCACACCAGATCATCCTTATATCCCATACCAGGTCATCCTTATATCCCACACCAGATCATCCTTATATCCCATACCAGATCATCCTTATATCCCACACCAGATCATCCTTATATCCCATACCAGATCATCCTTATATTCCACACCAGATCATCCTTATATCTCATACCAGATCATCCTTATATTCCCACCAATCACCTTATACCCAATACCAATCACCCTTTATATTCCCACCAATCACCCTTAATTCAACCAGATCATCCTTATTTTCCCCCAATCATCCTTATTTCATCCAATCATCCTTATATCCCCCCGTCATCCTTATATCTCATACCAATCACCCTTTAAATTTTCCACACAGATCACCCCTTATATCTCATACCGGGTTCATCCTTATATCCCAACCTTCTCTTGGTTAATAATTTCACTGCATTTCTAAGAAAGTTTTTATAATAAAAATATTTTAAGTTAGTTTAAATCACAAACAGAATTTACTACTTTTAATTGTTTTGAAACTGCACGATGTTCACATACCACGTTAAAATTCACCTAAACTTTAAAATTTTAAGTATTCGTTAAAGGGTTTAAAAATTTTAAAATTAAAAAAATACATTGTGGCCAGATCATCAAGGTATAATAAGTTACAATGTTCGTCGCAGAAAATTTCAAAGCAACAAAAATTGTATAATATTGACGACCGACAGACCCGACAGTGTCAGGGAGTGTTGACCAGTGTCAGGAGAGTCGTCGACCCTGTGCAGGGGGGGGTCGACACCGGTGCAGGAGAGTCGCACTGACCCGTGGCAGAGAGTCGTACGACAGTGGCAGGAGGTCACTGACCCGGGTGGGGGGAGTCGTACGGCCCGGGGCAGGAGACGTATGACCAGTGTCAAGAGTGACGTACTGCCATGTGCAAGAGTCGTTCTGATAAATCAGAAGAGCGTCGACAAGGTGCAGGGAATCGTACTGAACAGTGGGGCGGAAGAGTCGTACGCAGGGCAGGGGAGCCGTACTGACCATGTGCAGGGGAGTCGTTTTGACAATTGAAAGATCTCTGCAAGTGGAGGAGAGTCGTACTGAACGTGTGCAGAAGAGTCGGCTGACCCTGTCAGGAGGTCGTACTGACCAGGACAGGAGAGCGAACGACCAATGTTACAGGAAGTCGTACTGACCAGTGTGAAGAGAGCGACTGACCAGTGTAAAAAGAAAAGTCCCTACTGGGGCCCGTTTACAGGAGAGCGCTCTGACTAGTGTGAGGGGAACGAGACCAGTGTGCAGGGGGTCGTAGACCAGGTACAAGACGTATGCCAGTGTGCAGGAGAGTCGTACTGACCAGTGGCAGGGGAAATCGAAGACCAGGGACAGGAGAGTCGTATGACGTGTGCAGGGGAGTCGCACGACCCGTGTGCGGAGGCGATGACTAGTGTGCAGAGGTCCCTCGACCAGGGTGCAGGAGAGTCTACTGACGTGTGCAGGGAAAACGACTGCCCGTGTGCAAAAGTACGTACTGACCAGTTGCAGGGGGTCGTTCTGACTAGTTGCAGAAGAGTCTGTGACAATTGCAGGAAGCCCTACTGACCCGGGGCGGAGAGTCTTCCTGACAATGTGCGAAGAGTCGTACTGACAAGTGTGCAGGAAAATGTAAGAAAAGTGTGCAGAAGAGTGTCGACCCGTGGCAGGGGAGTTACGACCTGTACAGGAGAGTCGAATTACCGTACAGGAGAGTCGTACGACCATGTGAAGTAGAGTCGTATGACCAGTGTACAGAAGGTCGTACTGGCCAGTGTACAAGGGGGCGCCTGACTATGTGCAGGGGAATGACGACCAGGTGCACGAGAGTGTCTGACCCGTGTACAGGAAGCGTACTGACCTTTTGCAGGGGAGTCGTAGGGGGAAAGGGACGGAGGTCGTACGTCCAGTGTAAGGGATCTACTGACCAGTGTGCAGAAGAGTCGTACTGACTAGGGCAGGAGAGCGTACTGACCAGGGTCGGGGAAGTCGTACTGACCAGTGGCGGAAAATCGTACTGACCGTGTGCAAGGGATTTCTGACCAGTGTGAGGAGAGTCGTCACAGTGGGCAGAAAGTCGTACTGACAATGGCAGGAAGTCGTACTGAACATTTTAAAGAGCGTACTACCAGTGTGCAGGGGAGTCGTCTGACCTGTGCAGGGAGTAGTACTGACCAGGTGCAGGAATCGTACTGACCAGGTGCAGGAGATCATACCCCGGGGCAGGAGAGTCTTACTGACCCGGGGTGCAGAGAGCGCACTGACCAGGGGCAGGAGAGTCGTACTGACTATGTGGGGGAGGTCGTATGACCAGGGGCCGGGAGTCGTACTGAAACCCTGTGCAGGAGGTCGTTTTGATATGTGCAGAAGAGTCGTACTGACAAGTGGCAAAGTCTCTGAACAGTTGTAGGGAGTCGTATAAACATGTGCAGGGAGTCGTACTGACCATGGCAGGAGAGTGTACTGACCGTGGCAGGGGTCGCTCTGACTAGTGTTTAGGGGAGTCGTATGACCAGTGTCAGGAAGTCGTATGGCCCGTGTGCGGAATTTAAGTACTGACCAGTGTTCAGGAATTTCGTACTGATCAGTGTCGGGGAGTCGTACTGATGAGTGTGCAGAGAGTCATAATGACCATGTGGCAGAGAGTCGTACTGACCGGGCAGACATCGTTCTGGGCAGGGCAGAGATCGTACTGCCCTTGCGAGAATGTACTGACCCGTGTGCAGAATAATCGTTCGACTGTGCAGGGGAGTCGTACTGACCAGTTTTTTCCCGAGAAAAAGTGCGGGCCAGTGTGCAGGTAGTCTTACGACCAGTGTGCAGGATTGTCGTACTGACCAGTGTCAGGGAGAGTCGTATGACATGCCAAGAACTAAGACCATGTGGGGGAGAGCCACTGACCAGTGTCGGAGAGTCGTGCTGGCCATGGCAGGAGAGTCGACTGACCATGTGCAGGGAAGTCGACTGACCCTTTTCAAAAATGCAGTGCTGACCATGTGCAGGAGAGTCGTACTGATCAGTGGCAGGAGAGTCTGCTGACCAGGGGCAGGAGAGTCGTACGACCGTTGCGGAAAAGTCATACGCCGTGTGCAGGGATTTGTCTGTCAGTGTGCAGGGGATTCGTACTGACCAGTGTGCGGAGAGTTGTATGACCAGTGTGCAGGAGAGTCGTACGCCCGTGTGCAGAAAATCATACTGACCAGTGCAGAGAAATTTTGTACTGACCAGTGTCAGGGGAAATTGTATGGCCAGGGGCAGGAATTCTAGACCAGGGGGGCAGGAGATTTTACTGACCTGTGCAGGGGAGTCGTACTGACCAGTGTGCAGGAGAGTCGACTGACCAGTGTGCAGATACGTACTGACCATGTGCAGGTAGTCGTTCTGACTAGTGTACAGAAGCCATAGTGTACGAGCACCTAGTGTTCAGAAGACACAGTGTACAGAAGCACCCTAGTTACAAAGCACACTAGTACAGAAGCAACTAGTGTACAGAAGCCACTATGTCAGAAGCACACTAGTTTCAGAAACCACTAGTTTACAGAAAACACATATTACAGAAGACACTAGTGTACAGAAGCACACTATGTAAGAAGCACATAGGTACAGAAGCACCAAATGTCAAACACATATTACAGAAGACAAGTGTACAAGCCACTAGTGACGAAGCACACTAGGGACGAACACACTGTGTAAAAGCACCTGTGTACAGAAGCACACTAATGTACGAAGCCACTAGGTACAAAGCACACTAGTGTACAAACAACATTTACAGAAGCACACAGAGTACAAAGCACACTAGTGTACAGAAGCACACTATGTCCAGAAGCCATAGTGTACAGAAGCACACTAGTGTACAGAAGCCACTGTGTACAAAACACACAGTGACAGAAGCACACTAGTGACAGAAGCACACTAGTGACAGACCACTGTGTACAGAACACACAGTGTACAGAAGCCATAGTGTACAGAAAAACACCTTGTGTACAAAAGCACACTGGGGTACGGCACATTGGTACAGAAGCACACTATGTACAAACCACTAGTTAAGAACACACTGTGTACAGAAGCACACTTTGACAGAACCACACTATGTACAAAAGCACACTGTTACAGAAGCCATATGTACGAATCCCACTAGTGACAGAAACCACTAGTGTACAGAAGCACACTAGGTACAGAAGCACACTAGGTTTTAAAAAAGCACCTTTGTACAGGGCACACTATGTACAAAGCTCATAGTGTAAGAACACACTAGTGTACAGAAGCACACTAGTGACAAAGCCACTATGTACAAAGCACATATGTACAGAAGCTCACTAGTGAAAAGAACACACTAGGGACAGAAGCAACTAGTGTAAGAAGCACACTGTGTCAGAAGCACACTAGTGTACAGAAGCACATATGTACGAAGCAACTAGGTACGAAGCACACTGTGTACAGAAGCACACTTTTGTACAGAAGCACACTAGTGTACAGAAGCACACTAGTACAGAAGCCACTTGTGTAAAAAGCACATAGGGAAAGAAACACACTATGTAAGAAGCACACAGTGTACAAAAACACACTTGTCACTTTTTTTTAAAAAAAGAAGAATTAGAGAAGTGAAAAAGTAGAAACGAGAAAAACTTTGCAGTTTTTTTTAAAAAAGTTTGTAGTTAAACTTAATCTTCCATAAATAATCCCTAAATGGGGTTTTTTTTTACCCAAAAAGTGCCCAAAATAGCCACTTTTCACATCTTTCAAAAAGAATGTCTTCAAAATGCCAAAAATCAATATTCTCCATAGAATATTGAAAAATAATTTAAAATTCTTTAATTCTCCAACATTTAGCAAATCTTAAATTTTTTTGCCTCCAAATTTTTTGATTTTTATTGGAAACAAACAAATTTTAACAAACCCTGAGGGAGTGTGTGTGTGGTTGGTGTGTGTGTGTGTGTGGGTGACTCCCTAAATTTTACTCCCTAAATTTTGGGTTTAGGGTCGGACTCAGCCCTGGCCCCGCCTCTTCATGATCGTACTGGATCCTCTCTCTTTGCTTCCTGACTTT
>NC_069437.1:145589-180414 GCF_026875155.1 Cherax quadricarinatus | reverse complement strand
TGGGGGGGGGAACTCTTTAAAATGCTTACTAAAATCAAAGTAAAAAATACAAATTCTTTATCGGGTCAACAGCCTCAAAAGCTTTACTGAAGAAAGTCAAAAAAATTAGTTAGACAAGCCCGGCGTTTTGTGAACCCTGCTGAGTACATTAATCAACTATGCTTATCGTTTGTAATAAAGTTGGTAGAATTACCGACAATATGAAAAAGTAAAAGGACACAAGTGCAAACTATGTGAATTTATTGTTGGCAACGTTTCGCTCCCGGGTTTATCAAGCCATTACAAAAAAAAACAGGCAAGAGGGGTAAAAAAGGCTCAGAGTGAGGTAATACTAGTGGGCCCTTTTGGTTACTAGTGGGTGTATTTGTGTTCATATTGTATTACTTTTGTCACTCCACTATACTATACTACTAACCAATAGTGAAAATCGAAATGGTACCTCACTAGTATTCACCTCCTCTGACCCTTTTATATACCCCTGTGTCTATGTATTGTTTGTAATGGTTTGATAAAGCCCCTGGAGAGCGAAACGTTCCCACAATAAATGAAAATTAGTTGCACTTGTGCCTTTTCTTTACATATGCTTTGAGATGGTTCTAATAATTGGTAAAATTTGACTAGTAATTTGCCTACAATTGAGGTCAGCTTATTGGGGGGGTAATTTGACGGTTTAAGACTTGTCCCTTTTAAAAATAGGAATTACATTACCCGTCTTCCACAAATCAGACACCTGTTTGAAGAGAAAATTAAAAATATTATTAAATGGTTCACAGATTTCCCCTTTTGCTTTCCCTTAAAAACCCCTTGAAAAACCTCATCAGGACCCGGTAACTTTTTTGCTTCAGTCGGTCTTTCTGCTTCAAAACCATTTCATGTGACTGTGATGTTACTAATTTATCTTTTTGGCCCCTATAAAAATTAAATACGGAATTTATTAGGTCTTCCTGTGTAAAAACCCAGATAAAATTTTAAAATCGGCACATTTCATTCCTTTGTCAGTAAGTGCCCTAGTTATTTTTAAGGGGACCCATCTTATCTTTCTTTTGTTCTATATACCTGGAAAAAACTTTTTTTTGGGTTTGTTTTAGAATCCCCAGCAACTTTTAAATTCATAGTCCCTTTTAGCTTTTCTTTTCCCCTTTTTTAAATTTTCCCCCTTTTAAAGTCAAATACTGATTCATAAGATGACCCCCGCCTCTTTTGATTTTCGCCTATAAATTCCTTTTTTGTGCCCATTTGATACTTAGCCATTTTCCCATTTTTTGTCTTTCTATTTGTCTAATTTGTTTGTAAGGGATTAAAACGTTCTCCCGAGCAGCATGTTTGTGTTCAGAAAACTGTCATATGATAGCTCTCTTTTTACCCCAGTCAACAGATGATAAGTGTTCTCTAAGCCAATCGTAATGCTAAACGAAAATCTGGGACTGTTACTGAGTTATCCCACTATCATATTCCATTCAATCTAAAAGTAATTGATTTGTGGTCGCTGCACCCGTTCCCCTGAAACTTCTAAATTATTAAAAAAAGGATTGTTGTTTGCCAGAAAAAAGTCAAGAGGTTATTACCCTTGAGGTTCTGTCAAAAACTGCTTCAAAAACAAACCTGAATATTCAAAAAGTCGTATGATTCTAATTCCCATGAAGAAAATTTCCCAAACAATTGACTAAAGTTAAAGTCTCCCAAAATTACTACATTATCGTGCCTTGGGGCCCCTAACAATTTAACCCACAGTAGTCCCCCGGCCCCTATCTAAATTTGGGGGCGGTAACACCCTAAAATTAAATTTTTTTATGCCCCTTAAAAAAATTTATCCAAACAGACTCGTATGTTTCTTCAGACTTAATCCCCGTTTTTATGAAACGTTAAAACGATCTGGACAACAATGCCACCCCAAAACCCCCCTTTCCGAACTTCTATCTATTTGGAAACAATTTAAAACCCGGGATGTGACATTTAGGGAGCCCCCGACTTTTTGAATTAAACCACGTCTCAGTAAGGCAAATACTCATGTTTTCACTAGCAACTAGTCCAACTCGTCCATTTATTCCTGCCTGCGACATTTTTTTAATAAATTTTTAAAGACCCCCTCTCTCTTTCCCCTTCCTGCTCCTTTCTTTTTTTTCCACAAAACTATTACTGTCCTTTTCAATTAGTCCCAGGGCTTTCCAATATCCACCTCTTTTTTCCTATTACTATTTCTCTAGTACTCAAAACTACCCTGCGCTTCACAGTTTTCCCCCCAAAAACCCATCCCACTAACTTTTCCCTAGTTTAAAAAACCTAACAACTCGCTCCACTGCGAGGCCAGTGCTCCCCCCACATAATAAATGACCCCGTCCCTGGCATACATGTCATTTCTGCCCTAGAAGAGGGCCCAGTTGTCAATGAAAAGTTTTTCTGCTTTTCCTTACGTATTTGTCCAGCCAGCAATTTACACCAATTTCTCGGACAACCATTATTTCCAAAATCCTCTCCTTTGGCAAAATGCCAAATGACAGGTTCCCACCCTTCCCCCTTTTTCTCATTGCTGACCTAACTGCTATCAGGTCCTACTCCCACGTTACCAACATCATTGCCTCCCGCATGAGGGCATAATAGGATTCCCATTTTCCCTTTTATGATGTTCCAGAGGGTAACATATCCCTTTATCCCAGCCCCAGGAAAAAAAAACTCTCTGCCTCTACTCCTACCTTCAGCAGAATGCCTTTCCATTTTCCAATCGGCTATCCCCCAAAAACAACAAAGTTTTACTTCCTTGGCTGTCCGCGTATGCTCCGAGTAGGACTCACTTTTGCCGGTACATTACACCACTTGTAAAATTCGTCAAAACGTTCTCGATGGGGCTTTGTTGGGTTTTTAAGGATTCTCACTCACGTCTGCCAATGCTTATTTGGGGCCGTTTGGGCATTCCCTTTGAACACTCCATTCGTCAGGGGGCACCCGGGAAGGGGGTTTGGAGTTTCCCCCGGTAGTCTTCTGGTTTTTCGTTGTTTTTGCCTCTCCAAAACCCTTTTCTTGACTTAGCTTGGTTCCCTGTTGCCCGGCCCCTGCCCAAGCTTCCCCCCTTAACCTGGGGACTCACAACAGGAGGTTTTCTCGGAAACCCTTTTTCTCCCGTTAACGCCGTACTCCCTCTTAGAAACTCTGAGCCTTTTCTCAGGGTGGTAAAGTTGCTCAAGAGAGGGCATCCTTTCAGATTTTACAGAGAGCACCAAACAGGCTTCACAGAGCTAAGTAAACCCACCACTGAGCTAAGTACGTCACCCATCGGGAGAACATTTCCACCCTCATCACCCCACCAAATGATACAACACATTCAGAACATAGAACACTGGAACACACCACACCGAAAAAACACAGACAGCCCCCATCGGATTCTTCCCCCCCCAAAATAACTTGAACTCCTTTCCCCAAACGCGTTAAAACTCTCCCAGACATTCCCCCCAAAGGGCCCCCTGGTCCCTCTGGCTAAAAACCATATTATCTAAAAAACACCTTCCTGATCTATCATTACTCCCTACAAAAACTCTCAATCCTCCCTTGCCTCGGATATTTTCCCTCTTTAAACTGCTACTGCTTTCCTCATCCTTCCAAACCCCAATAAAGCCCACTCTGACCCTGAACTATCCCCCCTATCAGCCTCCTCGAACTTTAGGAAAACTTTTTAAAAAACTCATCAATCACCCCTTTGCAGATACCGGAAAACCAACTCACTTTTGAGGGCCAGTTTGGCTTCAAAAACACACAGTCTACACAGGTTTGCCTTTTTCTCAACTACATCCACAAAAAACACAAAACAAAAAAACAGGAACCCCGATTGAAATAGACGTTGAAAAAGCTTTTGACATGTGTGGCACGAGGGGCTCAAGTACAAACTCTGCACTAATTAAACCTCCTCTCAATACTCGTAAACTCCTTGCAACTTCCTGAGGGCCGTACCATGAAAATTTAAATTCCAAGGCTGTTACTCTGACTCTTCACACTAAATGCTGGAGTACCCGGGGATCTTCCCTTTCCCCCCTACCCTTACTTTTTTTAAACACTAACGACTTCCAACACCTATATACCACAACTCCATACCTGCCTATGCGACGACATTACAAAAATTATCACTCACCCAATATAGATACCCCTCACACAAAAAAAAAAGAGGTTTGACAGGAGAGCCATCTGGGAAAAAAAATGGAGGATCAAAGTCAAGGCAGCTAAACCCCAGCTTTACATTTTTTAACTACAGGAAACGGATCCTCCTTTACCGTCGAGCTCGAACAGCTGAACCTCATTTAAACCCCCCATCACAAAATCGGTCATTTCCTTGGCTTAATCTTGACTACCTTCTTCGTTTAAAGGACACATTCACTCAAGGCATGCAATATGAAAGGGCCCCTTGCAGGCCCCACAAGCTGCAACATGCTCTCAACGCCCCAAACAAACCCCTCTCAAATCCTAATGCGTCCTCTGTAACTTACTCTCCTCAGCCCTTCTCTTGCGAAAAAACAAGTTCCCAAAAATGTCGGTTCTCTAAACCCCATTTATCTGAAAAACCGTCAGGACTGCAATTTCTTGGGATTTAATATTTGGGGAATTCTTACTTGCCTAATTCTTGGGCCGACCTATTCCAATTGAACAAGGGTGACCCACTATGACTTGACCTCTCCTTTTACGGTTTATAAGCCCTTCTCTGCACGTATCCGTATTCTATTCGATTAATGGATGACCAATCGACCAAGTTGGGGACTGATTACTCATTTCCCCCTGTTTTTCAAGATTTTCCTTTGTATGGATGATGAAGCCACCGGGGTGGCGAAACGTTTTCCCCAATAAAAATAAACCCAAAAAGTTGCACATGTGTTAATTTTTCAACACGCGGTTCCTGAACCATTCATCCAAAATTACTTAAACTGGGCGTGCCAGAACAAGGGGCGCAGGGTGCTTGATGTCAGATGGGGACTTCGCCTCAAACGAGTCTCTCTTTCCCAAATTTGACACCCCGGTGAAATCGTCTGGAAGACGCTCAGTGACAGAAGACAGACAAACTTTAGACACGACATGCTACTGGACCCCTCTCTTTTACAAAAATTGCAGACCCCAAAAAACCAACCTTTCCTATCCTCGCATGACATGCTCCTAACCCTATTTTCAAATAACCTTGGATTCGCTGACAGGTACCCTTCTTGACACGTACCGTTTCTTTCCCACGTTTGCCCTTTTCTTTTTGGGTTAAGAAAGGCCCAGTTCTACACCTCTCTAGCGTAAAAGTGCATGTCCCTTCTCCCCGCTCACCCCACCGGGGTCCCAACAGAAGAGGTGAAAATAAATGGTTAAAAATACCGAACATGGAAACAAACACATGTACAGTTTAATTGATCCTTTATGACAACGTTTTTACCCCACGTGGTTTTTTCAAGACAACACAGGGCTACCTGGGGGGTAGTATAATGTTCGCCAAAACTGTAGTCCTGGCACGGGTCTCAAAATTGCTACCCCCTCTGGCCCCGAGGAAAAGGTTTCTACAATATGCCATTGCTTTTCAAGCACTTTTTTGGGCAGTTCAAAAGGTGCATCTCATAAGCGACAACCGTATGATCCTAAATATGGACACTAGAGGAGGGAGGATAGTCGTTATCAAGGTAAAGCTTGTCTGGTTCGTTATCCCTGGTACACTAGTGTGGCCCCATCATCTCTGGTTTTCCCCTTCGGGGGGGAAAATATCCGTGCCGCGGAGTGTCTCATAACTTCGCACTCCCGAAAATAGTGTGTTAGGGGCCCTGGACAAAGTGCTGACAGTACTGGCACATCTCCACCTCACCTTGTCTACCTCATTTGGCGTGGGAAGCCCCAAAAGAAGCCGAGGATGGCGGACACTGCGCCTGGACCAGCTTCTATCACTGGAGGGGGTTCTCCCCCGAGTCGCTGCCCCTACCACTTTGAGATGGGGTATACCTAAGACCTGCCCCATAATTTCATGGGTCTGGGGAGCCCCCGTTTTTGGGCTGTCTAGGTGATGGAACAAATCCCAAAAATGTGGATAGTTGTTGCTGCCCCTTTGGGGCATCATCTGCCCCCTCATTTCCCCGGTGCCCGCAGGCTGGGGATCCCGTTCAAGTCGACCTGTTACCCTGAACTTCTAAGGCTGTCATTATGCTCAGGATCGATGTGATGAGGTGAACATTGTCCTGTGGTTGAGGATGGGAGAGGGCATTGATTGCAGACGTGGAATCAACATGTATGACAGGTCGGAGTCGATGTCGTAGGGCATGTGACAATGCCTGCTGAATCGCCACCAGCTCAGCTTGAAGGATCGTGCAGTGGTCAGGGAGTCGCCAGCCTTGTGTGTGACCATTGTGATACAGTCCAGCTGCTGCTCTCTTCCTGTCAGGGTCGACAGAACCATCTGTGAAATACACTGCACATGTGCCTCCCTCTGCCAGAGCCATGCTTGTCTCAGCATGATTGCTGAGAGTGTCTTGACTGCAGAGACGCTTAGAGATGGGTAGCTGCATGATGCAAACATCGGCTTGATCTGGGCGCCAGGGAGGTGTTGGATGGTACCCAGCAACAGGAAGGTCACAACTCTTCTCAAGGAGTAGTTGTATAGGCAGCAGCTTCCGCCCAGCAGCACAAAACGAACGAATCCAGGAGTAGTCCGTGAAGAGTGTGGGATCTTGTGACATGGTTGTCAATATCCGTCTCCTTAGTGGGGTACCTTGCTGCCTGTGCAGAATCGTGGCCACTTTGCAGGCGTTTATATATCTTACTCTGTCAGCCAGGGAAGGAAGCCGGGCCTCAGATCTGAGACATACTGTGTTGGTCCAGATGGGGGCCCCAAGCATAGTTCTTATCGCCTGATTTTGTACGACCTCCACTCTTTGCCTGCTCTGCAGGAAGAGACGAGCTAACGCCGGTGCGCCGTAGTCAATGAGCGAGCGTATAGCTTGTATATAGTACAAGCGAAATACATCTTTGCTTGCCCCTGCACGGTGCCTCGTCATGGCTCTCATGGCGTTGAGTCTGAGTAGAGCACGTGACCTGACAAACTCGGCCTGTTTCTGAAAGGTCAGCTTTTTATCAATGTAGATTCCATTTACAGGTAGGACACATGTCACTCCAAGTTCTATATACTGAAGACGTAACTATATCACAGGATCTGGTCCCTTGAACATCTTGCAAGAGATTTCTCGCCGAGATCTTGAGGCCTATCTTCCTTTGCAAGACTGCGTAAGTAGGACAAAGCTCTCCTGAGCCTGTCGTTCTTATTTGCCTTTCCCATTCACTACGAGTGCAAGATCATCAGCCTAGCTGAGGAGCTGTGTAACCACTATGGAAAGGGAAGGCTCACAGTTCCTGCATAGGATGTATAAACAGGGTAGGGACTGAGCACACTTGTCGCATACCGTTTTCAATGGATTTTAAGGAAGAGTAGTGTCCCTGAAAGCTGACACAGGACTAGCTTGCCCTAAGGTAGGAATCTATCAAGGCCAGGAGGCGTCCTTTGCTTCCCTTCCGAGTAGTACTCTGCCAGAATTGCTGTATTGTATGGATGTTCGCCAAGCCATAGTGCTGGCACGCGGTCCCAATCTTGCGAAGACCCGTCTCTGGTTCCGATGGATAAAGGTCTTCCAAATGATGCGACGCATTGCCCGCTCCAAGGCCACTCTGTCAGTTCACGGTGCCTTCATAAGCCGAACCATATGTAACTATGGAAACAGCGAGGAGGAGGGATATGTCATTAATACAGTGAACGCTTGTCTGGTTCGCCTTGACCCCATGGTACACTAGTGTGGGACGCAGTCATCTCTGCGGTTCCTCTCGGAAGGAATATCACCCCTAGTTGCCTGCAGAGTGTCTCTGTAGCTTCGCACTCTAGCAAGATAGAGTGTTAGGGGCCGCTGGGTCAACTTGCTGACAGTACTGGCACATTCTCCTCAGCCTTGTCTACCATCCTATTGGCTGTGGGTAAGATCAAACGAAGCCGATGGATGGCGGTACACTGCGCTCTGGACCAGCTTCTATCATATGGAGGGGGTCTCCCCGAGTCGATGCTCAGGTACCACTGTTGAGATGGGGTATCACCTAAGACCTCCCCCATAAGTTTCGTGGCTTCTGGCAGCCACCAGTTTGAGTCTGTCGTGGGCTGATTGGGACTTTAATCCAACATGTGGATAGTCTTGTTGCTGCCATGGCTGCATCATCTGCCGCCTCAATTTCCGGATGCCAGATGGCTGGGGGGATCCAGTTCAATGTCGATCTTTACCTGAACTTCTAAGGCTGTCTTATGCTCAGGATCGATGTGGATGAGGTGAACATATCCTGTGGTTGAGAATGGGAGGGGCATTGCTTGCAGAGGCTGGATTCAACATTGTATGACAGGTGGAGTCGATGTCGGAGGGCATGTGAAACAATGCCTGCTGATCGCCACCAGCCTAGCTTGAAGGATCGTGCGAGGTCAGGGAGTCGCTTGCAGCCTTGTGTGTGACATTGTGGTACAGTCAGCTGCTGCTCTCTTCATGTCAGGGTCCGACAGAACCATCTGTATGAATTACACTGCACATGTGCCTCCTCTGCCAGTGCTGCTTGTCTCAGCATGATGCTGGGGGTGTCTTGACTGCACGAGACACTTAGAGATGGGAGCTGCATAAGAAAACATCGTGGATCTGGCGCCAGGGAGGTGGGGGATGGTACCCAGCAACAGGAAGGTATAACTCTTCCACAGAGCAAGCTGTACAGGCAGCAGCTACCGGCCCAGCAGACACAAAACGAACGAATCAGCGGAGTAGTCGTGAGAGTGTGGGGATCTTGTGACATGGCTTGGTAATACCGTCTCTTAGTAGGGTACCTGGCTGCCCGATGCAAGAATCGGGTGCCCACTTTGCAGGCGTTTATGTATCTTACTCGTCGCCAAGGAGGAAGGGCCGGGGCCTCGATCTGGACTTACTGTGTTGGTCCAGATGGGGGCACCAAGCATAGTTTTTATCGCCTGTTTTGTACGACCTCCACCCTTTCCTGCTCTGCGGCAAGTGATGGCTAAAGCGGTGCACCGTAGTCAATGAGCGAGCGAATAGCTTTTATTATAGGACAGCGAATACATCTTTGCTTGCCCCCTGCACGGTGCTCGTCATGGCTCTCATGGCGTTGAGTCTGAGTAGCAGCACGACAGACTACTCGGCCTGTTTCTGAAAGTTCAGCTTTTTATCAATGTAAATTCCCAAGTACAGGTAGGAGCCTGTCACTAAGTTAAATATCCTGAATACGGAATCCTATTCATAGGTATCTGGTCCTTGAACATCATTGCTAAGAGATTTCTCGCGAGATCTTTTTTTTTTTTTTTTAAGGCTAAGCTTACTTGCACAGGACTGCGGAATCTTTGGTTCAAAGCTCTCTTGAAGGCCTGTCGTGTAAATGCCTTTCTCAATCACTACTAGTGCCAAGATCATCAGCCATAGCCTGAGGAGCTGTGTACCACTATGAAAGGGAGGCTCACCAAGTTCCTGGCGTAAGGATGTTAAACAGGGTAGGACTAAGCACACCTCCTTGTGGCGTACCGTTTTCCAGTGTTTTAAAGGAAGAGTAGTGTCCTGAAAGCTGACACAGGCCTGCCTGCCCCTAAGGTAGGCACTCTATCCAGGCCAGGAGGCGTACTTTGATTCCCTTCCGAGCTCGTATTGCAGAATTGCTGTGGGGCTGGCTAGCTCAAATGCCTTCAAGGTACGAGGTAAAACGAAAAACTAGGTTTTTTGTTTGCTTCAGCAATGGCCTTAGTAGAGTGGTTATGCCACTCTGCTGTTCCCAACACCTTTGGTGAACCAATATGTGATGATGAGAGGGTTCCAGATTCCATAGGAGCGGTTTATCACCATTCCTCTCCGCAGTCTTGGCTAAGCAGCTGTGTCAGCGATATGGGTCTCATACTGCCGGGGTCCTTGGGCTTTGGAATTGGTACGATTGTAGCTTTTCTTCCAAAGCTGCTGGGAGTGTCCTGGCCCTACACGGACTTGTCTTATGACGTCTAGTATGGCGCCCATCCACTCTGCCCAGGGCCGTGCATCATGGAGTACGTCACCCCATCGATGCCCGGCGTGTCACTGTTTCTTAATTGCACGTCGGAGTTCAAGTCCGTGGAGGTCTACATCGGTCTCACATCTGCCGATTACATGCAGCTTGTATCGTTAGCTGCGCCGTTGCAGAAGATCCTGTCTGTATATTCCGGATGTCTGTGGGAGCAGAGTCGGAGGCTCCCCTGGAAGTGAAAAGCTCCACTAGTTTTTGCTTCCTGGGAGGGGTTCGGGTGTGTGGTGGCCTCGGCTTGCTCTTGCCAGTTGCTATGTTGAGCTTGCCCATATTTGATAGGTGGTGTGATGCGAATGATGAGCACCACTCCAGCCATTTCTCAGTTGTACTTGAGAGAGACCCTCTGCGGCAAGCTGCCCAATGGCTCTCAGAGTTATTCCGTTCTCTGCGTAGGGTTCGCCGTAAGCTACCCTAAAGAGTTGATGCGGTGGTTCTGCTCCGCACTCGTCGTTGTAGAACCACAGTCTCTTTTGTGAGTGGTACTGCGGACTTCTTTGGAAATGCGCACTCTGCTGCCTGGATGTGAACAGTGATTTGCTCCTGTTCGCCGTAACACAGTCTTCAGATAAGAGGATGTCGGACCACCAGTCATTGAAGATAATCCTGGAACACCCTTCCAGTTGGCCCTCTTTACGTCCCATCTAGGACGGCAGCCACAACTGTGGGAGCCTGTTGATTTGAGGTGTGATCACTGCAAAGTGGTCACTGACAAGGTGAGGATGAGTTTCCATGTGGCCTCATCGCCTGCGAGATGTCTTGACCCGAGGGTAAGTGAGGCAGCCACCCAACAGGTGTGTGGGTTCTCCATAGGTTAGCAACTTTACCTCTGGAAATATCGAGTTAGGAGCATTGATAGTGTCTCGCCAGCAGCATTGGTAAGTTGAGTGAGAGTGCAGCATTGGGTGATGTGCGTTGAAATCTCCACCACTCATATACCCACTCAGTGCCGTGCCTAGTGCGGAGGAGCTCTGCAATGGCAAGGGTGTGTCTTGGTTCTTGTAAGATGTTACTAGTTGGTAATGGGCGCCCAGGTATGTGCACGAAGCGATGGCCATGTACTCGACATCCTCCCCACAGGTCCACAGGTTTGGCTATAACCTCGCTGAGGTATTGGTTGGCTACAAATACCCGCTGTGCCATCTATGCAGTGTCACGCCCCGGTCCGTGTGCCGAAAATTACCCAGCAAAACGGGTAGTCTTGGGCACAAATCGTCGGGACAGTCAGCTGTTTCTTGTAGCAAGACGATATCAACCCGATCCCCGAATTCTGCCCTCCAGCAAGAGGTGCTGTTTGCCCCTCAGGCCTGAATGTTCCACTGTAGGTCCTTGAGGGTCGTGATTTGGTACCAGAGGTTATTCCATCGATGTAGTTTCCTGAGCTGGAGACTGAGTCCTGCCGCTTGAGAACCTGCAAATTCATGGCATCCACTGTCTCCTCTTCGGTCAGAAAGCACACTCTCAGGAGGCTACTGACCATTGCCGGAATGCGCTCTGTTGTTCGTGGCAGTTGATTGAGATGCAAATAGATCTGTGAACACCTTGATGAGTGCTACGCGATCCTCCCTGCGTGAGGGCCTGCTTTGAGTTGGTTCGAAAGAGTGGATATTACCTGGGTTGTTGATGTCTGAAGGGACAGCAGAGGGTAGGATTTTTTTATTGTATGCACCGTGTCTGTGCTTATACAGGTTGGGTAGGGGATCTGCGGATGAGGTAAGGAGCTGCACGGGTTGTCGGCTAGGCCGGTGGGGGGCTGTTTAGTGCCGCTGTGATCGCATTGACCAGATGCACCCTCGTTGACGCCTCCTGTTCCTCTTGTTTCTTGACGCCTGGTTGAGGCTTCTAGGGTTGGGATTCCTGGGCATGACTTTGGGTTGGCTGCTGAGAGATCGCAGTATGGAGGGTTCTCTGCCCTTCTTCGTTTGCTGGAGTGAGATCAGTCGTAGCCTGTTGCCGAGTTTTTGGGTCCTTCCAGGACTTCTTGAATTCTGGCGAGCTCTCGGGCATCGAGGATTCCAGGCATGGTGTTTCTGCCGCAGTTCGGGCATTGTGGAGTGGGTGGCGATGCATTTTTCGCTTGGTGATGCATTCCTCTGTAGGGTGGCTGCCTGGCTTGCCAGACACCGCAGTTTAGTGGGGCTGTTCGGACAGAGTGCACCCAGGCGTCACTAAACGTGAACGTGAAAACAGCGAAACTGGTTCTGCTGTGAAGGTCCTTGACATGTACCGACCCAAGACCGAGGTCCGCTGGGATGGCTGTGGTCCTACAATTGCTGAATGAGGACCTGTCGGGGTGGTGTGTAGCCTGCCGTCTTTGCCTTGAGACGTTGAGCTTACACCACACTGGGGGGTGGAGAATGCTACTGCCCTCGATGCGGCATTCATCAGGGGTATCGCAATCACTACACCCTTGGTGTTCTTCTGCCGAGAGTCAGTTCCTCCAGGGTGAATGATCGATCTGTCTCCATGACTCTTTTCAAGGTGGTATACATGCCTTGTTGGAAGAGGAGTCAAATATGTTTCTCTAAGTTGAAACATATCTTGTAACTTCAGGTTGGTCGTTTTTTTTCTTTTTTTTTTTTTTTTTTTTTTTTTTTTTTTTCTGATTCCAGGTATGAACAACCCATAGCTTGGGGTTCTGTGGTCCCCCAAAGACTTCACCTTGAATTGCAGGTCGGTTGAGCTGGTTTGGCCTGATCCTTGGACGGATGGCGCTTCTTCTGTTGTCCACAGTTTTCCATCCCTCTTGTGGTTTTCGTGGGGTGGGGTGTTCTTGTTCCGCACCTGTTTACTATTGTCGCTGGCTCATGGTTGGGACTGTCAGATCTGCTACAATGTGAGCAAGTTCTTCCTCTTCTCTCGCACTTCTTCGACTAGAATTTCGCCCACATTCTACAATCTGACGTCATCCGTCGTGGTTAGGAGCATCGTGACCTCTTCTTTTCGGAGAAGCCATGGCTATCATGTGATAAGTAGTGAAAACTTGTGAATGTGTGTGTGTCAATGGTTGTCGTTAATACGATTGTCTACAGCACTGTCCAATGTGCAACACACGATATGATATATCTACCTGGGGAGTTGTTAAAAGATTCGCCGGTATTCTCCCCGGCGGCGCCCTTCCAAGTGGTGGCCCGGCAAACCCTTGGGCCTCCCTGTTCTAGGGAGTGTCTGAGACCTAAGTCTACCTCTGGGAGGTGGCACCAAGTACCCCCCTCATCTTGAGAGCTACAAAACTCGGGCTCTGGCACAAACATGCCTGACGGCAATGCATGCTGTCGAACAAGCTAGCGCTGTCCCGCTCTCCTGTGGTGGAGTGTCGTGTGTTGGTTCTCATTCTCATTCATGTTGATTCGCAGGTCTCTGGCAGGTCTTCTCCAGTGGTGACCCGGCAGTGGACCCCCGGGTGGGGGGTGACGATCATCATCTTTTCTCTTTCTTGCCCTCGGTTTGGAGGATGTCGTCTTCTTCAATCTTGCGCTGACTTCCCAAAGAGAAGCGCAGTCGGGCAGAGGCAAGCAGTTAAAAAAACCCCCCCCCGGGGGTTGATTGGAGCCACACCCCAGCCATAGCGGACAGGCAAACGGGCTGGGCTGAATGGTCATGGATAGTAGAGCTAGATGAGGGTACCGTCTCAACGAGTCCCATTTTGAAGCTCTGAATTTCCTCTTTGAGGTGTACTCGAACTTCCACAAGGTGTGGGGTGTTGGCAGTGAGTAGCTGCTCATTGGGTATGCAGCTGCGTGTATGCTAGCAGTTTGGTCGTAGTTACTGTCTGTTCCGTCATGGAGGTGATGATGGATTATCTGAAGACAGCATTGTGTTCTTATACTGCTTGGTTCGTTTACCCCAAGTTTACACACCTTTCAGATATCGGACTTCTTGGGTGCAGCTGTGTCAGTGGCAGGGGCACGTGGGGTGCATCGCAGCTGTCTTGTGTTTTTGCTTTCTGCTGGTGGCTGAACTCTAGTGAAGGGCGAAATTTCCGACTGGTCAGTTGCTCTAGCAGTGGATGAAAGCGGTAGTCGACTCTCATTGGGTGGGGTTTGCCGAGTCTCAGTGTCTTCGATTGCTTTGTCCATCTCAGTGTCTAGTCGGAGGTTGTGACAGCGGTGGAGCACTTGTGCTGGTAATATTTGCAGTAGATTTAGGATCTCAGTGGACAGTGGCTGATGCGGGATGGTGACTGGCCAGCATATTCTTTAGCTTTGAAAAGTTCATTGATGGTGGTGTTGAAGGACCCAGGTCCGCTGCATTCTGTACATGAGCATACATAATGCAAACAAAGCTCTTGGGGGTGTCGAGTAGGTGATGGCAGGGAAGTATGGTGCGAGCAGCTTGCGTGGATGTAGAATCTTGGAAGTGTCTGCTGAAGCTTGGCGATAGCAGAATATGTGGTTTGCTTGCTGGGTTGGGGTTTCTTTTGTTGTTGTTGTTTTCTTGAGTAATGTCTCTTCTAGGTAGGGCACCTTGGCAGCAAGATGTATGTTGGTCATCTTGCAGGTCAAGCAATTAGGTGGTGATGCTGTAGTGCAATTCTTGAATCATGCGACCCCTCACGGCCACAGGTGGAGCAGAAACTTCTTGTCCTTGGTAGACAATCATTTGTGGTGTGTAAGTATGAGTAACAATTATCAGCACTGTGAGATATGTTGGAAATTTCTCTGGCCTTCGATGAAGGCTGGGTTGATGTGGAAGTAGTGAATAGCCAGGCCCTCAGCGAGAGCTCTGGCTACCATGTTGACGTCACTGAAGGTGACCTTCAGCATGGATGAAGCATTGGGTATTTTAGTAATGAAGTCCACCTTGGCCCAAGGGTTCTTTGCTTCGATAGATGACTTGATTTCTTCAGTGGCCTGTACAGTGATAAGGTTGTCGAGTCGCTTGAGGAACACAGTTCTCCTGGCACTCAGTGCTGGGAAGTCAAGACAAGAAATCCCTGGTCTCGTAGAGTGGTAGTAGCAGTGGTGGTAAGTAGTTTCTCAGCCTCTGTGTCGTCTGTACAGACGACAACAAAGGCCTCTTTGAGCGATAAAATCGCATTACATTTGACTTGCAGCCTGCCACTAACGACAGCTGCAAGTGCTAGTTTGGACGACTCATTGGTTATACCACTCGCTGGTTTGATCTTTACTCTGTTAGAGTAATGTATCGTGAGTAAGCAGTGCTCTGGTGTGTTTTTTTTTTCTACTCTACCTGGGGTGGAAGGTAGGGGAGTATTTATAGTCATGTTCAGAATGTTGAGGTCAGGTGGAGAATGCCGCATCTGATGATCTACCGGGTGGGGTTATAGAGTCTTGGGTAGCTTGGCAGGGGTATTGGACAAGTTGTGAGTAGATCTTCTGCAGTGTTCTATGTTCTTATGTGGGATAGCGATGAAGAAGTTTCTTGGTGAGTGGTTCAGCTATGTTATAGAAGCCGTTGTTCTGGTTGAAATTGTTGGTTATAGAGATAAGCGATGATTCCAGGATTCTTCGGTATTGAGTGTTGTCTTCTGTGACGATAAGTCTTGAGTTTCTGTTGTTAATTAAATGGTTGTGTGAATTGCGATGTTGTACACAGGCATTCTTTCTATCGTCAGTCCTGCTTGCATACTGGTATTCTGAAATACGTGTTTGGAGGTCTCTTGATGTTTCGCCTATTTGTTGCAGTCATTACAAGGGATTATGTATACCCCTGCAGAGGATGGAAGCTTGTCCTGTCTACTACAGGTGATGTCCTTGATGGTAGTGGTTGTAGCGGTAGATACTTGGAATGATGTATTGGAAAAGATGTTGGAAACATGTTTGGCAATGGAGGTCACTGCAAAGTGGTCACTGACAAGGTGAGGATGAGTTTCCCATGTGGCTCCTGCTGCGAGTTGTCTTGACCCAAAGGTAAGGTCGAGGCAGCCACTCAACAGGTGTCTGGGGTCTCCATTGTTTAGGAACTTTACCTCTGGAATATCGTGTAGGAGCATTGTTATGTGTCTGCCAGCAGCATTGGTTGCTGAGTGCGAGTGCAGCATTGGGTGATGTGCGTTGAAATCTCCACCCACAATAATACACTCAGTGAGTGCTAGTGCGAGGAGCTCTGCAATGTCGAGGGTGTGTCTTGGGTTCTTGTAGATGTTATAGATGGTAATGGGCGCCTCAGGTATGTGCACAAGGATGGCCTGTACCTCGACATCCTCCCCACAGTCTACAGGGGTGGCTATAACCTCGTGAAGTATTGTATTGGATACAAATACAGCTGTGCCTCTGCAGTGAACGCCCGGGTCCATGTGCCGAAAATACCCAGCAAAACCGGGTAGTCTTGGGCACATAGTTGGGACAGTCAGAGTTTCTTGTAGCAAGACGATGTCAACCCGATCCCGAATTAATGCTTACAGCAAGAGGTGCTGTTTGCCCCTCAGGCCCTGAATGTTCCATTGTAGGACCTTGAGGGTGTGATTTGGTACCGAGGTTATTCCATCGCTGTTGTTTCCTGAGCTGGAGACTGAGTCCTGCCCGCTCTGAGAACCTGCAAAATTCATGGCATCCACTGTCTCCTCTTCGGTCAGAAAGCACACTCTCAGGAGCGTATTGACCATCTGCCGGAATGCGCTCTGTTGTTCCGTGGAGTTGATTGTGTTGCAAATAAGATCCGTGAACACCTTGATGAGTGCTACGAGATTCTCCCTGGTGAGGGCCTGCTTTGGGTTTGGGTTCGAAACAGTGGATATTATCTGGGCTGTTGAGGTCTGTAGGGACTGCTGAGGGTTGGATTTTATTGTATGCACCGTGGTCTGTTGCTGTATACCAGGTTGGATAGCCGGGATCTGCTGGTGAGTTTGCAAAGCGCCTGTGCCGGGTAAGGAGTGCCTGCGTTGTCGTGCTATGGCCGGAGGGGGCTCGTTTAGTGCCGCCTGCTGATCGCATTGACCAGATGCACTCTGTTGACGCCTCCTGTTCTTCTTGTTTCTGTTTCTTCGTTGAGATAGGGGTGCAGGAGGTTCTTGACCTTGAAGCCTGGTTGAGGCTTCGAGGGTTGGGTATTCCTGGGCATTGACTTGGGTTAGCTGCTGAGAGATCTGCGGTATGGCAGCGTTCTCTGCACCCATCGTTTGCTGAGAATGATGATCCGTCGTAGCCTGTTGCCGAGTTTTTGGCGTCTTCCAGACTTCTTGAATTCTGGCAAGCCTCTCGGGGCATCGAGGATTCCAGGCATGGTGTTTCTGCCTGCAGTTCGGGCATTGTGGAGTGGGTGATGATGCATTTTTCAGCTTGGTGATGCATTCCTCGGTAGGGTGGTGCTGGCTGCAGACACCGCAGATTACTCTGTTCGGACAGAGTGCACCCAGGTGTCCATAACGCTGACACTTGAAACAGCGAACTGGTTCTGCTGTGAAGGTCCTGACATCGTACCTGCCCCAAGAACCGAGGTCCAGCTGGGATGGCAGTGGTCCTACATGCTGATTGAGGACCTGTCGGGTTGGTGCGTTGCCTGCCGTCTTTGCCTTGAGACGTTGAGCTGACACCACACTGGGGTGAGCTGCTACTGCCTCGATGGGCATCATCAGCGGGTATTGTATCGTATCGGTATCATTTGGTGATTTTCTGCCGAGAGTCCAGTTCCTCCAGGGTGAATGAGCGATCTGTCTCCATGACTCTCTTCAAGGTGGTATTCATTTCCTGTTGAGAGGAGTCAATATTGGTTCTCCACTCAGGTTGAACCATATCTTGAACTTCAGGTTGTGTCGTGATTCCAGGTATGAAACAACGCCATAGTGGGTTCTGTGGTCCCCGTAAGAGTTCACCTTGAATTTGCCAGGTCGGTTGAGCTGGTTTGCCTGCTCCGTGGACGGACGGCGCTTCTTGTTGTCCACAGTGTTCCATCCCTCTTGGTTTTTGGGGGGTGGGGTGTTTATTTCCTCCCCTGTTTCTATTGTCGCTGGCTCCATGGTTGGGACTGTCAGATCTGCTACAATGTGAGCAGGATCTTCCTCTTCCTCTCGCAACTTCTTTGCTAGAATTTCGCCCCACATTTCCAAATCTGAGTCCTCCGTCGTGTTCATGGAGCTTCGTGGCCTCTTCTTTTCGGCAGAAGCCATGTGCCTATCTTGTGATAAGGTAGTGAACTCCGTGAACTGAGTGAACTGAGTGAACTGAGTTCTATGACTGTGTGTATGAGAATTGACGATATGTACGTACGAGGGTAGAACACATGGGAATTATAGGAGTAAATGAGGAGGCAGGTTAGCAATGGAGCCATTTACGAATTTTTTGAAGCTGCTCCTAGATAGGTGGTACAGTTTAGCCTTGTTACTGAAGGTGAAACGTAGAGGCTTGATGAACTCAAGAACTTGGGTGAGTGTGAAGTGAAGCGGCGATTCACATGCATACTTGATTGTTCCAGCACCGAGGCTTTTGTAGAGTTCAGTACAGGTCATAGTGTCAGTATTTGAAGGAGAAGTGTAAAAGGTAAGGTTTTACCATGAGGGTTTACTGGAGTCGTCGTTATCTTCCTCTTCTGGAGTGGATTCATTAAGAGAATCTACAATGGTTGTAGCAGGTGACTGAGGGTAGACAGGAGCAGCTGTAAGGTGTAATGGTTGTGTAACAGCAGGCTGGGAGAGGTGGGAGACGGTGGTTGAGGCAACATGATCAACGTTGTCAGCGGTGGAAGTGGTTATAGAAGCTACAGGAGCAGTTGCTTGGGCAGGAGACAGGTCTGCAGGTGCAGTAAAGTTCAGGACGTTGGGAAGGATCTTGAGGATGTCTGCTGAAGGTGTGGAGTCCGGAAAATTGAAGGCAGGCATGTTGTTCAGACGGAATAGTTCGTCAATAGTCGTGTTGAAAGTGCCGGGGTTTGCTGCGTTTGCAAGGTGTGCATATACCATGCAGTACAGCACCTTGGAGGAATCTCCGTCAGGGAGTGGAGAGAGGGAGTTGCTGGGCGATGGTGCCTGTAGATTAGCGTGTAGAGTCTTGGTGGTGTCTGTTTGTGGTTTGGTTATTGCAGCATATGTCGGTGAATTGGAGGTGTTCTTCAGAACTTTAGTTTTCTTCAATATGATTTCTTTCCTGAGTGGGCACTTAGCTGCAAGGGTATGATGATTACCCTTGCAGTTAAGACAAGTTGGTGCTGTAGTAATGGTGCAGGATCTGAAATCGTGTCCATCATTCCCACATTTTAAACAAAACTTCTTATCCTTAACGGGGCAGTCCTTGGTGGTGTGTTTATAGGAGTAGCAGGTCCAGCCGTGGGAGATGTATGTGAAACGTTCTTGTTCTATATGACTAGGGTGAATGTGGCTTGATGGCCAGACCGTCAGAGAGAGCTTGGGCAGCCATGGAGATGTCTGAAAATGTAATCTTTAGCATAGATGAGGCGTTAGGGATCTTGAAGATGCTGTCTACCTCAATAGATGCCTTCAGTGCTTCAGTAGAGAGAGAGGTGACCATACTGTCCAGTCTTTTCACAAAGACCGAACGTTTCGACTTCAAGAACGGAGACGGGGATAGAGTGAATTGTTGTGTTTATAGGGTCCTGATTGAAGAGTCGTCCATAAGTTTTGATGCTTCCGTGTCGTCTGTGCAGACGACAATGAAGGAGTCCTTCAGAGAGTGGATTGCCGTAAATTTGACCTGCAGGCGGGCCTTAACGACGGTAGCTAAAGCTAACTTCAAGGAGTCATTTATTGCACCATTCAAAGGCTTGATTTTCACACTATTCGACAGCATTGTGAAAAGGATGTGACATTTGTAGAATATAAATTCTACACCCCGGCGGGGTCGAAGAGAGGCTCGTTTATATATACAATAAACAACAATGGGGTTAAATCCGAGTGGGGATCTGTAACAAGTGGCGTTCCACAGGGATCAGTCTGGGGCCCGTTGTTGTTTATAATATATATCAACGTTCTTGATGAGGGAATTACTAGTGATATGAGCAAATTCGCCGATGACACAGATAGGTAGAATAATTGATTCAAACGTAGACATTAGGGAACTTCAGAAGGATTTAAACAAACTATATTCTTGGTCAGAAAAGTGGCAGATGCAGTTCAATGTAGATAAATGCAAGGTTCTGAAGCTCGGGAGTGTCCATAACCCTAGCACTTATAAGTTAAATGATGTAGAACTTAGATATACAGATTGCGAAAAGGACTTGGGGGTTATGGTGAGCAGCAACCTTAAACCAAGACAGCAATGCCTAAGCGTACGTAATAAGGCAAATAGATTACTGGTATTTATATCAAGAAGTGCAAGCAGCGTAAGTCCAGAGGTCATACTGCAGATTTATACATCATTAGTAAGGCCTCACCTAGATTATGCAGCTCAGTTCTGGTCTCCAGTGGTGACGTGTACTTAGCTCTGTGAAGACCTGTTTGTGTGCACTCTGAGTCTGAACCAGGATGCCCTCTCTTGAGCAACTTTACCAACAGCTGAGAGAAGAGCTCAGAGTTGCTAAGCTGGAGATACGGCGATTAACGGAGGAGAACAAGAGGATTCGTAGTAATCCTCCTGTTGTGAGTCCCCAGTTTAAGAGGGGAGCTTGGTCACTGGCCGGGCTGAGGGACTGATTACCTCATCTTTTGTATATAGTTCTACTGTCTTCCTATTATGTCCTAGAATCTGTATTGATAAAGCCACTGGATGGCGAAACGTCTACAATAAAGATATCCAGATGTTGCACATGTGTCTTAACTTTCATATTGTCGGTATTTTATACCTTTCTTGCACAACTTGTCAGACACTGCAACATCATGGAATCTTGGTTCAGAGGACATCTACAAGACCTTCTTCACGGCTGCTGCAACTAACCCATCTCTTTGGGAAGGACCTACTTCCACTGGGGAATCCCGCCTACCAGTGACTATGCCCTCGTCTGCTGCCCGTCCTTATCCACTGACGCCTATATAACCGCCAGTCTTCTTGCCTTTGCTCCAGATTCTCCTCCACCACGATGCTGTGAACACTTACTCCAAGGCTGAGGGACTGATTACCTCATCTTTTGTATATAGTTCTACTGTCTTCCTATTATGTCCTAGAATCTGTATTGATAAAGCCACTGGATGGCGAAACGTCTACAATAAAGATATCTAGATGTTGCACATGTGTCTTAACTTTCACATATAATGTGATCCTTTATTGACTACGTTTCCATTTATTTGACTATATTTCCATTGTGTCGGTATTTTATACCATTTATTTCCACATACAAAGTCTGTTTGGATAGAATTTTCAGAGGGGCATGAAAAATTAATTTTAGGTGTGATATACCGTCCCCCAAACTTAGATAGGGACCAAGGGAGACTACTATGGGAGGAAATTGTTAGGGCCCCAAGGCACGATAATGTAGTAATTCTAGGAGACTAACTTTTAGTCATATTGATTGGAATTTCTTGACTGGGAGTTTAGAATCATACGACTTCTTAGAAGTAGTTCAGGATTGTTTTTTTTTCTGAAGCAGTATGTGACAGAACCTACAAGGGGTAATAACCTGCTTGACTTAGTTCTGGCAAACAATGAATCCCTTGTTAATAATTTAGAAGTTTCTGAGGAACTGGGTGCTAGCGACCAGAAATCAATTACATTTAGCATTGAATGGAAGTATGATAGTAGGGATAACTCAGCAACAGTCCCAGATTTTCGCTTAGCAGATTACGATGGGGTTAGAGAACACTTATCTGTTGACTGGGGTAACGAAGAGAGCTATCAATATGACAGTTTTCTGAACACTATACATGAGGCTCAAAGAACGTTTATCCTGTATAAAGGAATTAGATCAAATAGAAATGACCCAAAATGGATGAATAATAGGCTGAAATATCTACTAGGGCAAAAGAAAGGAATTTATAGGCGTATCAAAAGAGGTGAGGGTGAAATTAAGACATGTGCAACATCTGGGCATCTTTATTGTAGACGTTTCGCCATCCAGTGGCTTTATCAATACAAATTCTAGGACATAGCTTGAAGACAGTAGAACTATGGACAGAAGATGAGGTAATCAGTCCCTCAACCTAGGAGTAGGTGCGAAGAGCACCATAGTCGTGGAGATTGTGAAGCAGAAGCAAGGAGCCTGGCGATTATATAGTAACGTTAGGTGTAGCAGACGAGTGTATAGTCACTGGTAGGCGGGATTCCCCAGTGGAAGTAGGTCCTTCTCAAAGAGATGGGTTAGTTGTAGTAGTAGTTGTCGTAGTCGTGAAGGTTATGTACATGTCCTCAGAATCAAGATTCCATGATGTTGCAGTGGCTGACAAGTTGTGCATGAATGGTATATAATACCGACAAGATGAAATTGAGACATGTGCAACATCTGGGCATCTTTATTGTAGACGTTTCGCCATCCAGTGGCTTTATCAATACAAATTCTAGGACATAGCTTGAAGACAGTAGGACTATATACAGAAGATGAGGTAATCAGTCCCTCAACCTAGGAGTAGGTGCGAAGAGCACCATCTCTTTGGGAAGGACCTACTTCCACTGGGGAATCCCGCCATCCAGTAACTATGCCCTCGTCTGCTACACCTGACGTTACTATATAATCGCCAGGCTCCTTGCTTCTGCTTCAGAATCTCCACGACTATTGTGCTGTTCGCACCTACTCCTAGGTTGAGGGACTGATTACCTCATCTTCTGTATATAGTCCTACTGTCTTCAAGCTAAGTCCTAGAATTTGTATTGATAAAGCCACTGGATGGCGAAACGTCTACAATAAAGATGCCCAGATGTTGCGCATGTGTCTTAATTTCATCTTGTCGGTATTATATACCATTCTTGCACAACAGAGGTGAGGGTCATCTTATGAATCAGTATATTGACATTAAGAGGGACATTAAAAAGGGGATAAGAAAAGCTAAAAGGGACTATGAAATTAAAGTTGCTAGTGATTCTAAAACTAACCCAAGAAGTTTTTTCCAGGTATATAGAACAAAAGTCAGAGATAAGATAGGTCCCCTTAAAAATGACTATGGGCATCTTACTGACAAAGAGAATGAAATATGCTCGATTTTAAATAATTATTTTCTCTCGTTTTTTACACAGGAAGACACTAATAATATTCCAGTAATTAATTTTTATAGGTGGCCAGAAGAAGATAAATTATGTAACATCACAGTCACAACTAAAATGGTTGTGAAGCAGATAGACCGACTGAAGCAAAATAAGTCACCGGGTCCTGATGAGGTTTTTCCAAGGGTGCTTAAAGAATGCAAAATGGAACTCTGTGAACCATTAACTAATATTTTTAATTTATCTCTTCAAGCAGGTGTAGTTTCTGATATGTGGAAGATGGCTAATGTAATTCCTATTTTTAAAACAGGGGACAAGTCGTTACCGTCGAATTACCGCCCAATAAGCCTCACCTCAATTGTAGGCAATTTACTAGAGTCAATTATAGCTAAGATTATAAGAAGCCATCTCAAATAAGCATAGCTTGATTATGATACTCAGCATGGATTCACAAGAGGCCGGTCTTGTCTAACTAATTTATTAACTTTCTTCAGTAAAGCTTTTGAGGCTGTTGACCACGATAAAGAGTTTGATATTATTTACTTAGATTTTAGTAAGGCTTTTGATAGAGTTCCGCACCAAAGACTGTTAAAGAAAGTGGCAGCTCATGGCATTGGGGGAAAAGTGCTCTCATGGATCGAGTCATGCAAAGACATGAAGAAGATTATCAGGAGGAGAGTGGTCGAACACCTGGAAAGGAACAAGATTATAAATGAAAACCAGCATGGGTTCATGGAAGGCAAATCTTGTATCACAAACCTCCTGGAGTTTTATGACAAGGTAACAGAAGTAAGACACGAGAGAGAGGGGTGGGTAGATTGCGTTTTCCTAGACTGCAGGAAGGCCTTTGACACAGTTCCCCACAAGAGATTAGTGCAGAAGCTGGAGGATCAGGCGCATGTAACAGGGAGGGCACTGCAATGGATCAGGAAATACCTGATAGGGAGGCAGCAACGAGTCATGGTACGTGAAGAGGTATCACAGTGGGCGCCTGTAACGAGCGGGGTCCCACAGGGGTCAGTTCTAGGACCAGTGCTATTTTTGATATATGTGAACGACATGATGGAAGGAATAGACTCTGAAGTGTCCCTATTCGCAGATGATGTGAAGTTGATGAGAAGAATTAAATCGGATGAGGATGAGGCAGGACTGCAAAGAGACCTGGACAGGCTGGACATGTGGTCCAGTAACTGGCTTCTCGAATTCAATCCAGCCAAATGCAAAGTCATGAAGATTGGGGAGGGGCAAAGAAGACCGCAGACAGAGTATAGGCTAGGTGGACAAAGACTACAGACCTCACTCAGGGAGAAAGACCTTGGGGTGACCATAACACCGAGCACATCACCGGAGGCACACATTAACCAAATAACTGCTGCAGCATACGGGCGCCTGGCAAACCTGAGAATAGCGTTCCGATACCTTAATAAGGAATCGTTCAAGACACTGTACACTGTGTATGTTAGGCCCATACTGGAGTATGCAGCACCAGTCTGGAACCCACACCTGGTCAAGCACGTCAAGAAGTTAGAGAAAGTACAAAGGTTTGCAACAAGGCTAGTCCCAGAGCTCAAGGGAATGTCGTACGAGGAAAGGTTGAGGGAGATCGGACTGGCGACACTGGA
Organism: Cherax quadricarinatus; assembly: GCF_026875155.1. Classification (NCBI taxonomy): domain Eukaryota; kingdom Metazoa; phylum Arthropoda; class Malacostraca; order Decapoda; family Parastacidae; genus Cherax; species Cherax quadricarinatus. The sequence continues at coordinate 155,750 of NC_069437.1, read as the reverse complement.
GGACAGAAGGGTCAGAGGAGACATGATAACGACATACAAGACCCTGTGGGGAATAGACAAGGTGGACAGAGATAGGATGTTCCAGAGAGGGAACACAGGGACAAGGGGTCACAACTGGAAGCTGAAGACTCAGACGAGTCACAGGGACGTTAGGAAGTATTTTTTCAGAGTTGTCAGGAAGTGGAATAGCCTAGCAAGTGAAGTAGTGGAGGCAGGAACCATACATAGTTTTAAGAAGAGGTATGATACAGCTCAGGAAGCAGAGAGAGGACCTAGTAGCGATCAGTGAAGAGGCGGGGCTAGGAGCTGAGTCTCGACCCCTGCAACCACAATTAGGTGAGTACACACAGGAAGCAGAGAGTGTCCATGAATGGGGTTAAATCCGAGTGGGGATCTGTAACAAGTGGCGTTCCTCAGGGATCAGTCTTGGGCCCGTTGTTGTTTATAATATATATCAACGTTCTTGATGAGGGAATTACTAGTGATATGAGCAAATTCGCCGATGACACAGATAGGTAGAATAATTGATTCAAACGTAGACATTAGGGAACTTCAGAAGGATTTAAACAAACTATATTCTTGGTCAGAAAAGTGACAGATGCAGTTCAATGTAGATAAATGCAAGGTTCTGAAGCTCGGGAGTGTCCATAATCCTAGCACTTATAAGTTAAATGATGTAGAACTTAGCCATACAGGTTGCGAAAAGGACTTGGGGGTTATGGTAAGCAGCAACCTTAAACCAAGACAGCAATGCCTAAGCGTACGTAATAAGGCAAATAGAGTACTGGGATTTATATCAAAATGAGGTTGACAGGATAGCCATCTGGGAACAAAAATGGAGGATCAAAACCAATGCAGCAAAATCCAGCATTACGTATTTTAACTACAGGAAACGTGATCCTCCATTACCTGTCGAACTCAGAACAGCTGACACCCGAACTTACTTCCCTATCACACAATCTGTCACTGTCCTTGGCGTTAATCTTGACTACCTTCTTCGTTTACACGGACACATTCACTCAAGGCATGCAATAGCTAGTAAGGCCCTTGCCGGCCTCTACAAGCTGAAACATGCCTCTCAACGCACCAAACTACACCTCTACAAATCCCTAATACGTCCTCTGATAACTTACTCTCCTCTAGCCCTCTCTCTTGCAGCAAAACAAACTTGTGATGAATGGTTTGAAAAACTGAAAGTTTGAAGATTGAGACACTTATGCAGCATATGGGAATCTTTATTCAGGAAACGTTTCGCCACACAGTGGCTTCATCAGTCCAATACAAAGAGGAAGGCGTAAGGAGAGGAGGAGTGTGAGGTAATCAGTCCCTCAGCCTGGAGTCGATGTGTTCAGTCCATCAATTGATGGACTGAAACAATATTGTTTCATACTAAGGAACAATGCTCTTCTCCAGACTGAGGGACTGACCACCTCAAAACTTTAAGGGTGATGGACTGATTACATCGTCTTCAAGTATCTTCTGCTTCTATCAACTTTTCTGTACTCGACTGAAGAAGCCTACTGTGTAGGCGAAACGTTTCGAATAAAGATGCCTAAATGTTGCATATGGTGTCTTACCTAACAACCTATCGGTATTTTATACCATTTTAATGTTCAAGGGAGCAATGCCTAAGCGTACGTAATAAGGCAAATAGATTACTGGGATTTATATCAAGAAGTGTAAGCAACAGAAGTCCATAGGTTATACTGCAGCTTTATACATCATTAGTAAGGCCTCACCTAGATTATGCAGCTCAATTCTGGTCTCCATATTACAGAATGGACATAAATTCGTTAGACGTGTACTTAGCTCTGTGCAGTGGTGACGTGTACTTAGCTCTGTGAAGACCTGTTTGTGTGCTCTCTCTGAATCTGAACCAGGATGCCCTCTCTTGAGCAACTTCACCAGCAGCTGAGAGAAGAGCTCAGAGTTGCTAAGATGGAGATACGGCGATTAACGGAGGAGAACAAGAGGGTTCGTAGTAATCCTTCTGTTGTGAGTCCCCAGGTTAAGAGGGGAGCTTGGTCAGTGGCCGGGCAACATGGAACCAAGCTGAAGATCAAGAAAACGGTTGGAGAGGCAGAAGAAACAACGAGAAACCAGAAGACTACCGTGGAAACTTCCAACCCATTCTCGGTGCTACCTGACGAGTGTGAGTGTTCTACTGGGAATGCCACAACGAGCACCAAAGAAGCATTGGCAGACGTGAGTAAGACATCCCTAGAAACCCCAACTAAGACCAACGAGAACGTCTTGACGAATTCTACAAGTGGTGTAATGCTACCTGGCGAATGTGAGTCGACTACTCGGAGCATCACGACGGACGACGCCAAGGAAGGTAAAAACATTGTTGTTGTTGGGGATAGCCAGATTAGGTACATGGATAGGGCATTCTGCTTGAAGGATAGGAGTAGGAGACAGAGTGTGTTTTCCTGGGGCTGGGATGAAGGATATTGTTAGCCGTCTGGATGACATCATGAGAGGAAATGGGAGCAATCCTATTATCTGTCTCAGTGCTGGAGGCAACGATGTTGGCAGACGTAGGAGTGAGGACCTGATTAGCAGGTATAGGTCAGCAATAGAGATAATTAGGGGGAAGGGTGGGAAACCTGTCATATGTGGCATTTTGCCAAGGAGAGGAGTTGGAAATGAATGGTTGTCCAGAGCAATTGGTGTCAATTGCTGGCTAGACAAATACTGTAAGGAAAATGCGGTAACATTCATGACAACTGGGACTCTTCTATGGCAGAAATGACATGTATGCCAGGGATGGGGTTCACATTATCTAGGTGTGGGGTGGGAGCACTGGCCAACGCAGTGGAGGGAGCTGTTTGGTCTTTAAACTAGGAATAGTTAGTGGTATGGGTTTTGGCGGGAAAACTGTGAAGTCGCAGGGTAGTAATATGAGTACTAGGAGAACTAGTAATAGGCAAAATGAGGTGGATATTGGAAAGCCAGTGGCACTAATTGACAAGGACAGTAATAGGTTTAGTGGAATAACAGAAAGGAGCAGGAAGGGTAAAGAGAGAGGAGGGTCTTTAAATATTTATTACACAAATAGTCGCAGTGCAAGGAATAAGATGGACGAGTTGAGAGTAGTTGCTAGTGCAGGTAACAGATATATTTGCCATTACTGAGACGTGGTTTAATTCAAAAAGTCGGGACATGCCTGCAGAATGTCACATTCAGGGTTTTAAATTATTCCAAGTAGATAGAAGTATCGGGAAGAGGGTTGGCGTGGCATTGTATGTCCGAGATCGTTTGAACTGTTGCATAAAAACGGGTATCAAGTCTGAAGTAACACATACAGAGTCTGTTTGGATAGAATTTTCAGAGGGGCATGAAAAATTAATTTTAGGTGTGATATACCGTCCCCCAAATTTAGATAGGGACCATGGGAGACTACTATGGGAGGAAATTGTTAGGGCCACAAGGCACGATAATGTAGTAATTCTAGTAGACTTTAACTTTAGTCATATTGATTGGAATTTCTTAACTGGGAATTTAGAATCATACGACTTCTTAGAAGTAGTTCAGGATTGTTTTTTGAAGCAGTTTGTGACAGAACCTACAAGGGGTAATAACCTGCTTGACTTAGTTCTGGCAAACAATGAATCCCTTGTTAATAATTTAGAAGTTTCAGAGGAACTGGGTGCTAGCGACCACAAATCAATTACATTTAGAATTGAATGGAAGTATGATAGTAGGGATAACTCAGTAACAGTCCCATATTTTCGCTTAGCAGATTACGATGGGCTTAGAGAACACTTATCATCTGTTGAGTGGGGTAACGAAGAGAGCTATCAATATGACAGTTTTCTGAGCACAATACATGCTGCTCAAAGAACGTTTATCCCTTACAAGGAAATTAGATTAAATAGAAATGACCCAAAATGGATGAATAATAGGCTGAAATATCTACTAGGGCATAAGAAAGGAATTTATAGGCGTATCAAAAGAGGCGAGGGTCATCTTATGAATCAGTATATTGACATTAAGGAGGGACATTAAAAGGGGATAAGAAAAGCTAAAAGGGACTATGAAATTAAAGTTGCTAGGGATTCTAAAACTAACCCAAAAAGTTTTTTCCAGGTCTATAGAACAAAAGTCAGAGATAAGATAGGTCCCCTTAAAATAACTATGGGCATCTTACTGACAAAGAGAATGAAATGTGCTCGATTTTAAATAATTATTTTCTCTCGGTTTTTTTCACAGGAAGACACTAATAATATTCCGGTAATTAATTTTTATAGTGGATCAGAAGAAGATAAAAATTATGTAAACATCACAGTCACTAGTGAAATGGTTGTGAAGCAGATAGACGGACTGAAGCAAAATAAGTCACCGGGTCCTGATGAGGTTTTTTCAAGGGTTCTAAAGGAATGCAAAATGGAAGTCTGTGAACCATTAACTAATATTTTTAATTTATCTCTTCAAACAGGTGTTAGTGTCTGATATGTGGAAGATGGCTAATGTAATTCCTATTTTTAAAACAGGGGACAAGTCGTCACCGTCAAATTCCCGCCCAATAAGCCTGACCTCAATTGTAGGCAAATTACTAGAGTCAATTATAGCTCAGATTATAAGAAGCCATCTCGATAAGCATAGCTTGATTAATGATACTCAGCATGGATTCACAAGAGGCCGGTCTTGTCAAAACTAATTTGTTAACTTTCTTCAGTAAAGCTTTGAGGCTGTGACCACGATAAAGAATTTGATATTATTTACTTAGATTTTAGTAAGGCATTTGATAGAGTTCCGCACCAAAGACTGTTGAAGAAAGTAGCAGCTCATGGCATTGGAGGAAGGTGCACTCGTGGATCGAATCTTTAGCTCACAGACAGGAAGCAAAGAGTGTCATAAATGGGGTTAAATCCGAGTTGGGATCAGTAACAAGTGGCGTTCCACAGGGATCAGTCTTGGGCCCGTTGTTGTTTATAATATATATCAATGATCTTGATGAAGGAAATTACTAGTGATATGAGCAAATTCGCCGATGACACGAAGATAGGTAGGATTAATTGATTTAAACGTAGATGTTAGGGAACTTCAGGAGGATTTAGACAAACTCTACTCTTGGTCAGAAAAGTGGCAGATGCACTTCTGTAGTTAATTAAATTTGGGTTTTGTGAATTGCGATGTTGTACACAGGCATTCCTTGAATCGTCAGTCCTGCTTGCATATTGGTGTTCTTGAAATGCGTGTTTGCAGGTCTCTTGATGTTTCGCCCACATATAATTTGTTGCAGTCATTACAAGGGATTATGTATACCCCTGCAGAGGATGGAGGCTTGTCCTGTCTACTACTGGTGATGTGTTAGGTAAGACACATATGCAACAGTTAGGTATCTTTATTTCGAAACGTTTCGCCTACAACAGTAGGCTTCTTCAGTCGAGTACAGAAAAGTTGATAGAAGCAGAAGATACTTAAAGACGATGTAATCAGTCCATCACCCTTAAAGTTTTGGGTGGTCAGTCCCTCAGTCTGGAGAAGAGCATTGTTCCATGGAATGAAACAATATCCATCACCCTTAAAGTTTTGAGGTGGTCAGTCTTTCAGTCTGAAGAAGAGCATTGTTCCATGGAATGAAACAATATCGTTTCATTATTCCATATTGTTTCATTCCATGGAACAATGCTCTTTCCAGACTGAGGGACTGACCACCTCAAAATTTTAAAGGGGGTGATGGACTGATTACATCGTCTTCAGTATCTTCTGCTTCTATCAACTTTTCTGTACTCGACTGAAGAAGCCTAATGTGTAGGCAAAAAGTTTCGAAATAAAGATACCTAACTGTTGCATATGTGTCTTACCTAAACAAACCCTGTCGGTATTTTATACCACTTTAATGTTCAAACTGGTGATTGTCCTTGATGGTCGTGGTTGTGGAGGTAGATATTTGGAATGTGTTTTGGCAAAGATGTTGGAAACATGTTTGGCAATGGAGTTGGTGGGGAGGACTATGTATCTCTTCTCGGCAGTGTCTTCTCTGGGTGTGTTGAAGATTTTTTAATGCCCGCCGTCTGAGTCTCTGATGAAGTGACGAGGATAGTGGAGTTTAGGAAAATACTTGTTCAAATTATAGTGCATTCTTCCTCAAGGAACTCATTGCTGCAGATTTGAGTGCACGTAGGAAGAAGCCTCTAATCAACCACGTTTGGTTTTGGTGTCGTGGTGGGGAGTAGAAGTGGAGAAGATCGTTTTGGTTGGTGGGTTTTCGATAGATTTTAAAAACGAAGTTCGTGGTCAGCTTTGCAGAGCAGAACATCAAGGAAAGGAAGTTGTTGTCGACTTCTTCTTCAAGTGTGAACTGGATTGAAGGCTCGACCTGGTTGAGCTTGTTCTTGGAGATGAATGGTTTGAAAAACCGACAAGTTGAAGATTGAGACACTTATGCAGCATATTGGAATCTTTATTCAGGAAAACGTTTCGCCACACAGTGACTTCATCAGCCCAATACAAAGAGGAAGGCGTAAGGAGAGGAGGAGAATGAGGTAATCAGTCCCTCAACCTGGAGTCGATGTGTTCAGTCCATCAATCTTGTAGAATGTACAGCATAGGGCCGTAGACGTGGCTTATATACTGTAGTGAGGTGAGGTGAAGCAGGCGGAGGCGGGGTATAGTGGTACCACCCACTAGTCAAAGTAGGTCTTCGTCCAAAGGTTGAACTAGTGGATGGTACCACTATGACCCCGCCTCCGCCTGCTTCCCCTCACCTCACTACAGTATATAAGTACGTCTACGGCCCTATGCTTTTCATTCTACAAGATTGAGGGAAATGAAACACATCGACCCCGGGGTTGAGGGCCCTGATTACCTCATTCTCCTCCTCCCCTTCCCCTTTCCCTCTTTGTATTGGACTGATGAAGCCACTGTGTGGCGAAACGTTTCCTGAATAAAGATTTCCAATATGCTGCATAAGTGTCTCAATCTTCAACTTGTCTTGGAGAGCTTGAAGTTGAAGCGTTTAGGAGTTAGGGAGGAGAATGTCGTCAACATAACGGAGCCAGGTGACAGACAAAGGAATAATGGTGGAGAAACGTTCGGCTTCTAGTTTGTTCCATCGAAATTTCACACAACCTTTTAAAATTAACTACAGAACTCAAGATTTTATAGCCACAGAAGACAACACTCAATACAGAAGAATCCTGGAATCATCGCTTATCTCTATAACCAACAATTTCAACCAGAACAATGGCTTCTATAACTTAGCTGAACCACTCGCCAAGAAACTTCTTCATCGCTATCCTCATAAGAACATAGAACACTTTCAGAAGGTCTACAACTTGTCCAATACCCCCGCCAAGCTACCCAAGACTCTATAACCCCACCCGGTAGATCATCAGTTTTTCCCGCATTCTCCACCTGACCTCAACATTCTGAACATGACTATAAATACTCTCGTACCTTCCAACCCCAGGTAGATCCGTGTGTGACTTGAAAAAGCCCACTATGTGGGTTTAAACGTTGTCAATTGAACATTAAAATGTATAAAAATACCGACAGGTTGTTAGGTAAGACATGCAACGGTTAGGTATCTTTATTTTGAAACGTTTCGCCTACACAGTAGGCTTCTTCAGTCGAGTACAGAAAAGTTAAACTTATCTAATTTAAATCCAATAAGCCTGACCTCAATTGTAGGCAAATTACTAGTCAATTATAGCTCAGATTATGAGAAGCCATCTCGATAAGCATAGCTTGATTAATGTACTCGCATGGATTCACAAGAGGCCGGTCTTGTCTAACTAATTTATTAACTTTCTTCAGTGGAAATACAAACACAAATGCAGCACAATGTGATCCTTTATTGACAACGTTTGTTAGGTAAGACACATATGCAACGGTTAGGTATCTTTATTTTGAAACGTTTCGCCTACACGTAGGCTTCTTCAGTCGAGTACAGAAAAGTTGATCGAAGCAGAAGAGACTTGAAGAAGATGTAATCAGCCATCACCCTTAAAGTTTTGAGGTGGTCAGTCCCTCAGTCTGGAGAAGAGCATTGTTTCCCATTGTTCAGACTTCGGAACAATGCTTTCTCCATACTGAGGGACCCGACCACCTCAAAACTTTAAGGGTGATGGATGATTACATCTTCTTCAAGTCTCTTCTGCTTCGATCAACTTTTCTGTACTCGACTGAAGAAGCCTAATGTGTAGGCGAAAAAGTTTCAAATAAAGTACCTAACCGTTGCATATGTGTCTTACCTAACAAACGTTGTCAATAAAGGATCACATTTTTGCTGCATTTGTGTTTTGTATTTCCACCCGAAGAAAGTTAATAAATTAGTTAGACAAGACCGGCCTCTTGTGAATCCATGCTGAGTATCATTAATTTAAGCTATGCTTATCGAGATGGCTTCTCATAAAACTGAGCTATAATTGACTAGTAATTTGCCCAAATTGAGGCCAGGATTATTGGATTTAAATTAGATAAGTTTAGATTTAGAAAGGACATAGGAAAGTATTGGTTTGGAAATAGGGTAGTTGATGAGTGGAACAGTCTACCTAGTTGGGTTATTGAGGCTAGGACTTTGGGTGGACCTGTACTTAACTCAGTGGTGACCTGTACTTAACACTGTGAAGAAGTGTCTTGTTTGCTCCCGTGGACTGAACCAAGATGCCCTCCATCGAGCAACTTTACCAGCAACTTAAGGAAGAATTGAGGGCAGCGAAGATGGAGATACGGCGATTGACCGAGGAAAACAAGAGGATTCGTAGTAGTCTCCTGTTTCGAGTCTCAGGTCAAGAAGGGATCGTGGTCAGTGGCTGGACAGCAGGGGACGACGAAGTTGACGATCAAGAAGACGAATGGAAAGCCAGAAATGATGAAGAAGAAAGGGACTGCTGTGGAAACTCCCGTGGAAACCTCCAACGCATTCTCGGTGCTACCCGACGAATGTGAGTCTACTACTGGGATCGTCACGACGAACGACAACAAGGAAGGTAAGAATATTGTTGTTGTTGGGGATAGCCAGGTTAGATACATGGATAGGGCATTCTGCTTGAAGGACAGGAGTAGGAGACAAAGGGTATGCTTTCCTGGGGCTGGGATGGAGGACATTGTTAGCCGGTTTGACAACATCATGAACGGTAATGGGATTAATCCTATTATTTGCCTCAGTGCTGGAGGCAATGTAGGCAAGCGTAGAAGTGAGGATTTAGTTAGAAAGTTCAGGACAGCTATAGACATGATTAAGAAGAAGGGGGGGGGGGCGCCCTGTTATATGTGGCATTTTGCCAAGAAGAGGTGTTGGTAATGAATGTTGTCCAGAGCAATTGGTATTAATTGTTGGCTGGATAAACACTGTAAGGATAATGCAGTACCATTCATTGACAACTGGGACAAATTCTATGGCCGAAATGACATGTATGCCAGGGATGGGGTTCACTTATCCAGGGCAGGTGTGGGTTTTCTTGCTAACTCAGTTGAGGGGGTTGTTAGGACTTTAAACTAGGATTAGTTAGAGGTATGGGTTTAGAAATGATTAATAATGAGTATGGATATATTGACTTATGCTCTGATATTAAGAATCTTAATAGTAACTGTCATGGAGTAACTCTGGGTAATGATAATTTCAGAAATTGTGTAAAAACAAAGATTAATAGGAAAAATGTGCAGAAGTAACAACATATGATGGTATTTTATGCTAACAGTCGAAGTGCAAGAAATAAAATTAGTGAACTACGTTTGGTAGCATGTGCTGGGAACTTTGATATCATTGCATTAACTGAAACGTGGTATGATTTAAAGAATCGGGATATGACTGCTGAGTGTAATATTCAGGGATTTAAGTTGTTCAATGTGGATAGATGTAAGGGGAAGGGGGAGGAGTTGCATTGTATGTTCGAGAAAATATTAATTGTTGCATAAAAACAGGTATAAAAATAGATGGAGCAGTAACAGAGTCTGTTTGGGTAGAGTTCGTGGAGGGTCAAGAAAAACTAATTCTAGGTGTAATATACCGACCTCTATAGTGTTACTGACAGAAATTAGTGCAGCTTCAATGCATTTTCTCCGTCTTAAGTCGTCTTCTTTAATAACTAGTTTAGCTTCATTGAATTTCATGAGGTGTCCAACATCGTCTCTATGTTGAACACATGCGTTTTTGCGGTCATCATTTCTGCAAAGCATTTTTGTGTTCTGCTATCCATTAAGTTCTTG
>NC_069437.1:123044-145089 GCF_026875155.1 Cherax quadricarinatus | reverse complement strand
CACACCCCTCTGGATTTTCTTCTATTTTGTTCTTGTTTATTTCCTCTTATCTCCATGGGGAAGTGGAACAGAATTCTTCCTCCATAAGCCATGCATGTCGTAAGAGGCGACTGAAATGCCAGGAACAAGGGGTTAGTAACCTCTTTTCCTGTATACATTACTAAAGTTACCCCTCTGACTGTTTCAGTCGTATATATGCGTCTTAAAAGCCACCGAGTGTGACATGTTAAAACGCCGAAATTCTAGCAACTTCAAATCAAGCAGGAGAAAGCTGACAGGTCCACATGTGAGAGAATGGGTCTCCATGGTCAGTGTGCGCACTATAAAAAAAAAATCGGGAAGCCAGTGGTGCATTGTGGGAATGCCATTTCAGTAGTCCTTTTTCAGCATGCCTAGTGGTAAGAAATAAGTGACTCCCCGGCGAATCTGGGACACTTCTCTTTCCAAGTGATCGCTCTAACCCAGATCGAAGTGTCATGAAGATCGATTTCATGGTTTTGAGGAGTTTGTGACTGAAAGCAGTGCCCAGGATACCAGAAGAAAGACAGAAAGAGAAAGGAGAAAGAGGAAAGAAGGAGAACGAAAGAGAAAAAGAAAAAGGAGAATGAAGGAGAAAAAGAAAAAGGAGAATGAAGGAGAAAGAGAAAGGAGGAGAATTAAGGAGAAAAAAGAGAGAGAGAAAGGAGAAGAAAGAAGAAAGATAATTAGGTAGGTAGGTAGGAAGGAATGATGGCACAGGACCTAGGATAACTACCTAACACAACTGCCTGCTACTACTTTGAAGAAAACTGCCGAGACGAGGTGTTTCGTCTGTGCACATACGAAAAAAATGCCCACAAAACTGCAGACACACTCGTTTTATGTGTGAAGAGTGTAAAACATCATTGTGTGTGAAACCATGTTTCAAAGAGTTCTACAAGCTACATAACTTCTAGGAACATGTCCAGTTACTGTACATTTGTATACTATATGTTATAGAACAATAGTAATAAAAATTTTTTTTGATTTGTTTGTATAAACAAATTTTGTAAACAATAAATTGATAATTATGTTTGTGCACTTAGTGTTGTATACGAGTGTATATATGTACACTGCACCTTACTTTGGTCTCAAAGGCCACATAAATTATGCGAAAAAATAAAATAGCAAAAAAAAAAAAAAAAGTTCGAATGGAAGTAAACCAAAGTTTACCAGGTGAGCGGCATTCACCACTGTTGTCATACGCGGCTCATTTTCTGCCAACTTCACTCCTCTATATTTCGGTAAGTATTGATCGCAAAAAAAAAAAAAAAAATTGGGGCTTTAAACAATCAGAAAATTAATATTAACATTTTCATAAGAAAAATTTTTTTTTTCTTTTTTGAATATTCTTCAACACCAGGAGACACTTCAGGATTTGGGATTGCGACAGTCAAAGGGTTAAAAAGAGAAACTCTTGCTTATCTTTTTGGGCCATCCTGCCTCGGTGGGATACGGCAAGTTTGTTGAAAGAAAAAAGAATACATTTACCTCATTCCTTTTAACTCTTTCAGGGTTTCCGACGTTCTAGTACGGCTTACACACCAGGGTTATTGACGTACTAGAACACCTAAATTCTAGCGCCTTCAAATCTAGTGAAAGCTGGTAGGCCTACCTATGAAAGAATGGGTCTGTGGGGTCAGTGTGCACAGTATAAAAAAAAATCCTGCAGCACACAGTGCATAATGAGAAAAAAAAAAACTCCGACCGTGTTTTTGGTTTAAAACGGTGACTTTGCAGTGTATTTTCGTATGTTATTTATTACTGTATTCTAATTTTCCTGGTCTCATTTTACAGAATGGAAGACATTACAGAAATTGAGATGATTTTGATTGGTTTGATAATGAAAAGTACCTTGAAATTGAGCTCAAAGTAGCAGAAATGTTCGATTTTTACCAAATTTCAAAAGTAAACAAATCATGCCAAGCTTCCAATACACGTCAACTGGCGAGTCTAATATTCTTTCAAAAGTGCACTGATATTATTTATATTATTTCTACACCATTTCTACACTAATGCAGTAATCTGCATAACAGTAAATCTTCTATTGTTTGTGAGAATAAAAATTCAAAGTGGAAAGCAAAAAGAGATGCAAGAGGGCCCTGGGGACATGACTAATGAACACAGAAAATATTATTTTAGTGCCAGGAATATCTGTCTTGCTTATTCTGGACCCTAATTGGAAATTGGCATCTCAAATTTGTGTGAAATTGCCAAAATTGCCAATTTCTGACCACTTTATTGGATACTTGAAATCGGTAAATGGGTGGTTTCTTGTACTCATTCGATAGAAAAAATGTAGTTCTAGCAAAATAGGTGTGATTTTTGTCGACTGGTACACTGAAATTGGCCGAAAATAAGGCTCAAAGTGGGCGAAATTGCCGATGCATAAATATTGTCGAGACCGTTAAATTTGTGAGAGCATAATTCCATAAGTTTTCCATCAAATTTCATACTTTTGGTGTCATTATGATCGGGAAAAGATTCTCTATCATTTCATTAGAAAAAATAATTTTTTTTTTTCGAAAAATTTTCGACCCTGAGAACAAGTTTAGGAGAAGGCCTCTCGACCCTGAAAGGGTTAAATGTACAAACTGTACATAGCTTTGGCTATGTCCAGCACATGTGAACCATTTTAAGCTTGTCTAATGTCTTGATTTTCTTCGTAACTCCAAGACTTAAAGGCTTAAAGCATTACTTATCACTTTCAGCACCACCAGCATGCCTAATAGGTGCCATAGTTGCCTGGCAGATACAATAAATGGCAATTATAAAATCAAAATTCACAAGCACAGCTGGTTCTGAGATCGTATGAAACAAATATGCACAAACACTGGGACAGAGGTGGCAGGGGAGGAAAGGTAAGCCTCTCCTGCAGAGCCAGGTGACCTGACAAATATCCCTTTAGCCTGTAGGCAATGTTCCAAATTCTTTCCCTAACCAAAAACTGAATCATGTTAAGTTAATTTTACAAAGTGTTATATAAAAAATATTTTTCAATAGTGTAATAACCAAAACGTGGAAAATAAACCCATGTAATATAACAGTCTACATTATTAGCATCAGAACAAAGATTGGATATAAAATCATGAGAACTACTATAAATTGTAATTATCAGAAAAAAAAAGTGGCAACGTTTCTGCAAGCAGCAGGACTTCATGTTGCTGTCATATGAGCATCCAGTGCCAACTTCTCCACTTCTTGATAAGTACTGGCCCTAAATTTTTTTTTTCTTATTGCAGAGAAAATTGCCACCTTTGTTTAAAAAACAAATATTCAAAATATTTGGAGCACTAGCAGTGAAAATGTAGACCAACATTTTGGCAGTTAACCCTTTCACTGTCGAGACCCCTGCTCAAAAAATTGCTCTGTGTCGAAGAATAAAAAAAAAAAAAAAAATATGAAATAAGAGAATTTTTTCCCGATGGTAATGATGCCAAAAGTACAAAATTTGACGGAAAACTTACAGGATTACGCTCCCACAAAGTTAACGGTCTAGACAATATATATTTACACATTGGTGATTTCGCCCACTTCGAGCCCTATTTTCGGCCAATTCCATTGTTTCAGTCGGCCAAATTCGTAGCTATTTCGTTAGGAGTCCTTTCATTCTATCAATTGAGTACAAGAAAATGTCCATTTACTGATTTCAAATATCCAATAAAGTGGTCAGAAATTGGCAATTTGGCCAATTTCTGAGCACTTTATTGGATATTTGAAAGATACAGATTTCAAAATAGGCTCAAATAGGGTCCAGAGTAAACAATGCAGAAATTCCCGGCACTAAAATAACATTAATCACATCTCCAGGCCCCTCTTATATTACTCTTGCTTTCAATTTTGAATTTTTATTCACACAAAAAATAGATTTACTGTTATGCAGACTATTGTATTATTGTAATATGTAATTGTATAAATAATGTAAACCCATTCATGACCATGTATTAGACTGGCCAGCTAGACATGTATTGGATGGTGACGTCATTTGTTTACTCTTGAACATCGGCAAAAATTGAACATTTCCTCTACTTTGAGCTCAATTTCAAGGTACTTTTCATCGTGAAACCAATCAAAATCATCACTATTTCTGTAATATATCTTCCATTCTATCAAATGAAAGCAAGAAAATGAGAAAAAACCATAAATACCATACAAAAATACACCTCAAAATCAGAGTTTTAAACCAAAAACATAGTCTGAGTTTTTTTCCTCATGCACTGCGTGCAGCAGGATTTTTTTATACAGCATACTGACACACAGACCCACTCTCTCATATGTAGGTCTACCAGCTCTCTCCCGTTAGATTTGAAGCCGCCACTGGCTTGTAAGCTGTACCTATACATCAAAAGTGAAAGGGTTAAAGGGTTAAGAGAGTAGTGAGGGAGTGTAAAAGGAGAGCAAATAAGAGTGGGTGAGGTTCTGTCAACAAATTTTCCTGTGAATATTTTAAAAAAAATTTTGGAGTGAGATTAATAGATTGAGAATTCGTAGGGAAAGAATGGATTCGACAGTTAAAAACAGAAAAAGGACATTAGTAGATGGGGAGTTGGAGAAATTGGGAAGACGGCAGTAATATTTTGAGGAACTGTTAATGTTAATGAAGAAAGGGATGCAGTGATTTCATGCACTGGCCAGGGATGTATAACATCTTTTACGAGTGTGAGCAAGGTGTACGAAGCTGTGGGTAAAATGAAAGAAGGTAAAGCAGCTTGGATTGATGGGATCAAGACAGATATGTTAAAAGCAAGTGGAGATATAAATTTTGGAGTGGTTGATATTATTATTCATTAACCCTTAACCCCTTTCAGGGTCCAGAGGGCAAATTTCAAAGGATGCACCAGTGTCCAAGAATTTTCAAAAAAGAAAGAAATGTTATTTTTTCTTATAAGATGGTAGGGAATCCTTTTCTGAAGGTAATAAAACAAAAAGTATGAAATTTGATGGAAAATTGGCGAAATTATGCTCTCACAAATTTTGATGTGTCAGCGATATTTACGAATCGGCGATTTTTGCCGACTTTGACCCCCATTTTAGGCCAACTATATTATTCCAGTCAACCAAATTCTTAGCTATTTCACTAGTATTACTTCTATTCTATCGATTGAGCACAAGAAATCGCCAAGTCAACTGTTTCAACTACAAAATAGTGATCGGAAGTTGGTAATTTGGCCAATTTAACGCAGTTCAAAATATTCCAGTTTCAAAATAGGGTCCAGGATAAAACAATGCAGACATTCCTGGCACTAAACTAACATTTCCTCTGCTCATTAGTTATGTTTTCAGGCTTTACAAATGAATTCCATTTTGATTTTTTATTCACATAATGAATTTTTATTCAAACCAAAAAATAGAAGACTTACTGTTATGCAATATTGTAATAATAGTATAAATATCATCATCACATTTGTGAATGTATATTAGACCCACCAGCTGGCGTGTATCAGATGTGTGAGGTCGTTTGTTTACTCTTGAACATCAACAAAAATTTAACATTCCCGCTAATTTGAGCTCAATTTCAAGCCATTTCCAGTACTAAAACCAACCAAAATCATCTCCATTTCTGTAATATGTCTTCCATTCTATCAAATGAGACCAAGAAATCGCAAATACAACTATAACAAACATACGAAAAAACACTGCAAAGCCGCTGTTTAAATCGAAAATCAGTCTCGTTTTTTTCTCTCATTATACACTGTGTGCTGCAGGATTTGTTTACGTGGGCACACACATACCACATAGATGTATTCTCTCATATCTAGGCTCAAATTTACCACTCACAGCTTATCAGAGTGAGCTGAGCTCATGGCGTAGATCTACGGTTTGGATCCTGAATGTAAAGCTGTAGATCTATGGGACGGACCCTGAAAGGGTTAAATGGTCCAGACGTACAGGCCTCCCTCAACATTCACGTTTTCAACTTTCACAGGCTTCACACATTCGCGAATTCCCAACCGCCAAATTCCCAGCCACCAAATTCCCAGCCGCAAAATCATATTTAAGTTTCCCGCCACCTGCGAGTCCCTACTACCCTCCCTCCGACCCCCACAACTGGCAGTCAGCCCTCCCACCACTCAGTGTGGTGAGTGTTTTGCTTGTTCATTATTTGCTATTAAACTACAGTATAAATAATGTAAACCCATTCATGACTGCATATTGGAATGGCTATTCGGACAGGTATTAGACGGTGACATCATGTGTTTACTCTTGAACACTGCAAAGAATTAAACATTTCTGCTACAGCTAATAATAACAATAGTAATAATAATAATAAATATGATATAAATGAAGAAAATTGTACAAAAATACAAGGGAGTGGTTGACACATCGTCAGTGTGACTTTGTTTATGCTGGAGTGAACATTAGTCTCCCTGATCTTCCAAACATTTCACAATAATTCATTGTGTTTGGTGCTTGTAGATTGAGTGTGACTGGAGTGGTAGAGGCAGTGATTGAGGCAATGGTATTTAATAACATGTTAATAATAATACATGTTATTAATAATATGTACTATTATTATTTATAACATATATGTTATTAAATACATTTTTTTTTATTATCACACTGGCCGATTCCCACCAAGGCAGGGTAGCCCAAAAAAGAAAAACTTTCACCATCATTCACTCCATCACTGTCTTGCCAGAAGGGTGCTTTACACTACAGTTTTTAAACTGCAACATTAACACCCCTCCTTCAGAGTGCAGGCACTGCACTTCCCATCTCCAGGACTCAAGTCCGGCCTGCCGGTTTCCCTGAACCCCTTCATAAATGTTACTTTGCTCACACTCCAACAGCACGTCAAGTATTAAAAACCATTTGTCTCCATTCACTCCTATCAAACACGCTCACGCATGCCTGCTGGAAGTCCAAGCCCCTCGCACACAAAACCTCCTTTACCCCCTCTCTCCAACCTTTCCTAGGCCGACCCCTACCCCGCCTTCCTTCCACTACAGACTGATACACTCTTGAAGTCATTCTGTTTCGCTCCATTCTCTCTACATGTCCGAACCACCTCAACAACTCTTCCTCAGCCCTCTGGACAACAGTTTTGGTAATCCCGAACCTCCTCCTAACTTCCAAACTACGAATTCTCTGCATTATATTCACACCACACATTGCCCTCAGACATGACATCTCCACTGCCTCCAGCCTTCTCCTCGCTGCAACATTCATCACCCATGCTTCACACCCATATAAGAGCGTTGGTAAAACTATACTCTCATACATTCCCCTCTTTGCCTCCAAGGACAAAGTTCTTTGTCTCCACAGACTCCTAAGTGCACCACTCATCTTTTTCCCCTCATCAATTCTATGATTCACCTCATCTTTCATAGACCCATCCGCTGACATGTCCACTCCCAAATATCTGAATACATTCACCTCCTCCATACTCTCTCCCTCCAATCTGATATTCAATCTTTCATCACCTAATCTTTTTGTTATCCTCATAACCTTACTCTTTCCAGTATCACCTTTAATTTTCTTCTTTTGCACACCCTACCAAATTCATCCACCAATCTCTGCAACTTCTCTTCAGAATCTCCCAAGAGCACAGTGTCATCAGCAAAGAGCAACTGTGACAACTACCACTTTGTGTGATTCTTTATCTTTTAACTCCACGCCTCTTGCCAAGACCCTCGCATTTACTTCTCTTACAACCCCATCTATAAATATATTAAACAACCACGGTGACATCACACATCCTTGTCTAAGGCCTACTTTTACTGGGAAATAATTTCCCTCCTTCCTACATACTCTAACTTGAGCCTCACTATCCTCGTAAAAACTCTTCACTGCTTTCAGTAACCTACCTCCTACACCATACACTTGCAACATCTGCCACATTGCCCCCCTATCCACCCTGTCATACGCCTTTTCCAAATCCATAAATGCCACAAGACCTCTTTAGCCTTATCTAAATACTGTTCACTTATATGTTTCACTGTAAACACCTGGTCCACACACCCCCTACCTTTCCTAAAGCCTCCTTGTTCATCTGCTATCCTATTCTCCGTCTTACTCTTAATTCTTTCAATAATAACTCTACCATACACTTTACCAGGTATACTCAGCAGACTTATCCCCCTATAATTTTTGCACTCTCTTTTATCCCCTTTGCCTTTATACAAAGGAACTATGCATGCTCTCTGCCAATCCCTAGGTACCTTACCCTCTTCCATATATTTATTAAATAATTGCACCAACCACTCCAAAACTATATCCCCACCTGCTGTATAGTCCTTGTGGCTTAGCGCTTCTTTTTGATTATAATAATAATATATCCCCACCTGCTTTTAACATTTCTATCTTTATCCCATCAATCCCGGCTGCCTTACCCCCTTTCATTTTACCTACTGCCTCACGAACTTCCCCCACACTCACAACTGGCTCTTCCTCACTCCTACAAGATGTTATTCCTCCTTGTCCTATACACGAAATCACTGCTTCCCTATCTTCAACAACATTTAACAATTCCTCAAAATATTCCCTCCATCTTCCCAATACCTCTAACTCTCCATTTAATAACTCTCCTCTCCTATTTTTAACTGACAAATCCATTTGTTCTCTAGGCTTTCTTAACTTGTTAATCTCACTCCAAAACTTTTTCTTATTTTCAACAAAATTTGTTGATAACATCTCACCCACTCTCTCATTTGCTCTCTTTTTACATTGCTTCACCACTCTCTTAACCTCTCTCTTTTTCTCCATATACTCTTCCCTCCTTGCATCACTTCTACTTTGTAAAAACTTCTCATATGCTAACTTTTTCTCCCTTACTACTCTCTTTACATCATCATCATTCCACCAATCGCTCCTCTTCCCTCCCGCACCCACTTTCCTGTAACCACAAACTTCTGCTGAACACTCTAACACTACAATTTTAAAAACCTACCCCATACCTCTTCGACCCCATTGCCTATGCTCTCATTAGCCCATCTATCCTCCAATAGCTGTTTATATCTTACCCTAACTGCCTCCTCTTTTAGTTTATAAACCTTCACCTCTCTCTTCCCTGATGCTTCTATTCTCCTTGTAAACCCAAACTACCTTTTACTCTCATGTAGCTACAACTAGAAAGTGATCTGATATATCTGTGGCCCCTCTATAAACATGTACATCCTGAAGTCTACTCAACAGTCTTTTATCTACCAATACATAATCCAACAAACTACTGTCATTTTGCCCCACATCATATCTTGTATACTTATTTATCCTCTTTTTCTTAAAATATGTATTGCCTATAACTAAACCCCTTTCTATACAAAGTTCAATCAAAGGGCTCCCATTATCATTTACACCTGGCACCCCAAACTTACCTACCACACCCTCTCTAAAAGTTTCTCCTACTTTAGCATTCAGGTCCCCTACCACAATTACTCTCTCACTTGGTTCAAAGGCTCCTATACATTCACTTAACATCTCCCAAAATCTCTCTCTCTCCTCTGCATTCCTCTCTTCTCCAGGTGCATACACGGTTATTATGACCCACTTCTCGCATCCAACCTTTACTTTAATCCACATAATTCTTGAATTTACACATTCATATTCTCTTTTCTCCCTTCCATAACTGATCATTCAACATTACTGCTACCCCTTCCTTTGCTCTAACTCTCTCAGATACTCCAGATTTAATCCCATTTATTTCCCCCCACTGAAACTCCCCTACCCCCTTCAGCTTTGTTTCGCTTAGGGCCAGGACATCCAACTTTTTTTCATTCATAACATCAGCAATCATCTGTTTCTTGTCATCCGCACTACATCCACGCACATTTAAGCATCCCAGTTTTATAAAGTTTTTCTTCTTCTCTTTTTTTAGTAAATGTCTACAGGAGAAGGGGTTACTAGCCCATTGCTCCCGGCATTTTAGTCGCCTCATACGACACGCATGGCTTACGGAGGAAAGATTCTTTTCCACTTCCCCATGGACAATAGAAGAAATAAAGAAGAACAAGAGCTATTTAGAAAAAGGAGAAAAACCTAGATGTATGTATATATATATATGCATGTGCGTGTCTGTGAAGTGTGACCAAAGTGTAAGTAGGAGTAGCAAGATATCCCTGTTATCTAGCGTGTTTATGAGACAGAAAAAGAAACCAGCAATCCTACCATCATGCAAAACAGTTACAGGTTTCTGTTTCACAGTCATCTGGCAGGACGGTAGTACTTCCCTGGGTGGTTGCTGTCTACCAACCTACTACCTATTACCAACCTACTACCTACAACCTACATACATGTTAATAATAATACATGTTATTAATAATAACATGTACTATTATTATTTATAACATATATGTTATTAAATACCACTGCCTCAACTGCTGAATTATTGTGAAATGTTTTGAAGATCAGGGAGACTAATGTTCACTCCAGCATAAACACAGTAGGCCGCCATAACAGGTTGGGTGTCATCACAAATAAGAAGTGTACTTACCAAAAGTGAAGTGTAAATTATAAAAGTAGCAGTATACAAGTGATAAGTGTGGTAAATGAGGACTCAAAAGGGCAAAGAGAAAAGAACAGCTGAAGAAGTCAGAGGTGGAAGGGCGAGGTGCACGAGTCATCGTACAGCGAGCATCGTACAGCGAGCATCGTACATCAGGCATCTGGATGGACGTCCCCTCTGAGGAGTAACGTACAAATCACCTGTTTGTGGTTGGCGGGAAGTTTTGAGTGGTAGAGCCGGCCCTACGGTCACTGGTAACTGGCTATCACAAACCCTGCTCCAGAGCGATTATCATACACACAACACCTAGCAGTAGTAGGAAGATAAAATTTGTAGGAGCAAGGAATAGGCAGGAGGATAAAGTCGTGGCTAATGGGACTAAAGCCCTGGCAACAGTTACGAGAGATAATGTTTTAGGACATAAAGACAGTACAATCTGAGAAGCTAGTATTGGGTACACATGTAGTAAAAGGTAGTACATAACTGGGTGAAAGAAAGACTCGTTAACACACGCTAGTATTATAATTATTAGAATTACTCTGTGTTAATGGTATCTTATTAGTATTACGTATACACAGAGGTGAATTGTATTTCTGGGACATATAAACAACTGACGTGCTCACACACACACGCACGCACACACCGGGACCGGACAACATCTCTCCATGGGTCCTTAGAGAGGGAGCAGATATGTTGTGTGTACCACTTACCACAATCTTCAACACATCCCTGGAAACTGGGCAACTACCTGAGGTATGGAAGACAGCAAATGTAGTTCCCATTTTCAAAAAAGGAGACAGAAAAGAGGCACTAAACTATAGACCTGTGTCATTGACGTGTATAGTATGCAAAATTATGGAGAAGATTATCAGGAGGAGAGTGGTGGAGCACCTGGAACGGAACAGGAGTATAAATGCCAACCAGCACGGATTCACGGAAGGCAAATCCTGTGTCACAAACCTTCTGGAGTTTTATGATAAAATAACAGAAGTAAGACAAGAGAGAGAGGGGTGGGTTGATTGCATCTTCTTGGACTGCAAGAAGGCCTTTGACACAGTTCCTCACAAGAGATTAGTGCAGAAGCTAGAGCATCAGGCGCATATAACAGGAAGGGCACTGCAATGGATCAGAGAATATACCTGACAGGGAGGCAACAACGAGTCATGGTACGTAATGACGTATCACAGTGGGCACCTGTGACGAGCGGGGTCCCACAGGGGTCGGTCTTAGGACCAGTGCTATTTTTTGGTATATGTGAACGACATGACGGAAGGGTTAGACTCAGAAGTGTCCCTGTTTGCAGATGATGTGAAGTTAATGAGGAGAATTAAATCTGATGAGGACCAGGCAGGACTTCAAAGAGACCTGGACAGACTGGACACCTGGTCCAGCAAATGGCTTCTCGAATTTAATCCTGCCAAATGCAAAGTCATGAAGATAAGGGGAAGGGCACAGAAGACCGCAGACAGAGTATAGGCTAGGTGGACAAAGACTGCAAACCTCACTCAAGGAGAAAGATCTTGGGGTGGTATAACACCGAGCATGTCTCCGGAAGCACACATCAATCAGATAACTGCTGCAGCATATGGGCGCCTGGCAAACCTGAGAACAGCATTCCGATACCTTAGCAAGGAATCATTCAAGACACTGTACACCGTGTATGTCAGGCCCATACTGGAGTATGCAGCACCTGTTTGGAACCCGCACTTGATAAAGCACGTCAAGAAACTAGAGAAAGTACAAAGGTTTGCAACAAGGTTAGTTCCAGAGCTAAGGGGAATGTCCTACGAAGAAAGATTAAGGGAAATCGGCCTGACCACACTGGAGGACAGGAGGGTCAGGGGAGACATGATAACGACATTAAAATACTGCGTGGAATAGACAAGGTGGACAAGGACAGGATGTTCCAGGGAGGGGACACAGAAACAAGAGGCCACAATTGGAAGTTGAAGACACAAATGAGTAGAGAGATAGTAGGAAATATTTCTTCATCAAAAATTTTTTGGGGCGGGGAATAGCCTAGAAAAATGACGGTAAGGGAGGCGGAACCATCCCCCTTTTTAAAAAAGGGGGTTTTGATAAACTCATGGGCGGGGAGGAGGTTTAACACCGGGTGAAGAGGCGGGGAGGGGTGGATGACCCGAAAAAAAATATAAAAAGGGATACTAACATGGGCCAGGACATTTGGAGAAACCAAACAGGGGGATAAAAAAAATAAATAGGACCGAAGAGAAAAATTTTTCCCCCCCCCAACCCCCTTTTTCCCCCCAAAAATTTTAAATTTGTTTTTTCCCTTTTTTTTTTTCCCCCCCTTTTTTAAGGAAAAAAAAAACCCCCCCCCCCTTTTTTTTTAAAAAAAGAAAATTTTTCCCCCCCCCCCCCTTTTTTTTTTTTCCCCCCCCCCCCCCCCCAAAACCCCCTTTTCCCCCCCTAATTTTTTTTTAAACCCGGTCATTCCCCCCCCTATCTTCCTCTTCTCCCTCTTTCTACCCTTTCCCTCTCCCCTCTCCCTCTTTCTACCCTTTCCTCTCCCCCTGCACCCCTCTCCCTCCTTTTAGCCTTCTTCTGTGGAAAAAAAAAAAAAAAAAAAAAAAAAAAATGGGTGGCCCTAGGGGAGGGAAAAACCAGGATTGGTAAAACCGGGAGGAAAGACGGGGATTAGAGCCCAAAAAAGGAGGAAGAGTGGGGAAAGGGGAAAGATTAAGGCTTGGTAAAAAAAAATGGAGGAGCGGATACTGGGGAGGCAGGAAGTGGGAAGTAAAAGTTTTAGCAGCAGAACTAGGATACAGTGCTTAGAAGAAAAAACTGCAAAGCCGAAACGATTAGAGACAAATGAAAATTTCAAGTGACTCGGGAAATTTCATTGTCAAGCGCAGACAAGGGGACGGAAACAAAAAACGGAGACATCCGTACCGAAGGCCTTATCAGACCCCGTGGGCCGGGGAAAAAGCAGGAGACACTAAGATCAAATGACGGGTCCAAAGACAATGAATTTATGCTATATGCAAATTCTAACAGCCAACTGCAGTAGCAAGGGGACAGCGGGTCATAAAAGACACTTCACTGAAAATAGAATTTTCAGATATGACGGGACTAAAGGAAAGAACATGTCAATGGAAGGAAAAAAAATGCCTCGGGGGAAAGCAGAGGAGACTCAGTGGGGGGGGGAAAAGGGGGCGAGGAGTTTTTGTGTAGGGGCCCTCCAAGAACCCAAAGGGGGGACAACTTTGAAAAAAAAAAACAGGAGGAAAAAAAAAATGATTAAAGATCATGAAAACAATAGGTGAGGGCGAAATGCCCCGGGACAAATTTTCAAGAATTGGGTGGTTTGCGAGGGGAAGGATAGGGCCTATCAAAAAATTTTTCAAGGAAAAATCATTTTCGAACCAGGTTTTCTGCAGAGAAAGCAAGACTAGGGACAAACGGGGTACCAGAGAGTATCCCTTGACCGCGACAGACACAAGAAAAAGGGTACACTGAAAGAGAGGTACAGAGCACAAGGAGGAACGGAGGCAAGGGAAGATGGGCAGACCCAAACAGGGGAAGGGCAAAACCCCCCACAGAATCTCCCACCAAAAGACTCCAACCACGACATTCCCCCGCAATGAGAACCTAATCAACCCCACTCACTGTTCCCTCTCCACCAACCCCATATCACAAAAACCCCACCCCCAAAAGCTGTCCCTTATGGGGATTCTGACCCCACCCCCATCATCACAAACCCCACCTACACCACAGCCCCATATAGGCCCCCACCAAGGATCTCGCCCCCCAACCCCTATTCTTGCATGACCACAATGTAGGGAAAAAAAACTGAAGTTTTGGGACACAAAACGGATGGAATAACGAATAAACATGGGAGTGGCGAAGAACAGGAAAAAACCCCCAAAACATAGCATCACAGAAACAAAAATCCCTAGACAATAACAGACACAATCTTCCCCCAAAGGGATTCAAAACCTGAGGGGAAAAAAAAGGAGTAGAGGGGGAGGAGGGGTTGCACTGCCATAAAAAACCGATGGGATTTGAGGAAATGGAAGGCATGGACAGATTGGGGAAAAGACACTTGAGGTACAATTCAGTCCGGGGGAACATAAATATCATTTGGAGTGATGTATAACCCCCAGAACTGCAGGAGGCCAAGAGAGGGTACAAAAAACAACAGGGGGGGTGGGGGGACACACTGGGTGAGGGGGCAAGAAGGCTACCGAGCAAGCTAATTACTGGTAATGGGCGATTTCAAAACCCCAGGGAGATGACTGGGAAAAACCCGGGGCCCCATGGGGTCCCGAAAATGGAGACCAAGATATGGAGTGGGATTGAAAACCTCATGCATCAACATTCAGGGACACAACCAGGAGAGAGGGGGGATGAGCCCGCAAAAAAATGATTGTGTTCACCCCGAGCAGTTCAGCATTGGGGACCACTTACGAAGCCCCTTGGAGCTAGCGATCATGTGGTTTGAGTTTTGATTATATTAGAGTTACAAGTGGAGAAGGTAACAGGAAGAAGGGGGCAGGGCCAAACTATAAAAAGGGGGGGCTACCAGGGATGGGAAAATTCCTGAGGGGGTTCAGTGGGAAGAGAAATGTAGGAAAATCATAAACAGATGTAAATGTGGCAACAAAGTGCAAGGAGGGAGAGGAAAGTTTTGTTTCCCAAGGGGAAAAAGAAATAAAGGAAGACCAAAACGATCCTTGGTTTACCCAAGGTTTTAGGGGGGCAAAAACCAAGTGCAAAGAGAAAGGAAAAGGGACAGGGAGGCATGGACCCGGAAAACAAGGAGATTAGTAGAAGAGCCAAAGAGATTTCACAGAAAGGAGGGAGGCCCAGCGACAGTATAAAGCACATAGCATCAAAAATCAATCCCCGAAACGCTGAAAAGCCACATTGGAGGGGAAAACAACAGTCAAGGGCCAGGAAAGGGTGAGGAAAGAAGGGAGAATCACAAGAAACGACAAGAGGTATGTGGGGGCTCAACCGAGATTTAAGGGAAATATTTACAGTAGAGACAGGGAAAGGGCTCTGGGGGGGCAGACCAGAGGGGACACCACAAGGAATACACCAACAATTTGGAGACATACATACAGTGAGGAGGGGGTGAAAACGCTAAGGGACATCGATACCTAAAGGCAAAGGGACCGGACAACATCTCCCCGTGGGTCTTAAGAGGGAGCAGATATTTTGTGCGTGCCACTTACCACCTTTTAACACGCCCTGGAAACTGGGCAACTACCCGAGATATGGAAACGGGAAATGTAGTTTTCCCCTTTTTAAAAAAGGGACAAAAAGAGGCACAAACTTAGACCTTGTTTGACGTGTTGTATCAAATTTGGAGAAATTACGAAGGAGAGTGGTGGACACCTGGAACGGAACAAGAATAAAAGCCAACCAGCACGGATTATGGGAAACAAATCCCTTTAAAAAAAACCCCCTGGGGTTTTATGATAAAATAACAAATAAACCGAGAGAAGGGGTGGGGTTTATTGCATCTTCTTGGACTGCAAAAGGCCTTTGACACAGTTCCCACAAGAGATTAGTCAGAAGAAGGCATCAGGCGCATATAACGGGAAGGGGCCCGCAAGGATCAAGGGGAAAACCCGGGCAGGGAACAACAACGAGCATGGTCTAATGATGTTCACGTGGGCCCTGGCGGCGGGGTCCCCCAGGGGGCGGCTAGGACCAGGCATTTTTGGGATATGGAACGACATATGGAAGGGGGTTTGGCTCAGAAAATGTCCCTGTTTGCAGATGATGTGAAGTTAATGATAGAATTAAATCTGATGGGACCGGGAGGACTTCAAAGAGACCTGGACACCTGGTCCAGCAAATGGCTTCTTGAATTTAATCCTGCAAATGCAAAGTCATGAAGATAGGGGAAGGGCACAGAAAGACCACAGACCGATATAGGCTAGGTGGCCAAAGACTGCAAACCTCACTCAAGGAGAAAGATCTTGGGTGATATAAAACCGAGCATGTCTCCGGAAGCACACATCAACCAGATAACTGCTGCAGCATATGGGCGCCTGGCAAACCTGAGAACAGCATTCAGATACCTTAGAAAGGGAATCGTTCAAGAAAAACTGTACACCGTGTTTGTCAGGCCCATAACTGGAGTATGCAGCACCTGTTTGGAACCCGCACTTAATAAAGCACGTCAAGAAACTAGAGAAAGTACAAAGGTTTGCGACAAGGTTAGTTCCAGAGCTAAGGGGAATTCCTATGAAGAAAGATTAAGGGAAATCGGCCTGACGACACTGGAGGACAGGGGGGTCAGGGAGACATGATAACGACAAAATAAAATACTGCGTGGAATAGACAAGGTGGACAAAGACAGGGTTTCCAGGAGGGGACACAGAAACAAGAGGCCACAATTGGAAGTTGAAGACACAAATGAGTCAGAGAGATAGTAGGAAGTATTTCTTCAGTCATAGAGTTGTAAGGCAGTGGAATAGCCTAGAAAATGACGTAGTGGAGGCAGGAACCATACACAGTTTTAAGACAAGGTTTGATAAAGCTCATGGAGCGGGGAGAGAGAGGGCCCAGTAGCAACCGGTGAAGAGGCGGGGCCAGGAGCTAAGACTCGACCCCTGCAACCACAAATAGGTGAGTACAAATAGGTGAGTAGAGTCACACTGACGATGTGTCAACCACTCCCTCGTATTTTTGTACAATTTCCTTCCACCACACTGAGTGGTGGGAGGGCTGGCTGCCAGTTGCAGGGTCGGAGGGAGGGTAGTAGGGACTCGCAGTGGTGGAGGCATTGGTGGAGTCTGTGGTATTTAATAACATTCATGTTATTAAATAACATACGTTATTAAAGCATAACATGTATATATTTAGTACAATTTACGACGTTTTCATGTATTTTATGATTATTCATGGTTCAACAAGTTAAGGAAGCAGTATTGTAATATATTTCCCTACAATATATTTGGGCACCAAACATTCACGGTTTTTCAACATTCGCAAGGCTCTTGATCCCCTAACCCTCGCGAATGTTGAGGGAGACCTGTATATATATGTTCACTCGTGCAGTGCCTTGAATATTGTGAAGAAAAAAAAATCTTTTACAGAAAAAAAAACACATTTTTTTGACATATTTTAGAATAAAAAAAAATTGGGGTCAGTACTTACCGAGGAGGAGGAGGAGGAGGAAGAGGAGGAGGAGGAGGAAGAGGAGGAAGAGGAGGAGGAAGAGGAGGAGGAGGGAGAGGAGGAGGAGGAAGAGGAGGAGGAGGAGGAAGAGGAGGAGGAGGAAGAGGAAAAGGAGGAGGAGGAGGAAGAGGAGGAGGAAGAGGAGGAGGAAGAGGAGAGGAAGAGGAGGAGAAGAGAGGAGGAAGAAGAGGAGGAAGAAAGAAGAAAGAGGAAGAAGAGGAAGAAGAGGAAGAAGAGAAGAAGAGGAAGAAGAGGAAGAAGAGGAAGAAGAGGAAGAAGAGGAAGATGAGGAAGAGGAGGAAGAGGAGGAAGAAGAAGAAGAAGAGGAGGAGGAGGAGGAAGACGAGGAAGAGAGGGAGTAGTAACGGTAATAAGCTCCCTCGAAGCATGAAAAACAGTCCACCCCTGACAGTGACATGATAAGATGAGATAATATCTGATAAGAGCTGACATTTGATGAGCATACACGAGGGTGGGGGAGGGTGCAGCAGATAAGAAAAGATTAGAGGTGATATTTGATGAGCATTGCCCTCACTTTGTTTTCGCTGGTACAGAAACATGTCTATTTGTTTATCAATCTCTGTCTATCCGTCTAGCTGTCTCAGAGAGAGCCACAAGACTGCATTGTCATCACGTTTGCTCACATCTTCAAGCAGAGTATAGCACTTTGTCTGGATTTTTTGGGTTATCCTAGGTAATTTACACTATGTATATTTATATTTGTGTACCTGTGAGACACAGATAGATTGAAAGAGATAGAGTTAGAAAACTTAAGCTGGAGAATAATGACACAATACACCAATGCTTCACATGGGATGGGAAAATTCTAGTAAGGAAAACAAATGTAGGTCAACTGTACACAATCACTAACGAGAATGATCTATCACGATTTCTCAGGGATACTAATCTTACAGAGAATAACTAAACAATGTCCAACCTAAAAGCCTACGTAGTGTAGTTTACGTTTTGCTCCATTATTGTTCAAATTACGTAGTACAATCTCTTAGTAATTAAATAATCAACTACCTCATTATGTGATTTTACTAGTAAGCATAAGTCACCTTATGTAATTTTCTTATTTACTGTTGCTTGCTTAAATATTAGCTGAATT
The DNA here is from genome assembly GCF_026875155.1 of Cherax quadricarinatus. NCBI lineage: Eukaryota > Metazoa > Arthropoda > Malacostraca > Decapoda > Parastacidae > Cherax > Cherax quadricarinatus. The sequence goes on along the minus strand of NC_069437.1, from coordinate 126,361 downwards.
GATACTTTCTCTGTCCATATTACTACCTCATATTTTTTAAATACTATTAATTGATATTACTTACTAAAATTAATAATTAATTACCATTTTTACTATCAGTACAATTTACTCTTAACATTTTTGACATCATTTAATTACCATTACTTGTCTAGTAACCCCTTCTCCTGTAGACATTTACTAAAAAAGAGAAGAAGAAAAACTTTATAAAACTGGGATGCTTAAATGTGCGTGGATGTAGTGCGGATGACAAGAAACGGATGATTGCTGATGTTATGAATGAAAAGAAGTTGGATGTCCTGGCCCTAAGCGAAACAAAGCTGAAGGGGGTAGAGGAGTTTCGGTGGGGGGAAATAAATGGGATTAAATCTGGAGTATCTGAGAGAGTTAGAGCAAAGGAAGGGGTAGCAGTAATGTTGAATGATCAGTTATGGAAGGAGAAAAGAGAATATGAATGTGTAAATTCAAGAATTATGTGGATTAAAGTAAAGGTTGGATGTGAGAAGTGGGTCATAATAAGCGTGTATGCACCTGGAGAAGAGAGGAATGCAGGGGAGAGAGAGAGATTTTGGGAGATGTTAAGTGAATGTATAGGAGCCTTTGAACCAAGTGAGAGAGTAATTGTGGTAGGGGACCTGAATGCTAAAGTAGGAGAAACTTTTAGAGAGGGTGTGGTAGGTAAATTTGGGGTGCCAGGTGTAAATGATAATGGGAGCCCTTTGATTGAAGTTCGTACAGAAAGGGTTTATTTTATAGGTAATACATATTTTAAGAAAAGAGGATAAATAATATACAAGTATGATGTAGGGCAAAGGGACAGTTTGTTGGATTATGTATTGGTAGATAAAAGACTGTTGAGTAGACTTCAGGATGTACATGTTTATAGAGGGGCCACAGATATATAAGATCACTTTCTAGTTGTAGCTACACTGAGATAAAGATAGATGAGATACAGGAAATAGAAGCATCAGGAAGAGAGAGGTGAAGGTTTATAAACTAAAAGAGGAGGCAGTTAGGGTAAGATATAAACAGCTATTGGAGGATAGATGGGCTAATGAGAGCATAGGCAATGGGGTCGAAGAGGTATGGGGGAGGTTTAAAAATTAGTGTTAGTGTGTTCAGCAGAAGTTTGTGGTTACAGGAAAGTGGGTGTGGGAAAGGGAAGAGGAGCGATTGGTGGGAATGATGATGTGAAGAGAGTAGTAAGGGAGAAAAAGTTAGCATATGAGAAGTTTTTAAAAAAGTAGAAGTTGATGCAAGGAGGGAAGGGGTTATTTGGGAAAAAAGAGAGAGGTTAAGAGAGTGGTGAAGCAATGTAAAAAGAGAGCAAATGAGAGAGTGGGTGAGATGTTATCAACAAATTTTGTTGAAAATAAAAAAAGTTTTGGAGTGAGATTAACAAGTTAAAAAAGGGCCTAGAGAAAAAATGGTTTTGTCAGTTAAAATAGGAGAGGAGAGTTATTAAATGGAGAGTTAGAGGTATTGGGAAGATGGAGGGAATATTTTGAGGAATTGTTAATGTTTGATAAAGATAGGAAGCTGTGATTTCGGGGTATAGGGCAAGGAGGAACAACATCTTGTAGGAGTGAGGAAGAGCCAGTTGTGAGGTGGTGGGAAGTTCGTGAGGCAGTAGGAAAAATTTGAAAGGGGGTAAGGCAGCCGGGATTATGGGATAAAGATAGAAATGTTAAAAGCAGGTGGGGATATATTTTTGGAGGGGTTTGGTGAAATTTAAATTAATAAATGTAGGGAAAGAGGGTAAGGTACCTAGGGATTGGCAGAGAGCATGCATAGTTCCTTTGTATAAAGGCAAAGGGGATTAAAAGAGAGTGCAAAAATTATAGGGGGATAATCTGATGAGTATCCCTGGCAAAGTGTATGGTAAGTTATTTTTGAAAAAATTAAGAGTAAGACAGAGAATAGGATAGCAGATGAACAAGGAGGCTTTAGGAAAGGTAGGGGGTGTGTGGACCAGGTGTTTACAGTGAAACATATAAGTGAACATATTTAGATAAGGCAAAGAGGTCTTTGTGGCATTTATGGATTTGGAAAGGCGTATGACAGGGTGGATAGGGGGGCAATGTGGCAGATGTTCAGGTGTATGGTGTAAAGGGGGTAGGTTACTGAAAGCAGTGAAGAGTTTTTACGAGGATAGTGAGGCTCAAGTTAGAGATGTAGGAAAGAGGGAAATTATTTCTCAGTAAAAGTAGGCCTTAGACAAGGAAGTTGATGTCCCCGTGGTTGTTTAATAATTTATAGATGGGGTTGTAAGAGAAGTAAATGCGAGGGTTTTGGCAAGAGGCGTGGAGTTAAAAGATAAAGAATCACACATAAAGTGGTAGTTGTCACAGTTGCTCTTTGCTGATGACACTGTGCTCTTGGGAGATTCTGAAGAGAAGTTGCAGAGATTGGTGGATGAATTTGGTAGGGTGTGCAAAAGAAGAAAATTGAAAGTGAATACAGGAAAGAGTGAGGTTATGAGGATAACAAAAAGATTAGGTGATGAAAGATTGGATATCAGATTGGAGGGAGAGTGGAGGAGGTGAATGTATTCAGATATTTGGGAGTGGACATGTCAGCAGATGGGTCTATGAAAGATGAGGTGAATCATAGAACTGATGAGGGGAAAAGGGTGAGTGGTGCACTTAGGAGTCTGTGGAGACAAAGAACTTTGTCCTTGAAGGCAAAGAGGGGAATGTATGAGAGTTTTTAGTTTTACCAACGCTCTTATATGGCTGTGAAGCATGGGTGATGAAGTTGCAGCGAGGAGAGGCTGGGGATGGCTACAATATATTTGGGCACCAAACATTCACGGTTTTCAACATCGCAAGGCTCTTGATCCCCTCACCCTCGCGAATGTTTGATGGAGACCTGTATATAATGTTCACTACTCGTGCAGTGCCTTGAATATTGTGAAGAAAAAAAAAACCTTTTACAGAAAAAAAAACAACACATTATTTCGACATATTTTAGAATAAAAAAAAATTGGGGTCAGTAACTTACCGAGGAGGGAGGAGGAGGAGGAGAGGAGGAGGAGGAGGCAGAGGAGAAGAGGAGGAGGAAGAGGAGGAGAGGGAGAGAAGGAGGAGGAAGAGGAGGAGGAGGATGAAGAGTAGGAGGAGGAAGAGGAAAACGGAGGAGGAGGAGGAATAGGAGGAAGGGTAGAGGGAGGAGGAAGAGGAGAGAAGAAGAGGAAGAAGAGGAGAAGAGACGAAAGGGAGAGAAGAGGAAGAAGATGAAGAAGAGGAAGAAAGAGGAAGAAGAGGAAGAAGAGGAAGAAGAGGAAGATGAGGAAGAAAGGAGGAAGAGGAGGAAAGGAA
>NC_069437.1:90544-118044 GCF_026875155.1 Cherax quadricarinatus | reverse complement strand
GCACGAGAGGATTCAGAGGAAACCCCCAAGCATTCGGTGAAGCCCGATTGGATATCAATTGAGGGCACATTGGCAGGAGGAGACTGTATTCAGATATTTGGGAGTGCCAAGTCACAGATGGGTCCTATTAAAGATGAGGGATGACTCATAGACCTGCTGCGGGGCAAAGGGTAGTAGGGTGCCCTCGGAGATCTGTGAGACAAAGAACATTGTCCATGAAGGCAACGAGGGGAATGTATGAGAGTAGTTTTTACCACCGCTCTTAAATGGGAGTGAAGCATGGGAGAATGAATGATGCAAGCGAGGAGAAGGCTGAGGCAGTGGAGATGTCATGTCGAGAGCAATGTGTGGTGTGATATAATGCAGAGAATTCATAGTTTGGAAGTAGGAGGAGTGCGGGATTCCCAAAACTGTTGTCCAGAGGGCTGAGAAGGGTTGTTGAGGTGTTTCGGACAGTGTGGAGGAGAATGAGCACAAACAGAATAAACTTCAGAGAGTGTATCAGTGCGGTAGTGAAGGAAGGCGGGGTGGGGTTCTTCGACCTAGAACGGTGGAGGGAGGAGTAAAGGAGGTTTGGTGTGCCGAGGGGCTTGGACTTCCAGCAGGCATGCGATAGCCGTGTTAGAAAGGAGTGAATGGAGTCCATGGTTTTTTAATACTTGAACGTGCTTATGAGTGGTGAGCAAGTAACATTATGAAGGGTTGCAGGGAAACCGGCAGTCCGGAAACCCTCGAGCCCTGGCGAAGGGAAGGACTGTGCCCTGCACTCTGAAGGAGGGTGTAAAGTTGCAGTAATAAAAAACTGTAAGTGTAACAGCACCCTTCTGGCAAGAACAGTGAAGGAGTAATGATGGTGAAAGTTTTTCTTTTTCGGGACACCCGCCTGTGGGAATCGGCCCGTGTGGATAATAAAAAATAATAATACTTGTCTAATTACCATACCTGTTTTAACATACCCCATTTACTATCTTAAGTACTCTTAATATACCTACCTTGTACTGCCAAATAACCTCTAGTATAACTACCAGTGCAATATTGAATCCAAATAACTGTTCTTAAAATCTAATACTTGAAATAAACATTACTTTTTCACTTTTTTTTTTTTTTTTTTTTTTTTTTTTTTTTTTTTTTTTTTTTTGAGCTAATTAATCTTTTTTTGCAATCATTATTACTTACTAAAATTTTATTAACCCTTTCCAGGTCCAAGGCCAAAATCTGAAGTGGTGCTCCAGTGTCCAAGAAATTTTGAAAACAAAAAAAATTATTTTTTCTTACAGAATTAAGAGCATACTTTTGTGAAGGCAATAAGACAAAAAAATTTCTGATCAGTACTTACCGAGATACAGTGCCGAGAAGTTTGTCCAAATTGACGTGGTGGCGGCAACATCGACGAATTCCACATACGCGCATTACTTTATTTAGCAGTTTTTGTAGTTTTTTCTTTTCTTTTCCAATTTTTTTTCTTTTCCTACTAACATTTGGGTCCTGAGAGACCAATACTGTATGTAATGTATATATATAATCTCACTGTATTGAACACAATAACCGCACTGAAAGTTATTTCATATTATGTTTACCACAGTTGTGTATTACAATAAACATGCCAAATCTTGTACTATGAACTAATGTCTATCAAATATTTTAACGATATTTACAATCACTGGACATGGTTTTATGGAAACTAGCTGGAGCTTGTGAACTCCTTGAAACAAGCACCAGGCACAGAGGTAATCGTACATTCCTCACACTAAACAGATTGTCCTTTTGTGTCTTTGTTGCCCGTCGTTTTGTTTGTGCACAGACGACGCACTCTTCTGAGCAAATTTCTTCTGAGTTGAAGAAAGCAGTATTATGAAAAGATCACCTTCCCTCCTCAAACGCTTGGTAAATCCGAGGCGTTCGAGGACCTTGTTGTATAGCACGGTTGTTCTTACCTGGTCGTAACTTCATTATGAGTTGTGTGACAACAGACAAACAAAATTCACCATACGGGTTGGTCCTGTTGCCATTCTTTATTGGTATCATATTATATGCATTGAGCATTGAGAAAATGTCCATGAGATTGAAGAAAAGTTTCATGTACCACTTGGAACTTTTAAACAAGGGCGAACACAACCAACAAAACCAATCTGCATGTCACATTTGTCAACCAAATGCATGTTTTGTGTATAATCAACACTGTCACTGGTTTCGAATATGTCATTAAGTCCGCATCGATCAACTTGGCCACAGTCTTGCATTTTCATTACGTGAATGGTTGTCAACAATGTACATCTCGTTTGTCATGCACGAAATGCCATGATGTCCTTGGCAGTAAAAACACCTGGCACTCATCACCAACTGAGCACCTCGTTTGAGCCTGGGCAGATGTTTACGATTAAGAACGCACTGTGCCACCACAATCTGTCTTCACTCACAAGAAATCACGCGTAATGGGTTTGTGTACCAGTTATCGGTATATAATGTATGGCCTTACCAAGATAAGTGCCATCATGCTTCTACTACGTCCCCCTGAAAGACCCAATAACCTCTTGGTATCTTCAATGTTTTACATCCAGTGTATCAACAATATCCAATACCAGGCCACTGCACAGTCCAGGAGTACAAACAGTTTTTGTATCAAAGCGTTTCCCTCTGTTCGGTATATACTGCTTGAATGACATACCTTTGAAAAAATCGAAGACTCGTCAATTACAAGATTCTTGAATAAGATAAAGTATATACTGAACTTTTTTGGTTTGAATGCTATAAAAACATTTCTAATCTTGTATAACCGTCACTTCTGTCAGGCCTGGTTTTTGTCCAGAGAAGTGTAACATACGTAACAGTAAGTAAACCTGTTCACAAGGATGATTTCACTGAAGACCGGGGTAGATATTAGCCTATCTGGTGGACCAGTATGCTTTATATATGCTTATAGACATGAGGCATAAGCATATTGTGCAAAAAGTACATACATTTTCTGCCAACAGTCGTCTCTTTCCACTGTGTAGTCTTGACTGTGGTGATAATTATCGTATTTGGCCATGGTGTAGCGCAAAAAAAAAATTAAAAAAAAAATACTTACTACTTGTCCCTGAACAATAGTTTCCATCAAGGCTGGTCAAAAGAAAAAATTCAAAGAATATCCATTTCATTGCCGTGGTTACCAAGGGGACAAGTAGGCGAATCTCCACTTTTGAGAGGTATTAAAGTGGTGGGGCTTCAGAACAAAATTGGGATTTTGCTGCCAATCCCAGATACGGTTTGCTGGTGGATACTGACATCATAGGCTGGTTTGTGCGGTGGTTGTGGCTGTGGTGGGCTGGTGGCTGATGCTCCGCTTTGTCCTTGAACTGAGGAGTCGGCAGCGTGGGTCCCAGCCTGGGCTGGTGAGTCACACATGGCGGTGCCACTACCATCACCACTACCACCATCTGCTGATGCCTGTGGTCTATCCATGCCAAGTGTAGCCACATCATCCTCACCATCACCATCTAAACCTGGTGTAGGGCCACGGGATGTACTCCGGGATGTACTCCGTCCCCTGGGCACAGCATAGGGTACACTACCCGAGCGCATGCGGCGGCGTACATACCGACGCTTCACTGGTGAATATGATTCCTCACTATCACTGCTCAAATGATCGCCAAGAGCAATAAAATCACAATCCATGTCACTATCATCATCATTACTGAAGTCAGAGGCCTGGCCACGCGAAAATAATAGTTTTCTCTTGCATTGAGGTACAACTACCATAAATAAAGGATGCCCACAAAAAGGGGTGGGAAGGGGTTTGAGGACCCCGCCCGGGGTTTTTTCCTGCACTTTTAAACGATATCCTGGTCTTTCCCTTTTCAGTCCCTAATTTAACCCAAACCCAAAAAATTTGGGTTTCTTTTCCCATTTCCCAATCACTGTCAAAAACTATCAGAAAAGGAAGAGGAGAGCCCCCAATTTTTTCGTGGAGTGAGAGCGATTTTGCGACGAGCATGGGGGGAAAAAAGGGGTTTAACGGGCCGGTTGTTCCCACAATGCTATGTGGGGCGCCCAAATTTTTTTTTGTTTGAAAACACCCCCCCCCGGGGCAGACCTTTCCTCTCAAATGTGGGCCCAAAGGGGAGCCCCTTTGCGCTAAATTTGAAAAGCACTAAATTTTGGCTTTAGTCAAAGGTTTTTAAAACACTCAACATCCCCCTTAGACCCAGGGGAAAGGGAAAACCCTGAAAGGGTTAAACACCAAAATTTACTCCCATTTAAATTTTAAACCTTTTGTAAATTAACCCGTAAATGGTTTCCCCCAAAACGTTTTATATACTTTTTTTTAAACATTTGAAAAAATTTGTAAAAAAAGTAATCTCTTCTTTTTTTTTTAAAAACCAATTTAAAAAATGTCCCCCCCCCCCCCCAAAAACTTTGTTTCTACTTTTTTTTTTGTTATATTTGAAAATATGAAAAAAAAAAATTAGATCACTTTTGTACACTACAATGTGAACGTAGTTCGGGCCTTTGGCCCGTTTAGGGGTTAAAACCCTTATTTTATATTTTTTCATAACATTTTGTTTCCAAAAAATTTTCAAGTTGTATACCCCAAACCCCAACCCTTTTATTATCCTGTTGTACCGCCCTATCATCTTCCCTATCAAAATTATAACCAAGTAAATTGCCATTGTTTTTTTTTTTTACTAATTATTTTTTTTTTGGGTACTTTAATTTTGTGAATTTTATTTTGTAAATTAAAAATCTAGTTATACCCTTGATTTTGTTAAAAAACCAAAAATTCAGACCCAAAGTGAAAGGGCAAGTACTTTTTTAATTTGGGGTATTTTTTAAAATTTAAAGTTTATACCTAGTTGAAACCTTTAGCTCATTCTGGCTAAATTACATAGAAAAACATTTAAATTCTTTATTTTTAACCTTGGGTGAAAATTAAAAAAGAGTGAGTCCGGTGCCACTTCAGTTTTTTTTATAGAAAAATGGACCCTCGCCCAATGATGGCATGTTTAAACGATAAATCCGACTAGGGGATACATTTTAATGAAAAAATTTTTTGGCCTCGGCAAACCCACAAAAAAACCCCGCCCAAAACGCTATTCTTTTTTCCGTTCAAAAGGACCCCGTCCATTTTGGGCCTTTGCAGCGCGCCTCACTTGTCCCAGGGGTGCCCAGTTTTTAAAAGTCACCCCAGCCACCGCGGTCCTTCCCCAAAACTTTAAAAACGGGGAACTTTTTATATCACAGCCTTTGTAGTAAATTGCACCTGAAAAAATAAGTCACCATGGGGCCCCAAGAAGCTTCTAGTGCCAACCCAAACAGAAAAAAAGGGTGAGAATTACAAAGGGAGATAAAAGAAAAAGAGTTTCTTTTGCAAAGGGAAAGTGGAGGGGGCGTGTCTCCGACTGGTCAGGTTAAATTAGAAAAACCCCAATCAACCATCGCTACTATTGGGGCCCAAGGGAAAAACGGAAAATTTAAAGGGGAAGCGTTCATCCAAAAGGGTTTTGCAACTAGGGTTTTTAAAACCCGAGATCAAAAAGGTAAATAGAAGATGTTGAGAGAAATTTATTGGGGGTGGATAAAACAAAAAAACAATACGGGAGATAGCATCTTTTAAGCAATCTTATTTTAAAAAGGGGCGGGAAGTTCATGACGTTTTAAATTTAAAAAAAAAAATGCCAGCAATTTAAAAAGTGATGGGGAGTGAATTTAAAGGCCGGCAAAGGGGGGTTTTTGAGAGATTTAAGAAAGTTTAGGGGCTTTTCTTTGGTTTTGAAAAAGGGCCCAGGGTTAAAGGGCTGCCATTTGGGACCACAAAGGGGCTGAAAAATATGGCGGAATTCAAGGAGAAACATGGAAAAATAAAGGGGACTAAAAACCTGAACAAGGGGTTTGTGACAAAAAAACAGGCCTTTTTTTGGAAAAAAAAAATTTCCAAGCAGGATGTACATTACTAAGGGGAAAAGGGCCCTTTTCCCAGGAAAATAAGCCTATAAAAAGACGGGCTTTTTCCCTTGTTAAATGTGTGCCAATGCTAGTGGGTTTTGCAAAGGGGAAGCCTTTTTTGGGGTTATAAACCCCAAAAAACTCCCAGAGTGTTCGGGAAAAAAAACAATGTCCTCAAGGTTTAATTTTTTGTGTGCTAGGGAGGGCAAAACAGAAAAGGCAGGGGTTAAACTAGGGATTTTTCTATGATGGTTACACCTTTGGAAATTTTGCTCCCCCTGTAAAAAAATTACCTAAAAAAAAATTAAAAAAAACCCAAAGTGCCCCCGGGGAAATTAGACAATGCCCTGGTCATCCTTCAGACATGGCAAAGCGACTTTTTTAGGGACATGGGGCTTCTTTAAGGTAAATTTTTTTCCCTCCTAAAAAACACTCCTCTCCTCACCCCCCAAGCGGAACTCCCCCGCTTTTCAATTTCAAGAAACTGAAACAAAAAAGCTATTTTTTGAAAGGTCTTTGTATGACCTCAGAAACTCAACTGACTCTAAGAGTTTTTTGGAAAAAACATTTTAAACCCATCCTCAATTTTTTGTAAACATTATAGGTAAGGTTTGGGAGGAAGTGATAAGAGGACTTGAACTATGTTTGGGGAAAAAACTGGGGCCAAAGAATGTGAAAACCAAAAGGGAATTTTAAAGGGGTTTTGAGGCTCCCCCCGGAAGAACCCTATGCCTTTTGAGGAATCCATTGGGCCCAAGGGGGGAAAGGGTCCATGGGTTAGTGGAGAGGATTGGAAAAGGTTTGGGGGAGGGGGACAATGAAGAACAAAACCCACGGATGATTTTGCTAGATCATCTTAAAAAGCAAGGGAGGCCACCCCTGGGGAAAAACTTTTTTCCCGGAGGAGGGGGATAGAAAATTGAAGAAGTTGCCTCCCTTTAAGGAAAAAAGGAAAATTGTGTGCAATGGGGTTAAAAGTGCAAACCTTTAGGGAAATAAAAAATCCCCCCCTGACACAGCTACTGAAAAGCCGTTTTTGGAAAACCTGTACACTGACAATGTTGTGAAACATTTTTAAAAAATGCCAAAAAAGGGAAAAACGGGGGAAAGGCCCTCTAGGGAAAGATGTGTTGTGCCGGGCATTTAAATCCAGTGACTCTGAAACTGGTCCCGTGGCATTAAAAAAAACCAAAAAGGGGAAATTTTCCCCGGAAAAAAAACTTGCTACATCAAAATCCTAATGGAAGGGGATTCCCTTCTAAAACACTAAAAAGATCAACACTCTCCCTCCTCCCCCCCTCCCCTCAATAAACAATATCCCCCAGATCTTCCAAAAAGGTAAATGTCATGTAACTGTGGGATGTCTTTTTTCAGTTTTTTGTGCATTAAAATTAAATTTCCCCGCGTGGTTAAAAATTTTTTTTTTTTTTTCAATTTCTTTGGGGTGGGCAGGAACGGGTTTAAATTTTATTTCTATTATTTCTTATGGGGAAAAATTAAATCGACTAACCCATAATTTCGATTTAAAAAAAAGAGCTCTCAGGAACGGTTAATATCGCTGGTCGAGGGTTTCCCCTGTATTATTTTATAAACCCAGTTGACTTTAAACCCTTTTTCTAGCACAAAAACATTGACAATATTTAAAATTTTAAATTTTGTTAGTCCCTTTTAAATCTTATGACCAAAAGTGCTTTTGGGAGTAAACTTATCCAACCTCCCACCAACCAAAAAGAAAACATTTTTAAAACTCACCACATAATAGAGGATTTTAAACAACCCCCTTTTAAAAACCCAAAGATGAAAGGGTCACGTTTCCCCCCGATCTAAAAATTCCCTAATCTAACACACAATCAAAAAATTATTGGAAAGTAACTGCCCTTTTTTTACCACATCACAAGCCAAACACTATCCTGAACACTCTTTTAAAAAAGGGGGGCTATCAAAATCTTAAAATACAACCCTCAGGGGCCCTTTAAACAAAAAACATAAGACCCTCCTGGCACTCCTTTGGGGTCCTAAAAACACCCCTTTTCCTGCAAATTTTTCTTACTTTAGACCCCGGCCCCTTTAAGGGGGGGGCCCCAACTGTTTTCTTCCCACACCAGGTACACAGCAATCCAAAAACTGCGACCTTTACCAAATTGGGGGGGGTACTGGGGAATCTATTAATTTTAACCAACTCTTGTATTAGCACTAATTTTCCTTTTTTGTGAGAATATGGGGAATAAAAATTTTTGCTAATTTTACTGTAAAAAACCTCAAAAAGCCTATAACAATCGGTTGCCTTTATATCGGATACCCCACACAAAAATTCCAAACTTCAGGGGAGAATCTAAAGTCACTAATATTAAACAGACAAATGAACAAGCACCACCTTCTTTAGCTGGAGACTTCAATATCAACCTTGGCCTACCAATGATCAGACTGTAACTGATTTCATCAACAATATAACAACACACTTCGCACACAACAATAACTAAACCAACCAGGCTGACTGAGAAAATTTCCCAACCATAATAGACCACATATGGACCAATATACTAGCCCCCCTTAAATCAGGGATAATCACAGACAGCACTACTGACCACTACCCAACCTTCCTCTTAACAAACTTTTAGTAAGGGCCACCACTCAATACAAACAAAAGTTCCATTTAGACTCCAGATGAGGCCTCAATAAGGAATTTCACAGCGGGACCTAGGGGACGGTTGACTGGCCTACAGAATTCTCCAATGCCATGGATTGACAAATTGGACAGACATTTTCTAAAATACTTAGACTATACAACAAACATTATCCTATAAAAAACGAAACAGATCACGAATAAACGGCTTGGTTGCCCATGGCTAACAAGCAGCATTCTGAAATCCACTGACAAGAAATGCCAATATGAAAAGCAATATAGACAGGGCTTAATACACAAAGATATTCTTAAACAATATTCAACAGTTCTCACCAGAAAGAAAGCCAAACAACTGTACTACTCCAGCAGATTCACTGACACAAGAGGAGATATAAAAAAGACCTGGAAAACACTTTCCCAGATTCTGGGGACTCACAAACTGAAAAAAACAAGAATATTGTTCTAACTAAACCTCATGAAACACCGCTGTATCAGTGGGATGCTAACGCGACGGGCTGGAGTTTTGAGACTATGACCGCGGGTTCAATCCCGGCCGGGGGTATGGAATGCTAGACCTGCTTTACACAGCATTGGAAAATAAGGAATATCCGCTAGGAATTTTTATTGACCTAAGAAAAGCGTTTGACACAGTAGACCACGGCATCCTACTCCACAAACTTGACCACTATGGTATAAGAGGCCATGCGCTTGCATATTTTAAATCCTATCTTTCTAATAGGAATCAGTATGTCACCATTAAAGACACAGCCTCATCAATACGGCCACTTGATACTGGAGTTACGCAGGGAAGTGTCCTTGGACCCCTGCTCTTCCCCATTTACATCTAATGATCTCCAAACAATCCTAACACCTGAAACCCATTCTCTTTGCTGACGACACGACTTATGTCATCTCCCACCCTAATCTTGTCACCCTCGACACCATTGTTAACGAGGAGCTGCTCAAAATATCGACTTGGATGACAGCCAATAAACTTAACACTTAACACTGGTAAAACCTACTATATTATGTTTGGTAGGAGAGCAGGTGTTGCGCAACTTAACATTAAGATCGACAACACTCTAATTGCCAGACATAATGAGGGCAAATTCCTTGGCCTATACCTCGACAACAACCCAAATTTCAGCACCCATGTCCAACACAACAAAAAAGTATCCAAAATGGTGGGGATCCTCTCCAAGAAACGATACTACGTGTCGCAAACTGCCCTTCTCACACTATACCATTCACTTATATATCCATACCTCACCTATGCTATCTGTGCTTGGGGTTCAACTGCAGCAACACACCTAAAGCCAATAATAACCCAACAAAAAGCCGCAGTAAGAATAATCGCTAAATCCCATCCCTGGCAACACCCCCCCCCCACTCTTCATAGATTTAAACTTGCATCCACACTTATTACTGTGCAATCTATATCTACAGGACCTTAAATTTTTATTAACCTTGACTAAAATGCTTTCTTGATGTTTTTGACAGGACCACAGCCCTACACCAGACACAACATCTCTGACATTCCCATGTTCGACTAAAACCTTTACAAAAATTCCATGTATTTCAAAGGACCTAAATCTGGAAAACCCTACCTGAAAACTCTGAACTGCAGGGCACATTCATCACTTCAAAACCTACAGTTAGAAAAAACCTCACCCCCCATCCCCCCGACAAACTACTACAGATAGCCATCTGGTGGTTCCCCAAAACCCCCCACCCAGCAAAAACCAGAAAACAATCTAACTTAAAATAATAAAATCCCTAACGTCAAAATAATATTAGCCCATCATTATTTACATTTTAATAACCAGGTGCTATTTTTTCAAGATATTTTCGTTTCTATAACTTAATAAACTATAATTCACTACAAATCTTATGAATTCAAGCATTGATCCTGATACCAAACCCCTTAATTAATGACTTTTAAATGAATCAACAGTTCTATTATTACACACAGCAGAACATCAAAGGCACTTCTTCAGTTCCAACAACAACATAACTATCTTTAAAATACAATATCAGATCTTTAAGCAAGCTTACGATGACCTCATAGCTTTACAAAAATTCCTTAAGCCAATATTCCATCATTACACTAACTAAAAACCTGGCAAAGCCTGTAGTACAGTTTCTAGCCTTTCCGGGTTACACACCATACAAATGTAGGCCAGACCAACAAGGGGGTGGCACAGCCATAATACTCAACCAACACAATGTATCACTAATACTTGCACAAAGGGATGAACAGGGGAATATATAATAGCTAATTTTCAAACCAAGTACCTACAAAAACCTCTGCATTGATAACTTACAAGTTCCACAGTCAAACTTTAGCCAATTTAGTCAAAATCTAGGAAGTATTAACTGATGCACGCATAAACAAAGATCACTTACTACTCTCGGGGTGACTTCAATTAAATCTCCTGCAAGACCAGGCCCCACACGTTACTGAATTCAAAAAACCCCAATGAGTAACTGTATGTTACTCCCAAACAGAACAAAACCTACAAGAGTTACAGAGACATGTTTCCCCTATTGACCACATCTGGACCAACACCATACCCCCTTTAAAATCAGGCAAAAAATAAGTAATACCCAGACCACTACCCTACTTTTCATAACAACTCTTGGAAAAACTACCCCAAGACACTACTAAAGTCACCTTCAGATTCACAATGAGGCGGGCCTTAATAACTTCACAACAGCAGTGCAAACATTGATTGGCACACTGAGCTAGAAACCTATACGTTTGACGAATGTTTTAAATAATTTTCAAAAAAAAACCCAATCCCCCTTATAACAAGCCTGCCCTAAAAAAACTAAACAATGACAGCAAAGAGACTGAACAGCCCCGGCTAACACCCAGCATTCTCAAATCCAAAATACAAAACACCAATATGAAAAACGTACAGAAGGGCCCCAAAAACCAGAACCAAACAAAACTTACTCGTCAATCCTAACCAGCCTTGAAAGAAGGGCAAAAAAATTTGTATTTAGAACAGATTGTCCAACTTACGAGGTGATAAAAAAAAGACCGGGAAAAACCCCAAATCAAAAATTTTGGGGGAAAAAAAAAAGATATCACGAAATAGCGAAAAAAAATTAGCAAAAATCAATAAACCCCCCAACTCCCCCCAACAAAAACGCAAACAGATCAATGTTTTCTTCTCCATATAGGCAAAACCTTGCCAATAAAACCCCAAGCTCAATACCCCCCCCAAAATGACTACCTCCCCGGCAACTACCCGAACACACTGTTCCAGCCCGACTAACCCTCGAAGTCTCCCTTTTATCAACCACTAAAAACAAGGCAGGAGTTTTAAAAATCCTTACCCCCTTTTATTTAAAAAAAAGTGTCAAAGTGCTTCCCCAAAATCATTGCAACACTCTTTAACAAACCCATTGAATCCCCACCTCCCTACAAACTCAAAATAGAAAGGGGTCACCCGTCCCAAAGGAGGAGACCAAACAGAGTTGATAATATAGGCCAATTCCAACTTACACCCCCTTCAAAAAATTTTTTGAAAAATTTAATTCATAACAATCTACCCCTCCTTATCCCCCAAAACAATCAACCCCTCCCAAATTGGATTCGGGCCTAAAAAAAATACAAAATGATCTATTATACACAGTTTAAAACATATATACACTGAAATAGAGAAAAAAGAAGTCCCACTGGGGATCTTCTTGCTTACGAAAAAGCTCTTGAAACAGTGACCATGACTTCTCCACTTAAAATTGTCCACTATGGTATAAGGGGCACTCCCTCAACTACCTAAAGCAAAACCTCAGCAACAGAAGCCAAAATGTGCGCAAATGGGGAAAACCCTTCTGGGGCAACCAATTACATTTGGTTTGTCCCACAGGGAAGTGCCCTTGGGGGCCCTCTTCTTTTTTCCCCCTATAAATAAATGACCTTCCCAAAATGCTTCGCAATTACTAAAAACCCACATATTTGCAGATGAACTACTACGCTTCTCTCACCCAGCCCAGCACGCTAGCCCCAATATTTAAAATACCAAATTTTACAAAAAATATCTACCGGATGAGGACTCAAACTTACACTAAACATTGCAAAACCTACTTCTTCAGTTTGGAAACAGGCTACAGAGTCCCTCTTAAAAAATGAGAACGGATCCCTATCACAAAAAAACAAAGGGAAAATTCTTGGGAAATCCACCTTGATAATAGACTAAAATTTCATACACATATACAACAAATTTCTAAAAAAAATTTTCCAAGATGTAGGCTATATCGAAATACGGTACTAGTTCCACATCAGCCCTCCTGGCCCTATATCATCTCTTATTTACCCCTATTCCACCAGGGAAATTTCGTGCATGGGGCTCCAACAATTAACCTTTCCAGACCACTAATTACTCAACAAAAGGCGCAGTTAAATGATAACAAAATTTCACTACGGCAGCACAACCCCCAATATTCAATCACAAACCACTCACCAACAAAAATCCCAAAATTATTTTCTGCCCCATTTTCATACATAGAACACTAACTCTGATATTAAACCCCCCCCCTCAAAAAATTCCTTGCCAATCCAACAGAAAACATACCCTAACCAAGGCACAGATCCTCTTTGAGTTTCCCTGTCCCTCCACACTATCAAAAAAACCCAAAGCACAAAAAGGCCCTAAAACGAAAAATTTCCTGAAAAAAAAGAAACATACCTGTTTAAAATTAAGTTCTTTTCAAAATCATTACTCACCAAAACCCAAAAAAAATACTGAATAACTGAACCCTATAAAAAAGTATTTTAAATTTTCTCCAATAATTTAAAAAATGTTAAACCTAAAAAACCCCAAACTAACTTTTTATTTTTTTAAAAACACTACCCAACAGAATACTCCCAAAGACTGAATGTACAACAAGCAAGCAAAACCCTATGACCCGTCTTTGTAATATTCATTGTGCTTTATAGTAATCTGTTTACATTATGTTTTATTTCCATTTCACATTTTCTTAGTTTTCTTAAATTAATTTTAAGCCAGCCCGTAAGTATGCATTAAAAATGGTTTGGAGCTGCTCTTTTCTGATTTTTTTGTACCTCTGATGTTTCCAAATTGGAAATTTAAAAAAATAAAAAAAATTTTAAATATGTATCCAATATAGACACTTTGTAATTGGCCAAAAAAAGAATTCACATTGCAAACTCACAAATTATGATGTAGTCACTTAGCCTTAATACCTAATCTGTAAGGAATTTAAAAGTTAAGAATTAATCTAAACTGCTCGAAATGCCCAGCCAGGTAGGTGTCCCAGTGGCCCCCTCGTAAATTTGTATTTTATAAAGTAAACCAACAAAAACCCAAAACCGTAAACCCACATTGTAACCCTTATAGAATTTACTTGAATTGATAGGAACATACAGATAGACGAGGTAGATAGAAACAAAAAACACGGATACACAAAAAGACAGCAGACAGGACAGAGATAAGACCCTAAATTGGGGTTAACATCACTTTCCTCTAAAAGAGGATGTTAATTGACATTACATAATTTAATCCTTGGGGTTTGCCACACTGCTTTTCTCTAGCTGGAGCTCAATTTAACTGGGCTCCCCAAATGTACAAGTGGGTCTCAGATTTTTTTAAAACCTGCACACTGAGTGTTAAGACCATTCTATGCTGACAAGGATCTCAGGCCAATCGTGCCCAAAATTTAAGCAAAAAAAAAAAACGTATATATATTTTAGGGCGCTTGCGTAAGCTATATATAGTTTGGACCCGTTTAAAAGTTTAAAAAAAAAAATGGAAGGGGAAGGTACCCCAGGGGTACAGAGAGCATTCATGTTCCTTTTTTAAAAAAGGGAAAAGGACAAAAAAAAAAACTAAAAATTGTAGGGAAATAAACCTACTGAGAATACCTGGAAAGTGTATGGTAGGATTATTACTTAAAGAATTAAGGGTTTAAAAAAGGAGCAGGATTTCAGATAAACATGGAGGCTTTGAAAGGGTAGAGGATGTGTAAAAAAGTGTTGACATGAAGCATACAAGTGGAATATATTTAGATAAAGGGAGGGAAATTTTAGTCCTGTAATTGTTTTACATGATGGTAGGGTTGCTGGGTCCTTTTTTTTTTTCATAAAACGCAAGGTTTCAAGTACGTCTTGCTCTTTTACTTTCACTTAGGTACGTCACATACATTTCAAGCTATAACACACCCCTCTGGGTTTTCTTCTATTTTCTTACTAGTTTTGTTTTTTATTTCCTCTTACCCCATGGGGGAATGGAAAAAAATTCTTCCTTGTAAGCCCGCTGTTGTAAGAGGGGAAATAAAATGCCAGGGCAAAGGGGGTAGTAACCCCCTTTTCCTGTATTATTTCTAAAGTAAAAGGGAGAAATTTCATTTTTCCTTTTGGGCCACCCCGGCCTCGGTGGGATACGGCCCATGTGTTTAAAGAAAGAAAGAATTGTTTTACTTGATGGAGGATTGCTAGTGTTTTTTCTGTCTCAAAAATATGAAGATTTCGGTAAGGCTTGCCACTTTTACTTAGACTTAGGTACACTAACATTCATACATAAGATATTATACAACCCCCCCTCGGGTTTTCTTTCTTTTCTTACCAGTCTTTGAGGGGGAAAAAAAGGGTGAGGGTGCACTTAGGGGTCTTGGAGAAAAGAACTTTGTCCTTGGGCAAAGAGGGGGAATGTATGAGAGTATAGTTTTACCCAAAGCTCTTTAGGGTGTGAAGCTGGTGATGAATGTTGAGCGAGGAAAGGCTGGAGGCAGTGGAGATGTCCCTGCCTTGAGAGCAATGTGTGGTGTGAAAAATAATGCGGAATTGTTTGTTTGGAATTAGGAGGAGGTGCGGGGTTTCCAAAACTGTTGTCCGGGGGTAGGAAGGGTTGTTGAGGTGGTTCAGACATGTGGAGAGAATGGAGCGAAACAGAATAACTTCAAGAGTGTATCAGTCTGTAGTGGAAGGAAGGCGGGGTAGGGGTCGGCCTAGGAAAGGTTGGAGGGAGGGGGTAAAGGAGGTTTTGTGTGCGAGGGGGCTTGGACTTCCAGCAGGCCATGCGTGAGCGTGTTTGATAGGAGTGAATGGAGACAAATGGTTTTTAATACTTGACGTGCTGTTGGAGTGTGAGCAAAGTAACATTTATGAAGGGGTTCAGGGAAACCGGCAGGCCGGACTTGAGTCCTGGAGATGGGAAGTACAGTGCCTACACTCTGAAGGAGGGGTGTTAATGTTGCAGTTTAAAAACTGTAGTGTAAAGCACCCTTCTGGCAAGACGGTGATGGAGTGAATGATGGTGAAAGTTTTTCTTTTTCGGGCCACCCTGCCTTGGTGGGAATCGGCCATTGTGATAATAAAAAAAAAAAATACTTGTTTATTTCCTCTAATCTCCATGGGAAAGCGGAACAGAATTCTTCCTCCGTAAGCCACGCATATCGTAAGAGGTGACTAAAATGTCGGGAGCAAGGGGCTAGTAACTCCATCTCCTGTATACATAACTAAATTTATAAAGAGCAACTTTCCTTTGGGGGGGGGGGCACCCTGCTTCCGTGGGATACGGCCGGTGCATTGAAAGAAGAAGAAAGGAAAGCTTTAGTAGTTTTCATGAATTTAGAAAAGGCATATGATAGGGCAGATACACCCAATGCACTTGCAACATCTGTAGCAGATGTTGCAAGTGCATGGAATAGGTGGTTAAGTTATTAAATGCTGTTAAGAGTTTTTATAAGGATAGTGAGGCTCAGGTTAGGGTATGTAGAGGAGAGGGCAATTACTTTCCAGTAAAAGTGGGCCTTAGACAGGGATGTGTAATATTACCATGGTTGTTTAACATGTGTACAGATGGGGTTGTAAAAAAGTGAATGCTAGGGTGTTGGGGAGAGGTGTGGGATTAAAATATGTGGAATCTGATACAAAATGGGAGTTGTCACAGTTATTTTTTGTTGATGACAATGTGCTTCTGGAAGAGACTGAAAGGATGGGGAGAGGGGATACAGGGGGTTTCATGTGTAAGGAGCCTGGACATCCAGAAGGCATGTGTGAGCTTGTTAGACAGGAGTGAATGAAGGCAAATTGTTTTTATAGCATGACACATTATTGGAGTACGAGCAAGGTATCATTTATGAAGGGAGGTGTGAAATACAGTGCCTGCAGTCTGGAGGAGGGGTGGGGATACTGCAATTAGGATGGGTCATCTGAACTATAGTACCAGTGTGCCTCCGGCAAGATAGCGGTGATGGTGAAAGTTTTTTTTTTTTTTTTTTTTTTTTTAAGATCACCCTACCTCAGTAGATGGTCAGCGAGATGAAAAAATAATAGTAATTATGATAATATTGATTAGTTATGGCAATAGTGGTGACTAAAGATGACAGTACGTAAGAATATAATTGTAAGTATACTTACTTGTCCAAATGGCTGCCTGTATCTGCCCAGCCTAGAGCAGCATATATAGGTTCCACCAGACTGGACACATAATTCTGAAAAAATGTTAAGTAATTCGTGTAACCAGCAATACTTTTTGATACATGAATGAAAATCTGATAGAAACTGCAAATATTAATGCACTGATATTTTACTTAACATTCACTGGAGGAGGGGTGTTAACTGTTTGAGGGGCCAGAGGCCAAATCTCAGAGTGATAGCCAGGGTCCAAGAATTAAAAAAAAAAAAATTAACCTTTAAATGGTCCAAATGTATACACCTACCATCTGACTTACGACCTGCTCGACTTACGACCACTCGACTTACGACCGTGTTTTTTATGCCAAATTTCTGGGAAATAAACAACTATTTGTGTTGTACAAAGTGTTTATCCTAAACCTTACAGTATAAAATGCAGTACTAACAGCATAAAAAGTAAAGTAAAACATGAAATACCAAAATATAACAATAAAATAAAGTAATTACAAAAATGTTTTGTTGATATTCAGTAGTAAAGTTTGACTTACGACCATTTCGACTTATAACCGGTTTCTCGGAACTGAACTCGGTTGTACGTCGGATGGTAGGTGAATATATGTTCACATGCGTAGCGCCCCAAATATTTTGAGTTTTTTTTTTTTATAGGAAAAAAGAGCATTTGGTACTCAGGTGTCCCCAATTTTTTTCATATGGCACAGTGAGTGTGCACACCCATTCTCTCATGTCTAGGTGACTCCGGCCTATTGTGCCAATGTTGAATGAATGACAAAGGAAACATATATATGTTTGGGGTGCTACGCGGGAGAACGTATATATACAGTAGGGCCCCACTTATACGGCGGGTTAGGTTCCAGGCTGTCGCCGGAAAGCAGACATCGCCAGAAGGCAGAACGCCATTTTGTTCCATTTATAAATGCCAGACAACAAGTATACACTAAATTATATTAAGTTAGTAATAGAAACAGGCATTAAAAACACACAAAGTAAAATACATTCATTGTAAATTCATTACTTATCTTAAAGTATTTGTAATCTTAATGTAGGGGGAGAGAGAGGCGAGTAGTAATTATTTGTAGGAAGTCAGTGTAGGTAGCTGGTAGGTGTAGCCCACCTGGGCTACACCTACCGGCTACCTACACTGTGGCCCAGAGCCATATTATTAACATCGACATGCCTTGTTCACTGAATTTAATCATTTCTAACAACTACCTTTAGATGCCATCATAAACGAAGGTAGAAGTAATGAATAATTCATGACGAAAATTGTAAACAAAAGCGGAGTGAGGGAGTGGCTGGGCCAAACGCAGATTCATACGTTTTCTCTGATGGCTGAGCAGAGAAAACGTAATGTTGTCCCTCCACCTGGCTACCACACAGCTCCAAGTATTATTTCAGAGCACACAAAAAAAATATGCAATAAAAACCAGACAAAATTTTTCACAAAACTTTTATTAATTACAATAGAAATAGGCATTAAAAACACAAAAAAAGGAAGATACACCAGAGTACACTTATTATTAAAATTTAAAAATATTTATATTAATGTGTGAGGGTGGTGGCGGGGTGTTTATTGAAAAAACAGAAGGCACACCATCATCCTCTAATTTGGCATTTAAAGCAAGGGGGCTTATGACTTCTCTCTTTATCACAGCTAACTTTAAGGCCATCGTCAATGAGAGCCAACTAGTTAATGACAGAGTAAAGGAGAGAGAGAGAACAAGACGGTTGAGACAAGTAAGAACACAGACTAACAGGTAGTGGACGATCACTTGGTCAGGCGAAATAAAAGTATATTAATGGTGTGTATTTTATTCATTCACGTCCATTTTTTTAAGAGTTTTTTAAACATTTACCCCAATATTTTTTTTTATTAAATAATAAATTACCTACAATACAAATATCTTATATTGTGTACAATTGTAGAGTTAGTTTTAGAATAAACAAACAGCAACACACCATTTTTAGAGTGAATGAAGATAATAATAATAATAATTTACTATTATTATTATTATTATTATTATTATTATAAAAAGCACTAAACCCACAAGGATCGTGAATTGATATATATAGAGTAAAGACATACGAAAAGAACATTTTTCTACAGTTATCCCCCAGTTTGACTAGAGAAGACGTAATTCTTCCGACACTACCTACACAGCTGCTTGGTAAACAAATATCATATTTACGTCAATTTTTATTCTGTGAGTGTATGTATCATGTTTATATGCTATGTAATGGGTTTCATTTATAATTTTGAGGAAAATATCATAGATGGATTAATGAAAATGCCTATATTGATGTAAAATAAGACATTTAGTGTGCCAAAGAGTGGTTATTATTACGTAGTATTGGCGTCATGAGTAGAGACAGACTTAGCGACTTTAACGTGTACCTGCACACCAGCACAGTGTGTAAGTACATTTAACCCTTTGACTGTTTTCGACGTATAAATACGTCTTACGAGCCAATGTTTCTGACGTATATATACTCAATAATTCTAGCGGCTTCAAATCAAGCGGGAGAAAGCTGGTAGGCCCACATGTGAGAGAATGGGTCTGTGTGGTCAGTGTGCACCACATAAAAAAAATCCTGCAGCACACATTGCGTAATGAGAAAAAAAAAACTCTGATCTTTTTTTGGAATAAAACGCCGACTTTGAGGTGTATTTTCGTATAGTATTTATCGTTGTATTCGCGTTTTCATGGTCTTAGGTGATAAAATGGAAAACATATTACAGAAATAGAGATGATTTTCATTACTTTGACGATGAAAACGACCTTGAAACTGAGCTCAAAGTAGCGGAAATGTTCGATTTTTACCAATGTTCAGGAGTAAATAAATCACACCACACGTCCAATACACGTCAACTGGGGAGTCTAATATTCTTTCACTAGTGCACTGATATTATTTATACCATTTTTACAATAATGCAGTAGTCTGCATAATCATTAGTGAACTTGCCAGAATGGATGTTGGAGGATGGCTTCTCCACTGGATTAAAGGCTACCTGTCAAAACAGAAAATCGTCTGTGTTGTTCCAGGGACATAGAAGTGTAACTAAAGACTTTGAATTAGGAACACCACAGGGAGGTGTGCTCAGTCCCACACTGTTCAATATTCTAATTAATGCATTACTTAATGCTATGCCTAGTCAGCCCCATCATTATGTGATTAGTTTTGCTGATGTAAATGATAAAACCCACCGGATTCTCCAATACCCAAAAATTTTCTTAATCATGTACAGCCTCGTGCGGGACCTGGGGTTGATAATCTTACTGATAAAAAAAGTACTAAATAGGCGTCCTCCTGACAGAGAGGCACAGTTCGTCAGATCCAATTGCATGAGGGCTTTTCAGAATATGTAAGCGATACAGGCTGGGCTTTGAGGTTCCACTACTTGGACCGTTGTAACAAGATTTTTGTCACCAATACAAAAAAGACTAAGAGCACTTAGAGTTGTGGCGGGGTTTTCACCCGGGTATGGGCTAATTTTAAAATTGTAAAAAATGATGTACTTGCTTAATTAGTCATTGGTTGATTATGCTGCGCCACTACTTGTCTTGTGTCTGACGGAAGCTTGGGGGGCTGGAAAAACGCAAAAGAAGAAATGGGGTCTTTTTAGGATCCCTCGTACTGCCAAAATTTTTAAATATGCAAAAAACTTATATTCCAAGCTCAGAGATGTGTTATGAAAGAAAATCCAAATTTGGGGTTTAATAGCTCAGGCAAGCTCTTTAAACCCTGCACAAAAGCCCTCCAAATTTTCCTCAGCACTGGTGAACACTCCTCCAATGGATCAAAAAAACTAAAAAAAACCGACCCCCGCATGAATCAGAAAACAAATCGATGTAAATTAAGGCAACACGGCACTTTCTCCGCTCCATAAAATATTACCCCATTCCAAACACCATTCCCCCTTTTTTTCCCCCCCAAAACACTATTTAAATCAAAAAAAAACTTCGCCTTGAACCCAAACAGGGGCCCTTAAGCTTACTGAAAACTTATACACAGCAAACACCCGCAAATTATTTCGCTGATGGTTCTGTTCCCCAAATCCACTGGGCAGCTGTAGTGCTGCGTTGCGTACATGATGGCTCTCTTAAAGAAATTGGGCACCATCAAAAATTTGGGCCCCTTACCCTTCAGACAGAACTGTTTGCCAACTCCTTGCACTGAAATGCATCTATTTTCAAAGATTGAATTTAATTGTAATGTTCTCTGTCATCCAAAATCTCTCAACTCTTTAAAGCAAAAATTTTGTGCATGCTTGTCAGAACCCCAGACACGGTATTTTTAGGATTGGGACAGTGGAGCAGAGGCAATCTGTGGTTTTCCATCTACATTGGTCTTCAGATGCATGATAGAACGATAAATTGGCTAAGCGTATGTTTTTAAAGAGGGAGTAATTAAATTTTGGCTTGTCAGGTATAGTTTGAGAACAAAAATACGAAAAGAATTTTCAACTAAATTTTTAAAGGACTTAAGTCGGGAGTTTGCCCCCAGTGAGTCCATCTATCATCACTTTATCATGCAGGAGGACCACAGTCTATGGGCCCCAACAAAATAAGCAATCTTGGAGTCACTACTGCCGGTTCCGTGGGTTACAAGACTTTGGCGGGTTAAAATCACCACCCCCAGATGTGCCCAAACGAAATGTAAATTTTGCCAGATGGACTATTGCACACCCTGCGTCATTATTTACTGGATTGTAAATTAATGAATTTAGAAAAACTCCTCAAAAGTTCAAGAAATGGCAAAGAATTTTACCCACAGGGGTATATTGCGACATTCTGGGAAATACCCTGACTTGCAAGGTAAATAAAGCATTCCCACATGTGTGCATGTGGCATGCATGTGTGTGTTGTGGGGTTTGTGTTTGTGTGTTGTGTGTGTGTGCATTCACCTAGTGAATTGAAAAGGGTCAGTCAAGCCCTGTGTGTTTACCGGGAGTTTACCTAGAGTTCCGGGGGTCGCCCCCCCGCGGCCCGGTCTTGCCCAGGCCTCCGGGGGATCAACCCTGATCAACCGGGCGTTGCTGCTGGTGCACGCAAACCAACGCGAGCCACAGCCCGCTGATCGGGAATGATTTAGGTGCTTGTCCATGTTTGGGGTGTGTGTGTGGGGGTGTGTGTGTGTGTGGGGTGTGTGTGTGTTGACTCACCTATTTGTACTCACCTTTTTGGGGTTGCGGGGGTCGGTTTTAGCTCCTGCCCCGCTTTTCCCACCGATGTGTGTGTGTGTGTGTTGTGTGTTTTGGGTTTGTGATTTTGTGTGTGTGTTTGTGTGTGTGTGTGGTGGTGTGTGTGGGGACTCAACAATCAATTTTGCACCAAAACTCTTTTACAGTTGTGCTGGGTGGGGAAAGTGTGAATTGCTCATTACACTATAATTTGTTATGTTTGTAGCCATATATAAACGTAAGTAACTTCTTACAGATTCATTACCTTTGTAACTTGTGAGTTCATTACCTTGTCCCTTTCAGCCATCCAAACTTTGGGGCCCCAGTCCCTGGACCATTATGTACCTCTGTAATCTGTAAAAACCCTTTAAAACTTTCAGATTGTGACTAGCCCTCCCCCGGAGTTCATTCCCTTTGTAATTTGTGATTCTTTCTTTGTAAATTGTAATTCATTACCTCTGAACTTGCCAGCTACCCAAACTTTGGAGTCCACCCCTGGACCAATTATGTACCTCTGTAATCTTTTGACTACCGCCCACAGGATGGTATGGGGTGCATAAAAAACATATTAAACTAAATAGTCTGCAAAACAGAAAATTTTTGTATTTTTTTGTATGAAAAAAAATCAAAATAAAAAAGCAATAATAATATAAGAGGGGCCTAGAGATGTGAAATAAAACAGAGCATAGTTATTTTAGTGCCACGAATGCTACCTTGTTTATTCTGGACCCAAAATTTTGAATTTTGGACTTTTTTAGTTTGCGTGAAATTGGGCCCAAATTGCCAATTTTGATCACCAATTTTGGGGGTAGTCCAAATTAGTAAATGGGGGTTTTTTGTACTGGGCTGATAGATAAAAGGGATTCAAAAGAAATAGTAGGTTTTGGTCAACGGGAACAATAAATTTTGGCTGAAAATAGGGCCAAAGTCGCGAAATCGCCAATAGCTAGTCGCGGAGACCGCTAATTTCGCGGGGGAGCTAATTCCAGAGTTTTCGACCAAATTTTCAAAAATTTTTGGTGTCATTACCATTGGGAAAAGATTCTCTATCATTTCTAAAAAAAAAATTTTTTTTTTTTTTTTTCAAAAATTGACGACTAGAATGACATTTTTCAGAAAGGGGCCTGAAACAGTCAAAGGGTTTAAGTACAGGTAATTTTAAGTTAATTACAAGTACAAAAAAATATCAAACTTTAAAACTTGAAATTTCGGAAAGTTTCCCGACATAATACATGGCCCCCCCGGTTTCGAAATTATATCGCAAAAAATTTTCCTCGGTATTAAATTGAAAACCCGTATTGATCGATTGAGAGATGTGTCCACGGGGGCCTGAACGGCCCCTTGTGTGCCTTTTTTACAAAGCCCCCATGTGCACGCATTAAGGAAATTTCGGACTTCCATATTATCCAATTATACTGTTTGGTGCTTGTCAATGCAAAATAAGTCACCAGGGCCCCAAAAAAGCTTCATGCCCCAACCCTTCAAGAAAAAAGCGCTAATGACTTTTGATATAAGGGGAAAAGAAAATTTCAAAGTACGAAAAATGGGGGCGGGGGGCGAGCCTGGTTAGGTTTTTATAAATAAACCCCAAACAACCCTCTCTACTAGTGACCCCGGGAAAAAAAGGCAATCAAGGGAAAAGGGTTTTTGCAAAAGGGGCAAATGTGATTACAAAAAAGCGACCCCAAGTGTTAGAAAATGCTGAAGATTGTTATTGGGGTGGGTAAATGAAAAAAAAAATAGCAGGGGAAGCATCTCTCAACGATCATTTGGAAAAGGCTAGGGTTGCATGACGATTTGGTAAAAATTGCCTGCCCAAAAAAGTGGAGAGTGAGTGAATTTAAGGGCCCAAAAGGTTGGTTTTAAAGATTTAAGAATCGTAGTGGCATACGTGTGATTAGGCATGGGAGGCTGCCATTCGGACCAAAAAAGCAAAATGAAAAATAGTGAAGGGAAATTTAAGGATTACATAGACAGTGAAGGACTGAAAACCCGAACAAGGTTTAATTGCGACAAAACAGGCCGTTTTGGAAGAAAATGCCCAAGCAGGACTCTTACTAAGGAGGAAAGGCACTCCCCCGGCATAAGCCATGAAAGACAGGGTTACTCTGTTGATTTGCCAAAGCAGTGGGGATTAAAGTGAAGCCTTATTGGTGACACTCTGAAACCCCAGAGTGCTCAGGAAAAAAAATGTTCCCAAAAGGGGGTAATTTTGGGCTGTGGGGGGTAAACATAAGGCATGGGTCACTAGGGATTTTTTTATGACTGGTTACACCATGCATTTTTCCCCCACTGTGAAAAAATTTTCTAACTTAAAAAAAATTAACCTAAGTCCCCTGGTATTAACAAAGCCCCGGCCAACCCACAGACTTTTCAGAGCGACTTTCCCGGGACATGAGTTCATTAAATCAAGTTTTTGCCTCCCAATACCCCTCCCCTCCTGCAGCCATGGACCCCCCCCCGCAGCTTTCCAACTTCAGAAACTGTAAAAAAGCTATGTTTCAAAAGTTTGGAAGGTACTTTTAAAATCCTCAATTTTATAAACCTGATAGGGGTGGTTGGAGGGGGTGACTAAGAGGGCCCTGAACTTGCTTGGAAAAAATTTTGGCCAGAATGTGTAACAAAAAAGGGGTTTGAAGGATTTAGGCTAACCCGGAACCTATGCCAGTTTAGGAAACCTTGTGGGATTGGGGGGAATCCTTGGGGTTTGGGGGTTAGTGGGGGGGGGTGGGAAAATTGGTGGAGGGGGACAGTGAAAAACTAACCACTATGAGCTGATAGATCATCTTGAACAGCAAGAGGCCAGACCTGAGGAAAAATGTTCGGAGGAGGGATGAGAAAAATTTAAGAAATTGCCCACTTCAAAGATTTAAGGGAAAAGTGGCAATGGGCTTAAAATGCAAAACCTTTTTGATGACAATCACCCAAAAAAGCTATTGCAAGCCGTGCTGGGGCTATTACCTAACAATGTTGTGAAAAACTTTAGGGAGTCATAAAGGAATGGGAGGGACAGGCCCCTATGGACAGATATGTTGTTGCGAAACCGTGACTCGAAGCGGTCCATGGGATTAAAAGAAAAAAGGGGAATAACCCCAAAAAGGACTTTCTCCTCAAGCCTAAAGGAAGGGGGTTCCCCTCAAACACAACACCCCCCTCCCCCATCCCACAATCATCACCAATCTTTATTAAAAGGAAGTTTCAATTATTTTATTGTTAATATTCTATGCATTAAACTTAATATTCCCTGTATAAATTTTTTTTTTTTTTTTTTCATACTTTTGGTGTCTTGCACGGGTTTAATTTGATTTCCCCTTTTTTCTTAGAGGAAAATTTTCGGTTTTTGATATTTTCGGGATTCGATGAGCTCTCAGGAACGGATTAATATCGAATACTGGGTCCCCCTGTAGTTGGTCACGGAAAAAAGTAAAAAAACCGGTGGGGGGCGCCGTATTTGAAAGACTGCTTGCCGTTAGGGAAATTTTGGTTATAATTTTTCTCGTTGTATTACTGGAACGCCGTAAGGGAAAAGCCCCTTAAACGGGGGCCCTTTTGTATCGTTTGGACCGTTTAAAAGGTTAAAAAAAATTTCTACATTAAAAAAACAAAAAAAAAAAATCCATTATTTCTTTCCTAGATATAGAGGCCGAACTGACCCTCAAGACCAGGTGGCGACTTCTGTAAAGTCGCATTTTTTTTTTTTACTTTCTTTTTTTTTTCTTTTTTATTTTTCCCATAAATTTTTTGACCTGTGGGCCAATATAATGCATAATTAAAGTATGTACATCATTTATTCAACACAACAAACTAAATTTTTTTTTTTAATTTTTTAGACAAAAAACATGAAAAAAAATTTTTTATATTAGTAATGTTCAATTATATGTACATTTACATAGGGGACAGTCCTGGACATGTCCTGGTGTCATGCAGTGGGTGTCTTACTTTCTGTGGTCCAGTATGATTTCAATTTGTTATAGACATGAGGGATAAGAAAAAAAGAAGGGGGAACCTGAGGAGGCCTGTTTGGCCCCTATAGGAGGTCCTTTACAATTCCCCCCACTAACAAAAATTTTCCCCCAAACCCCAATTTTCAAGCTACCCAAAAAATAAACTCTATTGAAATCCCATCAAATCCAACCCCCCCCACTCATGACTTATCCAATCATATTTTAAACTACCCAAAGTCCCAGCCTCAAAACCCAAAGGTAGACTGTTCCATCATCAACTACCCCATTTTTTAAACCAATACTTTTCCCAAAGTCCTTTTTAAATTAAACTTTTCTAATTTAAATCCATTACTGCGGGTTCTCTCTTGGAGAACTCCCCAAAACCTTATAATATCCCCTTTATTAAAACCTATCTTCCATTTAAAACATTCGTCAGGGCTCCCCCCCATTCTTCGTCTAACGTAATGTAATTAAGAGTCATCATCTTTTTAAAGGAAATTTCTAATGCTAGTATTAATTTTGTCATCCTAACTGAAAGTTTTTAAAGTATTTTGTCCATTTTGTAATATGGAACCCCGAACTGACTGATTTAGGGGAGGCCTTATAATGATGTAAAAGCTGCAGTATGCCTCTGGACTTTGTTCTTACACTTCTTTTATATAAATCCCCTAACTTTTGTCTATTACTACCTTTGGCATTTCTGTTTTGGGTTTTGGTTTTCGCCCCATAACCCCCAAGTCCTTTTTTGCAAATTTTATGGCTAAGTTCTACACATTTAACTTATAAGTCTAGGGTTAGGGGACTCCCCAAGCTTAGAACCTTGCTTTATCACATTGAACTGCATCTGCCATTTTCTGACCAAGAATAGAGTTTTGTTTAAATCCCCCTGAAGTTCCATAACATCTACTTTGAATCAATTATCCTACCTATCTTTTGTCATCAGCGAAATTTTCTATATCACAGAATTCCCCATCAAGTCTTGATATAATTATAAACAACAACGGGGCCCCAAAACTGAAACCGGGGGAACGCCACTTGTTACAGATCCCATCGGGGTTTAACCCCATTTATGGACACCCAAATGCTTTCCCGTCAGTGAGCCATGACTCGATCCACGAGAGCACTTTTCCCCCAATGCCTGGCTGCCACTTTCTTTAACAGTCTATGGTGCGGAACTCTACAAAAGCCTTACTAAAATCTAATACATGGAACCCCCCCCAAACGATGGCACACATAGCGATTTTTTTTGCAACCGTTATTTTATCGCAAAATTTTTGCCGCGCAAAACCCATTAAAAACCCCCCTCCACGATTTCGTCCGAGCGCGTCCAATGTGCCCCCCCCCAGCCTCACTGTGCCGCCCCTCCCTTGTTTTTCCACCACCCCCGGTAAATCCAAGATACACTCGGAAAATTTGTATTATTAC
>NC_069437.1:7500-90044 GCF_026875155.1 Cherax quadricarinatus | reverse complement strand
TAAAAAAAGTTGCCTACTTCAAAA
The DNA here is from genome assembly GCF_026875155.1 of Cherax quadricarinatus. Classification (NCBI taxonomy): domain Eukaryota; kingdom Metazoa; phylum Arthropoda; class Malacostraca; order Decapoda; family Parastacidae; genus Cherax; species Cherax quadricarinatus. The sequence continues at coordinate 90,020 of NC_069437.1, read as the reverse complement.
GATTAAGGAAATGTGTGCAATGTGGCTTAAAGTGCAAACCTTTTTTGATGACAATCCCCCTAACACAGCTATTGCAACCCGGTGCTGGTGGACTATTACACTAAACAATGTTGTGAAAACACTTTAGGTGTCATAAAGGAACGGGAGGTACGGGCCCACTATTTATTTATTTATTTATTAAAAATTTTTGAGCACACATACAGAGGTACAAAAAAATACAGATAAGAGCAGCATCCCAAAAGGGCCATTATACTATGCATAGCATTACGGGCTGGTTTAAAAAATTACTTAAGATTAATAAGCAATGATGAAATCAGTGATAAAACATTAATGTAAACAGATTACTATAAAGCACAAGTGAGTATTAAAAAGACAGGTCATTGGTTGCATGCATTGTTGTACATTCAGTCGTATGGAGTATTCTGTTAGGTAGTGTATTTAAAAAATAAAAAAGTTAGATTGGGTTTAGGTTTAACATTTATGTGATATAATTGGGTGGAAACATTTAAGATATCAATTTATAAGGTTCAGTTATTCAGTATTTATTTGGTTTTGGGTGAGTAAGTGATCTTTGAGAAGAGACTTGAATTTAAAAACAGGTAGTGTTTCTTTTATATTTACAGGTAATGAATTCCAGATTTTAGGGCCTTTTGTGTGCATTGAGTTTTTGCATTAGTGTGAGATGGACACGAGGAACATCAAAGAGTGATCTGTGTCTTTGTGTTATGGTCGTGTGTTCTGTTGGGGTTTGGCAAGGAGATGTTTGAGGGGAGGGTTAATATCAGATTTAAAGTGTTCTATGTATGTAATAGGTGCAGTAATAAGTATGGATGTTTTGTATGGTGAGTAGGTTTAGTGTATTGAATATTGGTGGAGTGTGGTGCCTGTAGTGAGAATTTGTTATCATTCAAAACTGCAGCCTTTTTTTGGGGGTAATTTAGTGGTCTGAGATGGTTAATTGTTGTTGAGCCCCATGCACAAATTCCATAGGGGAGATAGGGGTAAATAAGAGTGAGATAAGGGCCAGGAGGCTGGACTGTGGAACATGTACCCTTTTCTTCAATAGTAGCCTACAGTCTTGGAAATTTTCTTAGAAATTTGTTGTATATGTGTATGAAATTTGAGTCTATTTTTCAAGGTTTGGAAATTTCCCAAGAATTTTCCCTCTGTTAGCTTTGTGATAGGTGATCCATTTATCATTATGTTAAGAGGGACATCTGTAGCTCTGTTACCATACTGAATGAAGTAGGTTTTGTCAATGTTTAGTGTAAGTTTGTTAGTCCTCATCAGGTAGTATTTTTGTAATTCGGTGTTTTTCAGTATTGGCTTGCATGACTGGGCTTGGGTGAGAGAAGACGTATGTAGTGTCATCTGCAAATAGTGTGGGTTTGAGTAATTGCGAAGCATTTTGGGAGGTCATTTATGTATAGGAGAAAAGAGAAGAGGGCCAAGGACACTTCCCTGTGGACACCAACTGTAATTGGTTGTGCAGAAGAGCTTGCCCATTTGCGTACACTATTGGCTTCTGTTGCTGAGGTATGACTTGAGGTAGTTGAGGGAGTGCCCTTAAAACCTTGTGTGACAATTTTACGTGGAGCAAGTCATGGTCAACTGTATCAAAAGCTTTACGTAAGTCAATGAAGATCCCCAGTGGGACTTCTTTTTTCTCTATTTGCGTGTAATATGTTCTTGCATGTGTTTTAATGCATCATTTTGTATTTTTATTAGGCCTGAATCCAAATTGGCAGGGGTTGAGTATGTTTTGGGAGATAAGGTAGGAGTAGATTCGTTTATGAATTAATTTTTCGAAGATTTTGAGAGAGGGTGTAAGTTGGAATTGGCCTAAGTTATTCAACTCTGTTTGGTCTCCTCCTTTGTGGATCGGGGGTGCCCCTTGCTATTTGAGAACTGTAGGGAAGGTGGAGGATTCAATGGATGTTAAAGAGTGTTGCAATGATTGGTGATAGTACTTGTGACGCTTTTTTGTATATAAAAGGGGGGTAAGGTATTTTTTAAAACTCCCGCCTTGTTTTTTAGTGCGTTGATTAAAAGGGGAGACTTCGTATGGATTAGTCGGAGCTAGGGGAAAAGTGTGTTCGGGTAGTTGCCCGTGAGGGGAGTCATTTGGTGGGGTATCTGAGCTTGGGATTTTGTTGACAAGGTTTTGTCTATAGTGGAAAAAGAAATCATTTTAGTCTGTTTTTCTGTTTCTGTTTGGGGGGAGTTGGGGTTCATTGATTTTGCTAATTTTATTTCGTTATTTCGTGATATCTTTTTTTGTTCCCAGAATTTCTGATAGGGTTTTCCAGGTCTTTTTTATATCACCTCGTAAGTTGGATAATCTGTTCTCATAATACAATTTTTTTTGCCCTTCTTATCAGGCTGGTTAGGATTGACAAGTAACGTTTTGTTTGGTCTTGGTTATGTGACCCATTCTGTACTGTTTTTCATAAATTTGGGGTTTTGTATTTATGGATTTGAGAATGCTGGGTGTTAGCCAGGGACTGTTCAGTCTCTTAGCTGTCATCTGTTTAGTTTTTTTAGGCCAGTGCTTGTTATAGAGGTTATTGGGTCTTTTTTAGAAAATTATTAATTACATTCGTTTAATATCTGTATTAGATTTTTTAGCTCAGTGTGCCAGTCAATGTTTGTTACTGCTGTTGTGAAGTTATTAATGGCTGCCTCATTGTGAAGTTCTGAGGTGACTTTAGTAGTGTCTTGGGGTATTTTACCAAGAGTTGTTATGAGGAAAGTAGGGTAGTGGTCTGTGGTATTATCTGTAATTATGCCTGATTTTAAAGGGGATATGGTTGTTGGTCCAGATGTGGTCAAGTAGGGAAACATAGTCTCTGTAACTCTTGTAGGTTTTGTTACTGTTGGTAGCAACATGCAGTTACTCATTGTGTTTGTGAATTCAGTAACGTGTGGGTCCTGGTCTTGCAGGAGATTTATATTGAAGTCACCTGAGAGTAGTAAGTGATCTTTGTTCATGCATGCATCAGTTATCATACTTCCTAGGTTTTGACTAAATTGGCTAATGTTTGATTGTGGAATTCTGTAGATGTTTATCACTGTGAGAGGTTTTTGTAGGTATTTGGATTTGAATTTAGCTATTATATATTCCCCATGTTCATCCCTTGTGCAAGTATTAGCGATACATTCTAGTTGGTCTGAGTAGTATATAGCTGTGCCACCCCCTTGTTGGTCTGGCCTACAGTTGTGTATGGCTGTGTAACCAGGAATGGCATAGACATCTGTAGTATCAGGCTTTAGCCAGGTTTCAGTTAGTGTAATGGACATATTGGCATGCAAGGAATTTAGTAATGCTAGGAGGTCATCATAATGCTTGCTTAACCCTTTATCGGGGTGGGCTGAAATAATTCGGTATTGATTACGTGTTTTTGGCGCGTGTCATACTTCGCGCCCCGCGCAGCCAGCTTCCCGTTCTTTAGTTCCAACCAATCACAAGCCTTCCCTGAGTCTCTTCAGCTAAGTACAGTTTCGCTTCTGCCGCCTTCCATTGGTTGAGGAGTCAAAATATAAACACTAGCGGCTTTGCTTCGAACACACGCGCATTTTTCCCTCCACCCTTGCTAATCTACTCTTGGATTATATATTCTACAATGTCGGTAAGTACTGATTGTTGTGTTTAGTGCTTACATGAATAGTTTAGGCATATTTTGATATATACCTAAAGTCCGTGTGAAGCATATATGAGTGTAGCATGCAGTTGAAAAAAGTGCATGCATTTTAGTCCGAATTATTTCGGTATTGCGCGGAGTTTCCGGGAATGTCCAATTTTAGTCAAATAAATATTTATAAAAAAATTTTCAATTGCATATATGAACTCTGTAGTGGTCTGGATTTATACAGGAGGTTTCTATTGTCCTTCCAGTTCCATGAGAGGTGTTTTATGGGGAGCAGTCGACCAGCAGGTCGAGGTATATCTGGTTTCTGAAGACAGTGACTCAGAACCAGAGGTAGACGAACCAGAATGCTGGATAGTGGTGATGAATACTTGCCAACGGATGCACAGGATGCAGAGAAGTCAACTGATGATGAGGAAGAAAGGGAAGAAAGGCCAGCCAAAAAGCAGAAAGTAATGAGGAAAAAGAAAACTTTTAGGATTGAGGCATACCCGGATGAGGAAGAGATCCATGAGAATATTGCTCTTCAAGTTTCATCTGAGTGGACCGTAGATGACATTGAAATGATCCTTTGCCGGCATATGAACATGAAAGCCTCTTGCAATTAGGTCTCCATATGAGTATTTTCGTATGTTCGTTACTCCAGCCATGATAGATAACATAGCATATCAAACAAATTTGTATACAAGGCAACAAGACGTAAATAGTACTTTTTCAACAGATTCTGAAGAGATCATGAGGTTCATAGGTATTTTGTTGTTCATGGGTATTAATTCACTACCATCCCTCGAAGACTATTGGAAAGCTGGTTTTAGGAGCAACAGGTTGCAGAGAGCATGGCGTCTAAGAGGTTTAGGTACCTTAGAAGTCATATTCATTTCAATGACAACACAAAAAGGATAATGACAGATTCTACAAAGTAAGGCCTCTTTACACTGAACTAACTAATGCTTGCTTGAAAATTCCAGCTACACCCAAGCAATCTATTGATGAAGTCATGGTTGGTTTCAAGGGTAAAACTGCTGGAAACCTAAGGCAGTACATCAAAACAAAACCAGATAAGTGGGGTTTCAAACTTTTTTGTCGTGCAAGTCAAGATGGACTCATACATGATATACTCATGTATCAAGGCACAACAACTTTTGACACACATCCCATAAGCTGCCACAGAAGAATGTAAACTTCCAATAAGTACAAAGATTGTTCTGGTACTTGCACAAACTATGAACAAGACAAACACATCAGCAATCTATGCTGACAATTTCTTTTCAAGTATGCCTTTGGTCAAGCTACTAAGAGATAAGTATAACTGCAGATACACTGGAACAGTACGTGACAATAGATGTGGTAAGCCACATCTGGTGCCTATCAAACAAATGGAAAAAAACAGTGTGGCCAGGGGCAATTTTTGCTTCAACAACAATGATGGTGTCCTTGTTGTACGATGGAAGGACACCAAAGTTGTGACTTTAGTGACAACTGATATTGGGGTCGAGCCCATGAGTCTTGTTGAGAGATATAACAAGGGTACAAAGAGGAAAGAGAAAATATCGTGCCCTGCAGTCATCAAGAACTATAATGCAAACATGGGAGGTATTGACAAAAGCAACATGTTGGTGCATCTCTACAAAACACCAATGAAATCAAAACGTTGGTACATGCGGCTATTTGCCTATATTATTGATCTTGCTGTTGTGAATGCATGGGTGCTTTATTTGCCGTGATTCTCGAGCAATAAAGCAAAAGTGTATGCAACTGAAGTATTTCAGGAATTCTATCTCTGAAATTGCAAGGTCTAAAGGACAAAACCTTAGAGGGAGCAGCCTAAGAACAACTCCAAGACCTTCACCAACTAATTCACCATGTACTTCCAATGGTGTTGGCATAGTGAAACCTGGGAGGGGAACACGTACAGAAATGCCTGATGACAGTGTTAGGAAAGACATGACTCTAATGCACTTTCCAATGGCAGGGCAAAGGCCGTTTACTTGCAAGTATTGCAGCACCTCGAAAAAAACGGTAACATCGTCATTCGTCTGTAGTGTATGCAAAGTAAATCTGTGCATAAAGACTGATAGGAAATTGTTTCACAGACTTCCATCTTGCCAATTAGCAATATAGAATCATTGGTCTTCCAAATGAATCTCAGGAATATAGGGATTGAAACTTGCATCACTTTGCAATTTGGCATTGTTGATATTTGCTTCCTTTTTATATTTTTGTAAGTATTAAAAATGTTTTGATAAAAGTTCCATTTATGTTTTTTATATTGTCTGTTTGTATATTAAATTTAAAAAATTGTTTTGGTGTGTTTTATTAACAATTGCAAGTTTGCAACATAGAATTTTTTAATCACTTTGTCGGGGGCGGCCTAATATTTTCGGTCTTCGGAGATTGGCAATTGCTCGAAAACTAACCATCAGAAATCAATTTATATGGGATCAGTGACCTTGTATTGAGTTACTCTATCCACCATAGGGAGTTCAGTTCGAATTTCAAATTTTCGGACCAATTGCGCGATGAAGGGTTAAAGATCTGATATTGTAGTTCAAGATAGTTATGTTGTTGTTGGCTCTGAGAAGTGCCTTTGATTGTTCTGCTGTGTAGTAATTACAGTAACTGTTTGAATCATTTAAGTCATTAAATAAGAGGTTGGTATCAGGATCAATGCTTGTAATCATAAGATTTGTAGTGAATCTATAGTTAGAATTAAGTAAAAAATAAAGTAAATATTCTAAAGCTAAAAAAAAAAAAAAAAAAAAAAATAGCACCTGAATTATTTAACAAATGTAAAAAATAATGAGCTAAGGTAGTTTTTTAAAGCTAAAATAAAGGAGACAATATAAAAGGGACTAAAATAATATGTGGTGAACAAATAAAGTGATGATCAAATAATGGAGCTTGGGAATATGATAGTGGGTAGTACTTTAAAGGTAATTCTTTAAAGTTAGAATTATAATATAAAATTATAATATAAAAGGGACTAATATAAGTTGTGGTGAACAATAAAGTGGTAATCAAATAAATGAGCTTTGGAGTATAATGGCAAAAGAGTTAACTTATTAACTTTAGCACCTGAGAATAGCACCTTGATTAGTTTAACAATTGCGAATATATGATCTAGGTAGTTATATAAAGCTAAAATAAAGGACAAAAAAATATATAAGGGACTACAATTAAGTAATGGTAAACAAGTTAAATGGACAGATAGTCACTGAAATAATATTGGTTTAGGAGTAAGATCTGATTTGTAATATTAAATAAGTTGAGCAGTTTATTGCACAATAAAAAGTAAAATAAAAAATGAGGTTGTTGGTACTAGCTAGCAAAAGATAGTTTTGGTACTTGCAAAAAAATAATTGGAATATACACTAATTGCACACACAATAAAAAGTGACTAAAAAAACAAGTAGTGGTAAACAAAATTAAATGGACAGGTAAGAACAATGAATAATGGTAATGTCTTGGTTATAATATGATAGTAAGATGGTAGACAGGTACAAAGGATAATATAAAGGTTGGAGTTGAATATACAAACTTGAAAATTTGGCAACAAAATGTTATGGGAAGTATAAAATAATGTTTAATGTACAAAAGTAAAATTGACTGGTAGTAAATATGGTGTTTAATAAAATTTTAGTAAGTAATAATGATTACAAAAAAAGTGAAAAAGTAATGTTTATTTCATTCAATATTGCACTGGTAGTTATACTAGAGGTTATATGGCAGTACAAGGTAATTAAGAGTACTCTAAGATAGTAAATGTGGTATTAAAACAGGTAAAGGTAATTAGACAAGTAATGGTTATTAAATTGAAATTATAGTAAGAATGATAATTATTAATTTTAGTAGGTAATATCAATTGATAGTATTTAAAAAAATATGAGGTAGTAATATGGACAGAGAAAGTATCAATTCAGCTAATGTTTAAGCAAACAATAGTAAATAAGAAAATTACATAAGGTGACTTATGTGACTATGGACAGATATGTTGTGCGACAGAAATCCAGTGACTCTGAAGCTGGTCCTAGTGGCATTAAAAGAAGAAGGGAAGTAACCCCAGAAAAGGACTTGCTACCTCAAGTCCTAGTGGAAGGGATTCCCCTTCTAAACACTAACACCTCTCCCCTCCTCCCATCCCATCAATCATCACCAGATCTTCATTAAAGGTAAGTGTCAATTATTTTATTGTTATTATTCGATTGCATTAAACTTAATATTCCATGTAGTAAAATTTTTTTTTTTCATACTTTTGGGTGTCTTGCACGGATTAATTTGATTTCCATTATTTCTTATGAGGAAAATTGATTCAGTTTTCGATATTATCGGTATTCGATGAGCTCTCAGGAACGGATTAATATCGAATACCGGGGGTCCACTGTACTGAAATAGTATTCAAATAGTCACAAACACAATGACAGGTGAACATTTTCATCTGCCTTAGTCACATACTGTTATCTAGAAATATATACTACATAGTATTTATAGGTCCCAGCAATGTTTTGCATGCACGGGAGTATATAATAATAATAATAATAATAATAATAATAATAATAATTTCCCTTAAAGCATGTAAGAGAGTGTCACTTGTCTTGTCACTCCACTGCCGACATTGGTGACATTTGGTGAGCATCTTATCACCCCACTAATGACAGTGGTGACATTTGACGAGCGTTGTCTTATCTAATCACTCCACTAATGACAGTGGTGACATTTGATGAACCTGCACTTTATTTGTTTTCACTGCTACACAAACATGTCTGTCTGTATCTGTCTGTCTGTATGTTTCTGTCTGCTTGTCTCTCATGTCTCAGAGTTGCTCATGAACCAACTTGTATTACACACGATCACTCTCTACAAGCACAGTATAGCACTGTTTGGATTTTTTGGGTTATCCTAGGTAATTTTCACTTTGTATAATTGTATTTACGTATGTGTTCCTGTGAGATAAAGACGGAGAGACAGACAGACGAACGGAGATAGAGACAGCCAATCAGCTGGCCAAGCTGCCAGCCAGCTTATCAAAATTACAGTTTCCAGAATTGTTTCTTTTTACTTAGGGGCATAGGTTATAGGACATTCTGGCAGGATGACACTTTCCTCTTAACCCTTTCAGGGTCCGTCCGTAGATCTACGGCTTTACGTTCAGGGTCCAAACCATAGATCTACGCCATGAGCTCAGCTCTTGATAAACTGTGAGTGGTACATTTGGGCCTAGATATGAGAGTATACATCTATGTGGTATGTGTGCACCACATAAAACAGATCCTGCAGCACACTGTTGTGTATAATGAGAGAAAAAAAATGAAAATCATGATTTTTCGATTAAAACAGCAACTTTGCAGTGTTTTTTTGTTTATGTTTTTTATAGTTGTATTTGCGATTTCTTGGTCTCATTTGATAGAATGGAAGACATATTACAGAAATAGAGATGATTTTGATTGGTTTTAGCAATGGAAATGGCTTGAAACTGAGCTCAAAGTAGCAGAAATGTTAAATTTTTGCCGATATTCAGAGTAAACAAACGACCTCACACGTCTAATACACGTCAGCTGGTGGGTCTAATATACATTCACAAATATGGTGATGATATTTATACAATTATTACAGTATTGCATAACAGTAAATCTTCTATTTTTTTGGTGTGAATAAAAATTCATTATGTGAATAAAAAATCAAAATGGAATTTATTTGTAAAGCCTCAAAACATAACTAATGAACAGAGGAAATGTTAGTTTAGTGCCAGGAATGCCTACATTGTTCATTCTGGACCCTATTTTGAAATTGGAATATTTTGAACTTTGTGTTAAATTGGCCAAATTAACAATTTCCGATCACTTTATTTTGTAGTTGAAACAGTTGACTTGGCGATTTCTTGTGCTCAATCGATAGAATAGAAGTAATACTAGTGAAATAGCTAAGAATTTGGTTGATTGGAATAATGTAATTGGCCTAAATGGGAGTCAAAGTCGGCAAAATCGCCAATTCGTAAATATCGCATGACACATCAAAATTCGCGAGAGCATAATTTCATCAATTTTCCACCAAATTTCGTACTTTGTTTTATTACCTTCACAAAAAGATTCTCTACGATTTCATAAGAAAAAATAACAAATTTTTTTTTTTGAAAATTCTTGGACACTGGTGCGTGACTCCAGATTTGGGCCTTGGACCCTGAAAGGGTTAAAAGGAGAGTGTTAATACAACGTGACATCAGTGAATCCTTGGCGTTTGCCTTGCTGTTTGCTCTAGCTGGCGCTCAATTAAACTGGTGCTCCCACAAGGTACTAAGTGGTTCCAGATTTTTTTAATACTGTGCACACCAAGGATTAAGACCCATTCTATGCTGACCAGGCATGTTAGGCCAATCATGCCAAATTTGGAGGCAGGAAAAATAAAACGTAGATCTACGTTTGGAGCGCTACTGGTAAGAACGTAGATCTATGTTTGGACAGTTAATGGGTTAAAATATTTATAATCTTGATGTAGGGTGAGAGGTGGGTAGTATTTATTTGTAGGTAGCTGGTAGGTGTAGCTATGTAGCCACTTGGCTACACCTAAATTTTTTTTATTATCACACTGGCCGATTCCCACCAAGGCAGGGTGGCCCGAAAAAGAAAAACTTTCACCATCATTCACTCCATCACTGTCTTGCCAGAAGGGTGCTTTACACTACAGTTTAAAATATAATATGCAATATTTAAAGTGCCCCAGAGCAATACTATTATTAACATCGACATGCCTTGTTCACTGAGTTTAATCATTTCTAACAACTACCCTTAGATGCATCATAAACAACTGAAAAGTAATGAGAAATCATGCCGACAATTGTAAACAAACCCAAATGCATTACACACATTGATACACATGTTCTCTGGTGCTGGACCAGAGAAATTGAAATTCTTTCGTTCTATCCAATACTACATTTCTTATTTATTTGGAATTTATTGTACTTTGTGTGTATGTATCATGTTCATATGCTATGTAACACGTTTCTTATATAATTTTAAGAAAATATTCTAGATGGATTAATGAAAATGTCCATATTAATGTAAAATAAGGCATTTAACATGCCCAAGAGTGATTATTATTACAGGTCGGCCATCACTAATCCTGCAGTCAGTAATCCAGTTCCATCAGTAATCCGGCACTGATTTTGGCTAATATAATTTCAAATTTCTGGGGTCGCCGCACCAACCTACTGCTACTATTTGGTGGTGCTACTTGCTACACAAGCCGTTCCAATTTCTTTTTTTTCCATTTATTGTTATAACCATCTCACTTTTTAGCCCTAGCCATGGTTCCAATGAATACAAGAAATGCTTCTTGTTGTGTAAAGCACATACACCGTACATTGTCCATAAAAGATAAGGTGGCTTTGAAGCCACTGTTGGTTGCCATGAGCTCAGCTCACTCAGATAAGCTTTGACTGGTAAATTTGGGCCTACATATGAGGGAATAGGTATGTGTGGTAAGTGTGCACTATATAAAAAAAATCCTGCGGCACACTGTGCATAATGAGAAAAAACTGACTATGTACAAAGAACTTTCACGGCACACATAAGTACGATAAAGCACCATGTACTGTGTGCCATGTGCCATTGTTTACAAGGCAGTGAGTAAGTTTATTCAGGTAAACAGAAATACAGTTACATAGCTTTTTATACATGGCAGTACAGGGTTCGTAGAGTCAAGTCCTGGCCTGCTGCAGTTTGGTAAATGATTTAAAATCACTTTTTTCGTGATTTCATTGCTATATGCCTATATATAAAAAGTGATTATGTGTATATATGGTAAACCCTTGATATAATGGACGAGTAGGGGATTGTCCGAGTTATATGAGAATAATGTTAAAAACAGGAAAAAATAATTAAGTGTTTTACTGTATGTCTATTACAACACTGTATACGTACTCACAATTTACAGATTTAGTGCAATAAACATCGACAGTGAAGGAGTTAAAAATACAATTGGTGAGAGTAGAAGTGCAGACCACGACACCAAAACTAAACGTGGTGTAATTATAAGCTTTTTCCTGCGCGCACTTAGAATCTGCAGCAGCGAGTTCCTTGAGGAAGAATACTCTTATTGAACAGGTATTTTCTAAACTTCACTATCCTCATCACTTCATTAGAGACTGCAGACGATGGGCATTAAACATCTTTAACACACTCAGAGAAGACACTGCTGAGAAGAGATACATAGTCCTCCCCACCAACTCCATTGCCAAACACATTTCCAACATCTTTTCCAAAACATCATTCCAAGTGTCTACCTCCACATTCACCACCATCAAGGACGTTACCAGTAATAGACAGGACAAGCTTCAATCCTCTGCAGTGGTATATACAATCCCTTGTAATAACTGCAGCAAATTATATGTCGGCAAAACATTCAGAGACCTCCAAACACCTATTTCAGAACACCAGTACACAGGCAGATCTGACAATTCAAGGAATGCCTGTGTTCAACACCGAAATTCACACCACCATTTAATCAACTACAAAAACGCAGGACTTATCACCAGAGAAGACAACACAATACCGAAGACTCCTGGAATCATCACTTATCTGTACATCCAACAACTTCAACAAGAATAATGGCTTCTATAACATAGCTGAACCCCTTGCCAAGAAACTTCTTCACTATCCCACATAAGAACATAAGAATTGAGGAATGCTTCAGAAGATCTGCTCATATACTTATCCAGTCTCTTTTAAAAGCTACCCAAGTTTTTAGACACTATCACTCTACTCGGAAGATTGTCACATGCAGTTTTCTCCACCTGACCCAGCATTCTCATCCAATAAATACTAACATACATTTCACCCAGGTAGATCTGTTTGTGACTTAATAAAGCCCACTGCGTGGGTGAACGTTGTCAATAAAGGGTCACATTATACTGCTTAAGTGTTTATATTTCCTTTGTGTCTGTATTTTATACCATTTATTTCCACAGAGTTATGGATGTGTGGAACAATCTTCCAAGCAGGGTGATAGAAGCTAGAACCTTAGGTGGCTTTAAAGAGACTGGACAAATATATGAGTAGTAGGGGCTGGGTGTGATTGGCACTCTTATGTTCTTATGTTATCAAACAGTGAATATTATTATTTTTTATTAACACATTGGCAGTTTCCCACCAAGGTAGGGTGGCCCCAAAAAAAAACTTTCACTATCATTCAGGTCATCACTGTCTTGTCAGAGGCCCGCTTACGCTACAGTTATAAAATTGCAACATTAACCCTTTGAGGGCCCATCACGTAGTTCTACGGCTTTGAAGCCAGGGTCGAAGCCATAGAACTACGCCATAATTCTAGCGGCTTCAAATTTAGTGCGAGAAGGCTGGTAGGCTTACATTTAAGAGAATGGGTCTGCGTGATCAGTGTGTGCAGTAAACAAAACATCAGGACACCTGTATAGCATTGTGGGACTGCCATCTCGGTACGCTTTGTTCATCATCCTCACGGCAAGGAAGCTCTCACTCCCCTGCAAATTGGGACTCTCCTCTTCCCAAGTGATAGTTCTAACACTGATGGAAGTGGATCTGAAGAGGAATTCTCTGGTTTTTGAACCATATGGTACAATGGTACCATATGGTGCAGTGGTACCATATTGTACAATGGTACCATATTGTACAATGTTACCATATCATACAATGTATCATATTGTACAATGTACCATATGGTACCATGTTGTACATTATACCATGCACATTATACTATATGGTACAGGGACCCTAATGGAAATAGTTACTGTCTGACTTTTTTGAGTTATCCTAGGTTCTCCACACACATGCTGCTATGTATGATAATCAATTTAACTATTTGTGTATACCTGAGTAAACTTACTTAGAATGCCACATGTGCTCGGGTAAGTTTACTCAGGTATACACAAATGCAGTTACATAGATTATCATACATAGCAGCATATGTGTAAAGATCCTATGATTACCCAAAAAAGTCAGAGTGACTTATTTTCATTGGGGTCCCTGTATCTGTATCATGTGGTACAAAGTACCATTAGGTACCCTATACCATATGCAGTTCCAAGGGGACTGAGTACATCTCATGGCCCTACACCTGGAATAGACAGTGAAAGTGACAGTGATGCATGCAGCACCAGCCCAGGCTGGGACCCAAACCGCTGACTCGGCAGTTCCAGGACAAAGCGCATTGTCATCCACCGGTGGAATGAGACCACTATGGCTGAAATGTATTTGTGTTTTGCAACAGTAATGCTTATGGGCTAGAAGATAAATTATGTAACATCACAGTCACTAGTGAAATGGTTGTGAAGCAGATAGACAGACTGAAGCAAAATAAGTCGCCGGGTCCTGATGAGGTTTTTTCAAGGGTTCTTAAGGAATGCAAAATGGAACTCTGTGAACCATTAACTAATATTTTTAATTTATCTCTTCAAACAGGTGTAGCGTCTGATATGTGGAAGATGGCTAATGTAATTCCTATTTTTAAAACAGGGGACAAGTCGTTACCGTCAAATTACCGCCCAATAAGCCTGACCTCAATTGTAGGCAAATTACTAGAGTCAAGTATAGCTGAGATTATAAGAAGCCATCTCGATAAGCATAGCTTGATTAATGATACTCAGCATGGATTCACAAGAGGCTGGTCTTGTCTAACTAATTTATTAACTTTCTTCAGTAAAGCTTTTGAGGCTGTTGACCACGATAAAGAATTTGATATTATTTACAGTGGACCCCCGGTTAACGATTTTAATCCGTGCAAGAGGGATAATTGTTATGCGAAATAATCGTTATGCGAATGAATTTTCCCCATAAGAAATAATGGAAATAAAATTAATCCGTGCAAGACGCCCAAAAGTATGAAAAAAAATTTTTTTTACCACATGAAATGTTAATTTTAATACACACAAACTGAAAAAGGCATGCACAATTACATGACACTTACTTTTATTGAAGATCTGGTGATGATTGATGGGATGGGAGGAGGGGAGAGCATTATCTTCTTTACTGTTTAGAAGGGGAATCCCCTTCCATTAGGACTTGAGGTAGTAAGTCCTTTTCTGGGGTTACTTCCTTCTTTTTTTAATGCCACTAGGGCCAGCTTCAGAGTCACTGGACTTCTTTCGCACAAGATATCTGTCCATAGTGGCCTGTACCTCTCGTTCCTTTATGACTTGCCTAAAGTTTTTTCACAACATTGTCAGTGTAATAATCACCAGCACGGCTTGCAATAGCTGTGTGAGGGTGATTTTCATCCATGAAGGTTTGCACTTCAAGCCACTTTGCACAGATTTCCTTTATCTTTGTAGTAGGCAACTTCTTCAATTTCTCTCTCCCTCCTCTGAACCAGTTTCCCCAGGTCTGGCCTCTTGCTCTGAAGTTGATCTATCAGCTCATCAGTGGTTAGTTCTTCATTGTCCTCCTCCACCAAAACTTTCCACATCCTCCCCACTAACCTCCAAACCCAAGGACTTTCCCAATGCCACAATGGATTCCTCAACTGGCACAGGATTCTCAGGGTTAGCCTCAAACCCTTCAAAATCCCTTTTGTCTACACATTCTGGCCACAGTTTCTTCCAAGCAGAGTTCAAGGTCCTCTTAGTCACTTCCTCCCAAGCCTTACCTATAAGGTTTACACAATTGAGGATATTAAAGTGATCTCTCCAAAACTCTCTTAGAGTCAGTTGAGTTTCTGAGGTCATTACAAAGCACCTTTCAAACAGAGCTTTTGTGTACAGTTTCTTGAAGTTGGAAATAACCTGCTGGTCCATGGGCTGCAGGAGAGGGGTGGTATTACGAGGCAAAAACTTCACCTTAATGAAGCTCATGTCCCCACAAAGTCGCTCTGCCACGTCTGTAGGATGACCAGGGGCATTGTCTAACACCAGGAGGCACTTAAGTTCTAATTTCTTTTCAGTTAGGTAATTTTTCACATTGGGGGCAAATACATGGTGTAACCAGTTATAGAAAAATTCCCTAGTGACCCATGCCTTACTGTTTGCCCTCCACAGCACACACAAATTATCCTTGAGGACATTCTTTTGCCTGAAACGCTCTGGGAGTTTCAGAGTGATACACTAATAAAGGCTTCACTTTGCAATCACCAGTAGCATTGGCACACATCAACAAAGTAAGCCTGTCTTTCATAGGCTTATGTCCTGGGAGTGCCTTTTCCTCCTCAGTAATGTAGGTCCTGCTTGGCATTTTCTTCCAGAACAGGCCTGTTTCATCACAATTAAACACTTGTTCAGGTTTCAGTCCTTCAGTTTCTATGTACTCCTGAATTCCTGCACATATTTTTCAGCCGCTTTGTGGTCCGAACTGGCAGGCTCACCATGCCTTATCACACTATGGATGCCACTACGCTTCTTAAATCTCTCAAACCAAACCCTTTTCTGGCCTTAAATTCACTCACATCATCACTAGTTGCAGGCATTTTTTTAATTAAAAACCTCATGCAACTTCCTAGCCTTTTCACATATGATCGCTTGAGAGATGCTATCTCCTGCTAGCTGTTTTTCATTTATCCACACCAATAAGAGTCTCTCAACATCTTCCATCACTTGCGATCTTTGTTTCGAAAACACAGTTGAACCTTTGCAAGAACAGCTTCCTTGATTGTCTTTCTGGTGCCCACAATAGTAGCGATGGTTGATTGGGGTTTCTTGTACAGCTTGACTAGGTCGGCTATACGCACTCCACTTTCATACTTATCAATTATCTCTTTCTTCATTTCTATAGTAATTCTTACCCTTTGAGGTGTAGGGTTGGCACTAGAAGCTTTCTTGGGGCCCATGGTCACTTATTTTCCAGAAACAGCACCGAAAATACTGTAATAATACGAAATATTCCGAGTGTATGCTTGGATGTTACCGCGGAGGCTGGCTGGTAAACAATGGGACGGGCGGCACATGTGAGGCTGGCTGAGGGCACATTGGACGCGTCTCGGACGAAAATCGGTGAGCGGGTTTTTAATCGGTATGCGCGGCAAAAATTTTGCGATAAAAGTAATCGGTATGCGGAAAAATCGCTATGTGATGCCATCGTTATGCGGGGGTCCACTGTACTTAGATTTTAGTAAGGCTTTTGATAGAGTTCCGCACCATAGACTGTTAAAGAAAGTGGCAGCTCATGGCATTGGGGGAAAAGTGCTCTCGTGGATCGAGTCATGGCTCACTGACAGGAAGCAGTGTGTGTCCATAAATGGGGTTAAATCCGAGTGGGGATCTGTAACAAGTGGCGTTCCACACGGATCAGTCTTGGGCCCGTTGTTGTTTATAATATATATCAATGATCTTGATGAGGGAATTACTAGTGATATGAGCAAATTCGCTGATGACACAAAGATAGGTAGGATAATTGATTCAAACGTAGATGTTATGGAACTTCAGGAGGATTTAAACAAACTCTATTCTTGGTCAGAAAAGTGGCAGATGCAGTTCAATGTAGATAAATGCAAGGTTCTGAAGCTTGGGAGTGCCCATAACCCTAGTACTTATAAGTTAAATGATGTTTGAACTTAGCCATACAGATTGCGAAAAGGACTTGGGGGTTATGGTGAGCAGCAACCTTAAACCAAGACAGCAATGCCTAAGCGTACGTAATAAGACAAATAGATTACTGGGATTTATATCAAGAAGTTGTAAGCAACAGAAGTCCAGAGGTCATACTGCAGCTTTATTACATCATTAGTAAGGCCTCACCTAGATTATGCAGCTCATTTTCTGGTCTCCATATTACAGAATGGACATAAATACGTTAGAAAACATTCAGTGTAGGATGACTAAATTAATACATAGCATTAGAAATCTTCCTTATGACGAAAGATTGAAGACTCTTAAGTTACATTCACTTGTTAGACGAAGAATGAGGGGAGACCTGATCGAAGTGTATAAGTGGAAGATAGGTATTAATAAAGGGGATATTAATAAGGTCTTGAGGATGTCTCTCCAAGAGAGAACCCGCAGTAATGGATTTAAATTAGATAAGTTTAGATTTAGAAAGGACATTGGAAAGTATTGGTTTAGAAATAGGGTAGTTGATGAGTGGAACAGTCTACCTAGTTGGGTTATTGAGGCTAGGACTTTGGGTAGTTTCAAATATAGATTGGATAAGTACATGAGTGGGAGGGGTTGGATTTGAGTGGGACTTTCACATCAGAGCTTATTTCTTGGGTAGCATTGAAAATTGGGTTGGGCAAATGTTTTGTTAGTGGGATGAATTGTAAAGGACCTGCCTAGTATGGGCCAACAGGCCTCCTGCAGTGTTCCTCCTTTCTTATGTTCTTATGCCTCATGTCTATAAGCATAATATGAAATCATACTGGACCACAGACGAGTAAGACACCACTGCATGACACCTAGGAACATGTCCAGTGACTGTACCTATGTAAATACGTACATATAATTGAACATTACTAATATACAAAATTTTTTCATGTTTTTTGTCGTAAACAATATAAAAATGAAAATATTAGTTCTGTTGTGTTGAATACAATGAGTGTACATACATATATTATGCATTATATTGGTCTCACAGGTCACAAATGTTACTGGGAAAAATATAAAAGAAAAAAGAAACGAAAAGTAAAATAAAAAAATGCGACTTTACAGAAGTCGCCACCTGGTCATTGAGGGTCAGCTTCATGCCTCTATATCTAGGAAAGAAATGAATCGGGATATTTTTTTTTTTGTTTTATTAATGCTAGAAATATATCTTTAACCTTTAAACGGTCCAAACGTATACAGTAAGGCCCCGTTTAATGGCATTTCACCTTACGGCGTTCCAGTAATACAACGATGTCAAATTATAACCAAAATTTGCTATACGGCAAGCAGTCTTTCAAATACGGCGCCCCCCACCCGGTTTGTTTACATTTTCCGTGACCACATCTACAGTGGACCCCTAGTATTCGATATTAATCCGTTCCTGAGAGCTCATCGAATACCGATAATATCAAAAACCGAATCAATTTTCCTCATAAGAAATAATGGAAATCAAATTAATCCGTGCAAGACACCCAAAAGTATGAAAAAAAAAAAAAATTTACTACATGGAATATTAAGTTTAATGCAATAGAATAATAACAATAAAATAATTGACACTTACCTTTAATGAAGATCTGGTGATGATTGATGGGATGGGAGGATGGGAGAGGTGTTAGTGTTTAGAAGGGGAATCCCCTTCCATTAGGACTTGAGGTAGCAAGTCCTTTTCTGGGGTTACTTCCCTTCTTCTTTTAATGCCACTAGGACCAGCTTCAGAGTCACTGGATTTCTGTCACACAACATATCTGTCCATAGTGGCCTGTACCTCCCATTCCCTTTATGACATCCCTAAAGTGTTTCACAACATTGTTAGTGTAATAGCCACCAGCACGGCTTGCAATAGCTGTGTTAGGGTGATTGTCATCAAAAAAGGTTTGCACTTTAAGCCACATTGCACACATTTCCTTAATCTTTGAAGTAGGCAACTTCTTCAATTTCTCTATCCCCTCCTCCGAAGCAGTTTCCTCAGGTCTGGCCTCTTGCTGTTCAAGATGATCTATCAGCTCATCAGTGGTTAGTTCTTCACTGTCCTCCTCCACCAACTCTTCCACATCCTCCCCACTAACCTCCAACCCCAAGGACTTCCCCAATGCCACAATGGATTCCTCAACTGGCATAGGATTCTCAGGGTTAGCCTCAAATCCTTCAAAATCCCTTTTGTCTACACATTCTGGCCACAATTTTTTCCAAGCAGAGTTCAAGGTCCTCTTAGTCACTCCCTCCCAAGCCATACCTATCAGGTTTATACAATTGAGGATATTAAAGTGATCCTTCCAAAACTTTTGAAACATAGCTTTTGTGTACAGTTTCTTGAAGTTGGAAATGACCTGCTGGTCCATAGGCTGCAGGAGAGGAGTGGTATTAGGAGGCAAAAACTTGACTTTAATGAAGCTCATGTCCCCAGAAAGTCGCTCTGACAAGTCTGTAGGATGGCCAGGGGCATTGTCTAATACCAGGAGGCACTTAAGGTCTAATTTCTTTTCAGTTAGATAATTTTTCACAGTGGGGGCAAATGCATGGTGTAACCAGTCATAGAAAAAGTCCCTAGTGACCCATGCCTTACTGTTTACCCTCCACAGCACACACAAATTAGCCTTGAGGACATTGTTTTTCCTGAGCACTCTGGGAGTTTCAGAGTGATACACCAATAAAGGCTTCACTTTGCAATCACCACTAGCATTGGCACACATCAACAGAGTAAGCCTGTCTTTCATAGGCTTATGTCCTGGGAGTGCCTTTTCCTCCTTAGTAATGTACGTCCTGCTTGGCATTTTCTTCCAAAACAGGCCTGTTTTGTCGCAATTAAACACTTGTTCAGGTTTCAGTCCTTCACTGTCTATGTAATCCTTGAATTCCTTCACATATTTTTCAGCTGCTTTTTGGTCCGAACTGGCAGCCTCACCATGCCTAATCACACTATGTATGCCACTACGATTCTTAAATCTTTCAAACCAACCTTTGCTGGCCTTAAATTCACTCACATCTCCACTATTTGCAGGCAATTTCTTTACCAAATCGTCATGCAACTGCCTAGCCTTTTCACAAATGATCGCTTGAGAGATGCTATCTCCTGCTATCTGTTTTTCATTTATCCACACCAATAACAATCTCTCAGCATTTTCTAACACTTGCGGTCGCTGTTTTGTAATCACAGTTGCACCTTTTGCAAGAACAGCTTCCTTGATTGCCGTTTTCCTGGTCACTAGTAGAGATGGTTGATTGGGGTTTATTATACAACCTAACCAGCTCCGACACACGCACTCCACTTTCGTACTTTGCAATTATCTCTTCCTTCATATCAAAAGTCATTAGCGACTTTTTTCTTGAAGGGTTGACACTAGAAGCTTTCTTGGGGCCCATGGTGACTTATTTTGCATTGACAAGCACCAAACAGTGATAATATGGATAATATGGAATGTACCGAATGTAACCTTAGATGCGTGCACACTGGCTGGCTTGTAAACACTGGCACACAAGGGGCAGTTCAGGCCACACGTGGACACATCTCATACGAATCGTATCGAATATCGGGTTTTCAATTGAATACCGAGGAAAATTTTTTGCGATATAATGTATCGAATACCGGGGGTCCACTGTATTATGTCGGGAAACTTTCCGAAATTTCAAGTGTTTTAAAGTTATTGCATATTTTATATGTACTCTGATAATTATACTTAAGTGTACCTGTACTTAACCCTTTGACTGTTTCAGGCCCCTTTCTGAAACTGTCATTCTATGTCGCTCAATTTTTGAAAAAAAAAAAAAATTATTTTTTTATGAAATGATAGAGAATCTTTTCCCAATGGTAATGACACCAAAAGTTCGAAATTTGGTCGAAAACTCATGGAATTATGCTCCCGCGAAGTTAGCGGTCTCAGCGACATATGCGTATTGGCGATTTCGCCGACTTTGAGCCCTATTTTCAGCCAATTCCATTGTTCCAGTTGACCAAACTCATAGCTATTTCTTTAGAACTCCATTTTATCTATCAGCCGAGTACAAGAAACCTCCCATTTACTAATTTGGACTACCCAATATGGTGATCAGAAATTGGCAATTTGGCCAATTTCACGCAAACTAAAAAAGATGCCAATTTCAAAATAGGGTCCAGAATAAACAAGGTAGACATTCGTGGCACTAAAATAACATATGCTCTGTTCATTAGTCACATCTCTAGGCCCCTCTTATATTATTATTGCTTTCTATTTTGATTTTTTATTCATACAAAAAAATACAAAATTTACTGTTATGCAGACTTATTTAGTTTAATATGTTTATTATGCACCCCATACCCATCCTGTGGGCGGTAGTCAAAAGATTACAGAGGTACATAATTGGTCCAGGGACTGGACTCCAAATTTTTTGATGCTGAGCAAGTTACAGGGTAAGAATTCACAATTTACAAAGGTAATAAAACCACAAATTAAAAAAGGTAATAAAACCCCGGGTAGGCTAGTCAAAATCATGAAAGTTACAAAGGTTTTTTACAGTTTACAGAGGTAATAAGGATCCGGGGACTGGGCCCCAAAGTTGGATGGCTAAACTAGGTAAAAGGTAATGAACTCCAAGTTACAAAGGTAAGAATACTGTAAAGAATGGTTTTTTGTTTATATATGGCTCAATCATAACAAATTTAGTGTAATGAGCAATTCACATTCCCCCCATCACAATGAAAGATTTTTGGTGAAAAATTTTGATTGTTGAGTCACACCACACACCCACACACCACCCAAACCACACACACACATACACAAACTCATACACACACACACCACCCACACACATCCCGGGTGAAGAGGGGGGCCAGGGCAAAGTCGCCCCTGCAACCAAAAATAGGTGGACAAATAGGTGAGTACACACAACACACACCCCACACACACACACACACACACACAAACCAAAAAGCACGGACAAGCACCAAAAGTCGTTCCTACCCCGGGGGCTGTGGCTCGTACTTGGGTTTTGCGTGCAGCCACAGCAACAGCCCGGTTGATGGCTTTGCCCCCCAAAGGGGGGCCGGTCACGACCGGGCCGGGGGGGGGGCCCCGGACCCCCCAAAACTCTTCCGGAAAAACCCCAGGTAAACACCGGGCTTAGACTCGACCCCTGCAATCTCAATAGGTAAATCCCACACACCACACACCAAAACACAAACACACACCCCCACACAATGCATGCAAAATGAAAACCATGTGGAAATGCTTTTTTTACAGCTAGCAAAGTCAGGGTATTTCTCCAATGGTCTCAAATACCAGGGAAAAAAATACTTTCCCATTTTTTGAACATTTCGAGTGAGTTGTTTCAAAAATTATTAATTTTTATCACACCCTACATAATGACGCAGGGTGGAAAATAGTCCCTGAAAAGTTATTTTTCGTTTGGTTACATTGGTGGGGGGTGTTTAAACCTCCCAAGTACTTGTAACCCACCAAAACCGGGCAGTAGTGGGACATCAAGAGTCTGCTTTTTTGTTGGATGCACCTAGACATGTGGCTCCTCCTGCATGATAAGAGTGATGATAGAGGGGACTACTGGTGTCAATCTCCCTGACCCTTAAGTCCATAAAATTCGTTGAATTCTTTTCGTATTTTGTTCAAAAAAACTACTACCTAAAAAGCCAAGTTTTGTAATCTACCCCCTCTTTAAAACATACGCTTAGCCAATTTTCAGTTTCTTATGCATCTGAAGACAATGGAGATGGAATCCACAGCAGTGATCTGACTCCACTGCCCACATCCTACCATCCCTGTGTCTGGCTTCTGCAAAAAGCAGCCAAAATTTTATGCTTAATGATTGAACATTTATGGATGACAGAGAATCGTTACAATTAAAACTTCAATCTTTGATACTTGAGCTTTTTCAGTGCAAGGGTTGGCAAACAGTTCTGCGAAGGGTAGAGCCCAATATTGATGCGTGCTCCAATTTCTTTTAAAAAACCCATCACTGTCGAAACAGCAGCATACCCCCCACCAGGGGATTGGTGAACAGAACCATAGCGTAAATAATTTGCGAGAGTGTTGCTGTGTGACAAAAGTTTCAACAGTTTAAAGGGCCTCTTTTGGCTTCAAGGCGAAGTTTTGGTTGTGATTTAATAGTTTTTGGGGGGGAAATGGGGAAATGGTAGTTTGGAATGGGGTAAATTCCATGGAGCGGAAAAGTCCCGCTTTTGCCTTATTTACATCGATTAGTATCTGATTCAGCGGAGGTGGTTCCCATTTTTTTTTGATCCTTGGGGATTTTTTCACCAGTGCTGGGGGAAATTTTGGGGAGGGCTTCTGTGCAGGGGTTTGAATGAGCTTCCCTGGCTATTAACCCATTTTAGGATATTTTTTCAGAAACACGATCTCTGATTTGGGAAAATTATAAAGTTCTTTTTGCATTTTTAAAATTTTTGGCATACGGGGCTCCTAAAAGACCCTCATTGCTTCGTTTTGCAGTTTTTCCAGCCCCCCAAAGCTTCCAGTCAAACAAGAGAAAGTATGGCCAGCATAAACAACCAAGACAATTAAGCAGATACACATTTTTACAAATTTTAAAATTAGCACCTACCTGGGTGAAAAAACCCCGCCACAACTCTAAAGTGCTTTAGCTTTCTTTGTATTGGGGACAAAGTTTGTTAAAAAAGGTCCAAGTGTGAACTCAAAAACTAGATACCCCGAATTTCTTCATATTTTAGAAGGACCCATCATGCCCTTGGATCTGACGAAAATGTGCCTCTCTGTCGAGGGGAAGCCTATTTGGGCTTTGTTTTTTCAGTAGAATTATCAACCCAGGTCCTGACCGAGGCGTACATGATTAAGAATGTTTTGGGGTTTGGGGAATCCCGGGGGTGGAATTTTTTACACAGCAAAACTAATACATAATGGGGGGCTGACTAGGCATACATTAAGTAAATGCTTATTTGAATATTTTAAAAGTGTGGGACTGAGCAACCTCCCTGTGGTGTTCCTAATTTTAAAGTCTTTAGTTCATTTTATGTCCCTGGAACACACAGACGATTTTCTGTTTTTACAGGTAGCCCTTTTAAACCCGGGAGAAGCCTCCTCCAAAATCCATTTTTGGGAAAAATTCACTAATGATTTTGCAGACTCTGCATATTGAAAAAATGGTATAAATTATCGTGCCAGTAAAGAATATTTGGACTCCCCAGTTGACGTGTATTGGACGGTGGTGTGATTTATTTACTCCCGACATTGTAAAATCGAAAATTTCCGTACTTTGAGCTCAGTTTCAAGGGGCGTTTTTATCGTCAAAATAATGAAAATCATCTCTATTTCTGTAATATGTTTTCCCTTTTATCACCTTAAAAAACCCTGAAAAAAACGAATCAACGATAAAAACTATACGAAAATAACCTCAAAATCGGCGTTTTATTTCCAAAAAAAAAATCAAGTTTTTTTTTTTTCATTACGCAATGTGTGCTGAGGATTTTTTTTAGTGGGGCCATACCCCACAGACCCATTCTCTCACATGTGGGCCTACCAGCTTTTCCCGCTTGATTTGAACCGCAGAATTATTTAGTATATTACGTCAGAAAAATTGGCTCGTAGACTATTTATACGTCGAAAACAGTCAAAGGGGTTTAAAAGTCTTACACACTGGGGTGTGCAGGGAAAAAGTTTAAAATCGCTAAGTCTGTTCTATATGAGCCAATACTACGTAATAATAAACCCCTCTTTGGACACAAAAGTTTATTTTTCATTTATAAGGCATTTCATTAATCCATCTATGATTTTCCCCAAAATTATAAATAAACCCATTACATGCATATAAACATGTAATAACCAAGAATAAAAATTGACGTAAATATGATATTGTTTACCAAACAGGTGTAGGTAGTGTCGGAAGAATTAGTCTTTTCTAGTCAAAAATGGGGGGTAACTGTAGAAAAATGTTTTTTTCGTATGTCTTTACTCATATATAACAATTCACGATCCTTTGGGTTTAGTGCTTTTTATAATAATAATAAAATTTTAAAAATAATAAAAGTAAATTTTATTATTATTATCTTCATTCCTCTAAAAAAGGTGTGTTCTGTTTTTTTATTTTGACTAACTGTCAATTGTCACAATATAAGAGTATTTGTATTGGAGGTAAATTTTATTTAATTAAAAAAAATATTGGGTAAATTTTTAAAAACTCCAAATGGACGTGAATGAACTAAAAGTACAACAATTAATATACATTTATTTCGCCTGACCCAAAGTGATCGTCCCCCTACTGTTCAGTCGTGTTCTTACATTGTTCAACTCTCATCTTGTTCTCCTCTTCCCTTTTCTCTGTCATTAATAGTTGGTCCATTGCAGGGTCTAAAGTTAGCTTGATAAAGAGGAAAGTCATAAGCCCCTTGCTTTTAAGGGGAAGTTAAGGTGTGGGGGTGCCATTTGATTTATTCAATAAACCCCTGCCACTCACCCCTCACAATTAATATAAATATTTAAGGTAAGTAATAAGTGTATCTGTGTGTACTTACCTTTTATTGTGTTTTTAATGCCTATTTCTATTCTAACTTAATTAAGTTGTGTAAATTGTTGTTGATTTTTTCAATTTTAGTGTGCTCTGTAATAATACTTGTGGAGCTGTTTTGGTAGCCAGGTGGGGGGACAACAAATTCTTTTCTTGCTCAGCCTCAGAGAAAACGTATGAATCTGCGTTTGGCCCAGCCACTCCCCCACTCCCCCTTTTTTTACAATTTTTGTCTGAATTTATTCATTACTTCTACCTTCGTTTTTTATGGCATCTAAATAGTTGTTAGAAAAGATTAAATTCGTGAAAAAGGATGCGATTTTAATAATAGGCTCTGGGCCCAGTGTAGGTAGCCGGGAGGTGTAGCCGGGGGGCTACCTCCATACCCACACTGACTTCCCACAAAAAATTTTACTATCGCCCCTCTCTCCCCCTACATTTAAATTACAAATACTTTAAGAAAGTAATGAATTTTACAATGAATGTATTTTACTTTGTGTTTTTTAATGCCCCGTTTCTATTATAAATTAAAAAATTTAGTGATATTGTTGCGGCATTTATAAAAGGAACAAAAAGGGGTTCTCCTTCTGCGATGTCTGCTTTTTCCCCGGGGCGCCTGGAACCTAACCCCCCGTATAAGTGGGGGGCCCCACTGTAATATACGTTTTCCCGGTAGCACCCCAAACAATTTTTATGTTTCCTTTTTCATTCTTTCAAAAAATGGCACAAAGGCCCAGTCACCAGAATGGAGAATGGTGGCACACTCACGGCCCTATGAAAAAAATTGGGAACTGAGTAACCAATGCTCTTTTTCCTATAAAAAAAAAAAACTCAAAATATTTGGGGCGGCTACCATGTGAACATAATTCCCTACATCCGACGTACAACCGAGTTCTTTCCGGAACCGGTTATAAGTCGAAATGGTCGAAAGTCAAATACTACTGAATATAAACAAAACATTTTTGTAATTACTTTATTTTATTGTTATAATGGTATTTCAAGTTTACTTACTTTTATGCTGTTAGTACTGCATTTTTATACTGTAAGGTTTAGGTAAAACACTTTGTACAACACAAATAGTTTTTATTCCCAGAAATTTGCATAAAAAAACCGGTCGTAAGTCGAGTGGTCGTAAGTCGAGCAGGTCGTAAGTCAGATGTAGGTGTAATACATTTGGACCATTTAAAGTTTAATTTTTTTTTTTTTTTCTTGACCCTGTATCACTCTGAATTTGGGCCTTGGCCCTCAAACATTAAAAACCCCCCTCCAGTGAATGTTAAGAAAATATCAGTGCTTTAAATATTTGTCAGTTTCTATCAGATTTCATTCATGTACAAAAATTTTGGGCTGGTTAAAACGAATTACTTAACTTTTTTTCAGAATTTTATGTGTCCGTCTGGTGAACCTATATAGGGCTGCTCTAGGCTGGGCAATTACAGCAGCCATTTGGGACAAGTAAGTATATTTACAATTATATTCTTACGTACTGTCATCTTTAGTCACCACTATTGCCAAAACTAATCAAATTATCATAATTACAAATTATTTTTTCACTTCGCTGACCATCTACTGAGTAGGGTGATCTTAAAAAAAAAAAAAAAAAAAAAAAAAAAAAAAAAAAAAAAAAAAAAAAAAAAAAAAAAACTTTCACCATCACCGCTATCTTGCCGGAGGCACACTGGTACTATAGTTCAGATGACCCATCCTAATTGCAGTATCCCCACCCCTCCTCCAGACTGCAGGCACTGTATTTCACACCTCCCTTCATAAATGATACCTTGCTCGACTCCAATAATGTGCCCATGCTATAAAAACAATTTGCCTTCATTCACTCCTGCCCTAACAAGCTCACACATGCCTTCTGGATGTCCAGGCTCCTTACACATGAAACCCCCTGTATCCCCTCTCCCCATCCTTTCAGTCTCTTCCAGAAGCACATTGTCATCAACAAAAAATAACTGTGACAACTCCATTTTGTATCAGATTCCACATATTTAATCCCACACCTCTCCCCAACACCCTAGCATTCACTTTTTTTAAAACCCCATCTGTACACATGTTAAACAACCATGGAAATATTACACATCCCTGTCAAAGGCCCACTTTTACTGGAAAGTAATTGCCCCCCTCCTCTACATCCCCTAACCTGAGCCTCACAAATCCTTATAAAAACTCTTAACAGCATTTAATAACTTAACCCACCTATTCCATGCACTTGCAACATCGCTACAGATTTTGCAAGTGCATTGGGTGAAATCTGCCCTATCATATCCCTTTTTCTAAATTCATGAAAACTACTAAAGCTTTCCTTTCTTCTTCTTTCAATGCACCGGCCGTATCCCACGGAAGCAGGGTGCCCCCCCCCCCAAAGGAAAGTTGCTCTTTATAAATTTAGTTATGTATACAGGAGATGGAGTTACTAGCCCCTTGCTCCCGACATTTTAGTCACCTCTTACGATATGCGTGGCTTACGGAGGAAGAATTCTGTTCCGCTTTCCCATGGAGATTAGAGGAAATAAACAAGTATTTTTTTTTTTTATTATCACAATGGCCGATTCCCACCAAGGCAGGTGCCCGAAAAAGAAAAACTTTCACCATCATTCACTCCATCACCGTCTTGCCAGAAGGGTGTTTTTACACTACAGTTTTTAAACTGCAACATTAACACCCTCCTTCAGAGTGTAGGCACTGTACTTCCCATCTCCAGGACTCAAGTCCGGCCTGCCGTTTCCCTGAACCCCTTCATAAATGTTACTTTTGCTCACACTCCAACAGCACGTCAAGTATTAAAAACCTTTGTCTCCATTCCCCTCCTATCAAACACGCTCACGCATGCCTGCTGGAAGTCCAAGCCCCCCTCGCACACAAAACCCCCTTTTTACCCCCTCCCTCCAACCTTTCCTGGGCCGACCCCTCCCCCCGCCTTCCTTCCACTACAGACTGATACACTCTGAGTTATTCTGTTTCGCTCCATTCTCTCCACATGTCTGAACCACCTCAACAACCCTTCCTCAGCCCTCTGGACAACAGTTTTGGTAATCCCGCACCTCCTCCTAACTTCCAAACTACGAATTCTCTGCATTATATTCACACCACACATTGCTCTCAGGCATGACATCTCCACTGCCTCCAGCCTTCTCCTCGCTGCAACATTCATCACCCATGCTTCACACCCATATAAGAGCGTTGGTAAAACTATACTCTCATACATTCCCCTCTTTGCCTCCAAGGACAAAGTTCTTTGTCTCCACAGACTCCTAAGTGCACCACTCACCCTTTTCCCCTCAAGTACTGGTAAGAAAAGAGAAGAAAACCCAGAGGGGTGTGTGTATATATATGCTTATGTATGAATGTGTAGTGTGACCTAAGTCTAAGTAGAAGTGGCAAGCCTTACCTGAAATCTTGCATATTTTTGAGACAGAAAAAGACACTAGCAATCCTACCATCAAGTAAAACAATTCTTTCTTTCTTTCAACACATCGGCCGTATCCCACCGAGGCGGGGTGGCCCAAAAGGAAAAATGAAAGTTTCTCCTTTTACATTTAGTAATATATACAGGAGAAGGGGTTACTAGCCCCTTGCTCCTGGCATTTTAGTCGCCTCTTACAACACGCATGGCTTACGAAGGAAGAATTCTGTTCCACTTCCCCATGGAGGTAAGAGGAAATAAACAACAAGAACTAGTAAGAAAATAGAAGAAAACCCAGAGGGGTGTGTATATATGCTTGTACATGTATGTGTAGCGTGACCTAAGTGTAAGTAGAAGTAGCAAGACGTACTTGAAACCTTGCATGTTTATGAGACAGAAAAATGGACACCAGCAATCCTACCATCATGTAAAACAATTACAGGACTAAAACTTTCCTACCTTTATCTAAATATAGTTCACTTGTATGCTTCACTGTCAACACTTTTTCTACACATCCTCTACCCTTTCTAAAGCCTCCATGTTTATCTGCAATCCTGCTCTCTGTTTAACCCTTAATTCTTTAAGTAATAATCCTACCATACACTTTACCAGGTATTCTCAGTAGGTTTATTTCCCTACAATTTGTAGTTTCTTTTGTCCCTCTTCCTTTTAAATAAAGGAATCATGAATGCTCTCTGGTAGTCCCTAGGTACCTTCCCCTCTCCATTTATGCATTTAACTCTTAAACGGTCCAAACGTATATATACGTTCTTACGCGTAGCGCCCTAAACATATATATACGTTTTATTTTTCCTGCCTTCAAATTTGGCACGATTGGCCTGAGATGCCTTGTCAGCATAGAAGTGGTCTTAACACTCAGTGTGCATGGTATTAAAAAAATCTGAGACCACTTAGTACATTGTGGGAGCACCAGTTAAATTGAGCTCCAGCTAGAGCAAGCAGTGTGGCAAACACCAAGGATTCACTTATGTAATGTCATATTAACACTCCTCTTTTGAGAGGAAAGTGATGTTAACCCCAAGTTTAGGGTCTGTATCTCTGTCTCTGTCTGTCTGTCTGTTTGTGTATCTCTGTGTCTTTGTTTCTATCTACCTCTGTCTATCTGTATGTGTCTCTATCAATTCAAGTATAATCTCTATAAGGGTTACAATGTGGGGTTTACAGGTTTTGGGTATTGTGTGGTTTACATGTTATAAAATACTAATTACAGAGGGGGCCACTAGGACACCTAGCCTGGCTAGGCATTTCGAGCAGACTTAGATTAATTCTTAACATTAAATCCTTACAGATTATGGTATTAAGGCTAAGTGACTACATCATAATTTGTGAGTTTAGCAATGTGAATTCTTTTGTTTTGGCACAATACAAAGTGTCTATATTGGAGTATCATATTTATTTTTTTTTATTTATTTATTTCCAATTTGAGAACACATACAGAGGTACAAAAAAATACAGATAAGAGCAGCATGCCAAAGCCACTTATACTATGCATAGCATTACGGGCTGGCTTAAAATTAACTTAAGATTAACTAAGCAATGATGAAATCAGTGATAAAACATTAATGTAAACAGATTACTATAAAGCACAAGTGAATATTACAAAGACAGGTCATATGGTTGCTTGCATTGTTGTACATTCAGTCGTATGGAGTATTCTGTTAGGTAGTGTATTTAAAAAATAATAAAGTTAGATTGGGTTTTAGGTTTAACATTTATGTGATATAATTGTGAAAACATTTAAAATATACAATTTATAAGGTTCAGTTATTCAGTATTTATTTGGTTTTGGGTGAGTAAGTGATCTTTGAGAAGAGACTTGAATTTATAAACAGGTAGTGTTTCTTTTATTTTACAGGTAATGAATTCCAGATTTTAGGGCCTTTTATGTGCATTGAGTTTTTGCATAGTGTGAGATGGACACGAGGAACATCAAAGAGTGATCTGTGCCTTGTGTTATGGTCATGTGTTCTGTTGAGATTGGCAAGGAGATGTTTGAGGGGAGGGTTAATATCAGAGTTAAGTGTTCTTGTATGTAATAGGGCATAATAAGTATGGATGTTTGTATGGTGAGTAGGTTTAGTGTATTGAATATTGGTGGAGTGTCTGCCTGTAGTGAGAATTTGTTATCATTCTAACTGCAGCCTTTTGTTGAGTAATTAGTGGTCTGAGATTTGGGTTTAAATTTTTGTTGAGCCCATGCACAAATTCCATAGGTGAGATAGGGGTAAATAAGAGAGTGATATAGGGCCAGGAGGGGTGACTGTGGAACATAGTACCGTATCTTCGATAGTATGCCTACAGTCTTGGAAATTTTCTTAGAAATTTGTTGTAAAATGGGGTTTTGAAATTTGAGTCTATTATCAAGGTGGATTCCTAAGAATTTCCCTCTGTTAGTTTTGGATAGGGTGATCCGTTCATCATTATGTTAAAAGGGACATCTGTAGCTCTGTTACCAAAATGAATGAAGTAGGTTTTGTCAATGTTTAGTGTAAGTTTGTTAGTCCTCATCCAGGTAGATATTTTCTGTAATTCGGTATTTACAGTATTGGCTAGCGTGACTGGGCTCGGGTGAGAGAAGACGTAATGTAGTGTCCATCTGCAAATAGTGTGGGTTTGAGTAATTGCGAAGCATTTGGAAGGTCATTTATGATAGGAGAAAGAGAAGAGGGGCCAAGGACACTTCCCCGTGGACACCAACTGTAATTGGGTTTCGCAGAAGAGTTTGCCCCATTTGCGTACACATATTGGCTTCTGTTGCTGAGGTATGACTTGAGGTAGTTGAGGGAGTGCCCTCTTATACCATAGGGGGTGACAATTTACGTGGAGCAAGTCATGGTCAACTGTATCAAGAGCTTTAAAGTAATCAATGAAGATCCCCAGTGGGACTTCTTTTTTTTCTATTGCAGTGTATAAAATGTTCTAGCATGTGTATAATAGCATCATTAGTATTTTTATTAGGCCCGAATCCAAATTGGCAGGGTTGAGTATGTTTTGGGAGATAAGGTAGGAGTAGATTCGTTTATGAATTAATTTTTCAAAGATTTTTTTAGAGAGGGGGTAAGTTGGATATTGGCCTATAG
The DNA here is from genome assembly GCF_026875155.1 of Cherax quadricarinatus. Classification (NCBI taxonomy): domain Eukaryota; kingdom Metazoa; phylum Arthropoda; class Malacostraca; order Decapoda; family Parastacidae; genus Cherax; species Cherax quadricarinatus. The sequence goes on along the minus strand of NC_069437.1, from coordinate 57,866 downwards.
TTATTCAAAATCTGTTTGGTCTCCTCCTTTGTGGATCGGGGGGACCCTTGCTATTTTGATACTGTAGGGAAGGTGGAGGATTCAATGGGATTTGTTAAAGAGTGTTGCAATGATTGGTGATAGCACTTGTGACACTTTTTTTTATATTAAAGGGTGGTAAGGTATTTAAATCTCCTGCCTTGTTTTTTAGTGCGTTGATAATAAGGAGACTTCGTATGGGTTAGTCGGGGCTAGGAACAGTGGGGTTCGGGTAGTTGCCGGTGAGGTAGTCATTTGGTGGGTATCTGAGCTTGGGATTTTATTGGCAAGTTTTTTTCCATAGTGGAGAAGAAATCATTGAGTCTGTTTGCTGTTTCTTTTTGGTGGGAGTTGGGGTTCATCTGATTTTGCTAATTTTATTTCGCTATTTCGTGATATCTTTTTTGTTCCCAGAATTTCTGATAGGGTTTTCCAGGTTTTTTATATCACCCCCGTAAGTTGGACAATCTGTTCTCATAATACAATTTTTTTTGCCCTTCTTATCAGGCTGGTTAGGATTGACGAGTAACGTTTTGTTTGGTCTCTGTTATGTGACCCATTCTTTTTACTGTTTTTTCATATTGTGTTTGTATTTATGGATTTGAGAAAGCTGGGTGTTTGCCAGGGACTGTTCAGTCTCTTTGCTGTCATCTGTTTTTGTTTTTTTTGGCAGTGCTTGTTATAGAGGTATTGGGTTTTTTTTAGAAAATTATTAATACATTCGTCAATATCTGTAAGGTTTCTAGCTCATGTGCCAATCAATGTTTGCTACTGCTGTTGTGAAGTTATTAATGCTGCCTCATTGTGAAGTCTGAAGGTGACTTTAGTAGTGTCTTGGGTAGTTTACCAAGATTGTTATGAGGAAAGTAGGGTAGTGGTCTGTGGTATTATCTGTAATTATGCCTGATTTTAAAGGGGGTATGGTGTTGGTCCAATGTGGTCAAGTAGGGAAACACTAGTCTCTGTAACTCTTGTAGGTTTTGTTACTGTTGGATAACATACAGTTACTCATTGTGTTTGTGAATTCAGTAACGTGTGGGTCCTGGTCTTGCAGGAGATTTATATTGAAGTCACCTGAGAGTAGTAAGTGATCTTTTTTCATGCGTGCATCAGTTATCATACTTCCTAGATTTGACTAAAATTTGGGTAATGTTTGACTGTGGAACTCTGTAGATGTTTTATCAATGCGAGAGGTTTTTGTAGGTACTTGGATTTGAATTTTGCTATTATATATTCCCCATGTTCTCCTTGTGCAAGTATTAGTGATACATTGTAGTTGGTCCCGAGTAGTATATGGCTGTGCCACCCCCTTGTTTTGGGCTGGGGCCACATTTGTAGGCTGTGTAACCAGGGTGGATAGACATCTTACTATCAGCTTTAGCCAGGTTTCAGTTAGTGTAAAGAGGGCATTTGGCATGAAGGAAAATTTTGAAAGCATGAGGTCATCGTAATGCTTGCTTAAGATCTTTTTGTGTTAAAGATAATTTTGTTGTTGTTGGCACTGAGAAATGCCTTGATTGTTCTGCGGGTATAATTAAGTAACTGTTTGATTCATTTAATCATTAAATTTAAAAGGTTGGGACAGGGTCAATCGTAACAAAGATTTGAGTGAATCTAAGTTTTTAATTAAATATAAAACAATTAAATAGTTTTAAGAAAAAAAAATAGCCCCGGGTTTATTTAAAAATGTAAAAAAAATGACTAAGGGACTAAAATAGGCAAACTTATGACTATTAGGATTTTTTATTTTAAGATTAAGATTAGTTTTTTGGGGTTTATAGTCGTGGGTGAGGGTAATTGTGAACCACCGGGGCTATAGTATTATTTGTCGGGGTGGATCAGGGAGATGAGGGTTTTCTAACTGTAGTTTTGAAAGGATGAATGGTCTGAGTTCTGTTTTTTCCCAGGGGGGTTTTTCCAGTTTTTGGTCCTTTGAAATACAGGGAAATTTTTGAAAAGGGTTTAGTGAAATGGGGAATTCAAGATTTTTGTGTCTGGGTTAGGCTGGGGATCCTGTCACAACATAAGAAAGCATTTTAGGTAAAGGTTAATTTTGGAATTTAAGGTCCTGTAGATATAGTTCACAGTAATAAGGTGGATGCAATTTAAATCTATGAAGAGGGGGGGGGGGTTTGCCAGGGAAGGGGTTTTAGCGATTATTTTTTCTGCGGCTTTTGGGGGTATTTTGGGTTAGGGGTTTTTGGGCGGTTGAACCCAAGCACAGATAGCATAGGTGAGGTATGGAAAATAATGTAAAAGGTATAGTGTGAAAAGGGGCTTTTGCGACACTATATCGTTCTTGAGAGGGCCCCACCATTTTGGATACTTTTTTGTTGTTTGGACAGGGGCTGAAAATTTGGGTTGTTGTCGGGTATAGGCCAAGGAATTTGCCCTCATTTTCTGGCAATTAAGTGTTGCGATCTTTTGTTTAAATTTTCGCAAACCCCGCTCCCTACCAAACATAATTAATAGGAATTTAAGGTTAAGTTTATTGGGGTCTCCAGTCGTTTTTTTTGAGCAGTCCTCGTTAACAATGGTGCGAGGTGACAAGATTAGGGGGGGAGAGACATAATCGTGTCGTCAGCAAAGAGAAGGTTTCAGGTGTTAATAGTTTGGAAAATCATGATGTAAATGGGGGAAAAGAGGGGCCAAGGACACTTCCCCCCGTAAAACCCCCCATCAAGTGGCCGTATTTATGAGTTTTTTCTTTATGGTGACATACTATTCCCATTAGAAAGAAGGATTAAAAAATTTTCAAGGCTGGCCCCTTATACCAAAAATGGTCAATTTTTGTGGAGTAGATGCCCTGGTCTACTTGTCAAAAAGCTTTTCTTTGGTCAATAAAAATTCCTAGGGATTTCCTTTTTTTCCAATGCTGGTAAAGCAGGGCTAGAAAAAATACCCCCGGCCGGGATTTAAAACCCGCGGGCATAGTCTCAAAAACCCCGCCCCTCGCGTTTGCATCCCCCGAACGCGGTGTTTCTGGGTTTAGTTAAAAAATATTCTTGTTTTTTTCAGTTTTGGTCCCCCAGAATTGGAAAGGTTTTTTCCCGGGCTTTTTTATATCTCCTCTTGGTCAGTGAATCTGCTGGAGTAGTACAGTTGTTTGGCTTTCTTTCTGGTGAGAACTGTTGAATATTGTTTAAGAATATCTTTGTGTATTAAGCCCTGTCTATATTGCTTTTCATATTGGCATTTCTTGTCAGTGGATTTCAGAATGCTGCTTGTTAGCCATGGGCAACCAAGCCGTTTATTCGTGATCTGTTTCGTTTTTATAGGATAATGTTTGTTGTATAGTCTAAGTATTTTAAGAAAAATGTCTGTCCAATCGTCAATACCATTGGCATTGGAGAATTCTGTAGGCCAGTCAACAGTCTCTAGGTCTGCTGTGAAATTCCTTATTGAGGCCTCATCATGGAGTCTAAATGAAACTTTGTTGTATTCGAGTGGTGGCTTACTAATGTTTGTTAAGAGGAAGGTTGGGTAGTGGTCAGTAGTGCTGTCTGTGATTATCCCTGATTTAAGGGGGGCTAGTATATTGGTCCATATGTGGTCTATTATGGTTGCACTTTTCTCAGTCAGCCTGGTTGGTTTAGTTATTGTTGGTGTGCGAAGTGTGTTGTTCATATTGTTGATGAAATCAGTTACAGTCTGATCATCTGGTAGGCCAAGGTTGATATTGAAGTCTCCAGCTAAGAGAAGGTGGTGCTTGTTCATTTGTCTGTTTAATATTAGTGACTTTAGATTCTCACTGAAGTTTGGAATGTTTGTGTGGGGTATCCGATATATGGCACCGATTGTTATAGGCATCTTGAGGTTTTTTACAGTAAAATTAGCAAAAATGTATTCCCCATATTCATCACTAAAGCAATTAGTGCTAATACAAGAGTTGGTTAGAGTAATAGATTGCAGTACCACCCCCAACTTGGTATGGTCTGCAGTTGTGGATTGCTGTGTATCCTGGTAGTGGGAAGATATCAGTTGTGTCCTGCTTAAGCCAGGTCTCAGTAAGAATAATGCAGGAAAAGGGTGTCTTTAGTGACTCAAGGAGTGCCAGGAGGTCATCATAGTGTTTGCTTAAGGACCTGATGTTGTAGTTAAGATCTGATAGACTTTGAGCAGTGTTCAGGATAGTGCTGGCTTGTGATGCTGTGTAATAAAGGCAGTTACTTTCCAATAAGTTTTGATTGTGTGTTAGATTATGGAAGTTTAGATCAGGGTCAACGTGATCATTCATCTTTAGGTTTAAATAGTGGTTGTTTATATCCTCTATTATGTGGTGAGTTCTAATACTGATTTCTGTAGTGGTGGGAGGTTTGGATAAGTATACTGCTAAAGCACTTTGGTCATATAGAGTATAGGGACTAACATAATGAAATTGATATTGTCAATGTGTTGTGCTAGAATGAGCTAAAGTACAACTAGGTATAAACTAATACAGTGGACCCTCGACCAGCGATATTAATCCGTTCCTGAGAGCTCTTTGTTAATCGAAATTATCGTTAGTCGAGTTAATTTTCCCCATAAGAAATAATAGAAATCAAATTAATCCGTTCCTGACACCCCAAAGTATTGAAAAAAAAAAAAAATTTTACCACGTGAAATATTAATTTTAATGCACACAAACTGAAGAAGACATGCACAGTTACATGACACTTACCTTTATTGAAGATCTGGTGATGATTGATATTGATGGGATGGGAGGAGGGGAGAGTGTTGATCTTCTTAGTGTTTAGAAGGGGAATCCCCTTCCATTAGGACTTGATGTAGCAAGTCTTTTTCCGGGGTTACTTCCCTTGTTCTTTTAATGCCACTAGGACCAGCTTCAGAGTCACTGGACTTATGTCGCACAACACATCTTTCCATAGAGGCCTGTACCTCCCGTTCCTTTATGACATTTCTAAAGTGTTTCACAACATTGTCAGTGTACAGGTTGCCAACACGGCTTGCAGTAGCTGTGTCAGGGTGATTTTCATCCATAAAGGTTTGCACTTTAAGCCACATTGCACACATTTCCTTAATCCTTAAAGTAGGCAACTTCTTCAATTTCTCTATCCCCTCCTCCGAAGCAGTTTCCTCAGGTGTGGCCTCTTGCTGTTGAAGATGATCTAGCAGCTCATCCGTGGTTAGTTCTTCATTGTCCTCCTCCACCAACTCTTCCACATCCTCTCCACTAACCATGGACTTCCCCAATGCCACAATGGATTCCTCAACAGGCATAGGATTCTCAGGGTTAGCCTCAAACCCTTCAAAATCCCTTTTGTCTACACATTCTGGCCACAGTTTTTTCCAAGCATAGTTCAAGGTCCTCTTAGTCACTTCCTCCCAAGCCTTACCTATAATGTTTACACAATTGAGGATGGTAAAGTGATCTTTCCAAAACTCTCTTAGAGTCAGTTGAGTTTCTGAGGTCACTACAAAGCACCTTTCAAACATAGCTTTTGTGTACAGTTTCTTGAAGTTGAAAATGACCTGCTGGTCCATGGGCTGCAGGAGAGGAGTGTTATTAGGAGGCAAAAACTTGACCTTAATGAAGCTCATGTCCCTAGAAAGTCGCTCTGCCATGTCTGAAGGATGACCAGGAGCATTGTCTAATACCAGGAGGCACTTAAGGTCTAATTTCTTTTCAATTAGGTAATTTTTCACAGTGGGAGCAAATGCATGGTGTAACCAGTCATAGAAAAAGTCCCTAGTGACCCATGCCTTACTGTTTGCCCTCCACAGCACACACAAATTAGCCTTGAGGACATTGTTTTTCCTGAACACTCTGGGAGTTTAAGAGTGATACACCAATAAAGGCTTCACTTTGCAATCACCACTAGCATTGGCACACATCAACAGAATAAGCCTGTCTTTCATAGGCTTATGTCCTGGGAGTGCCTTTTCCTCCTTAGTAATGTACATCCTGCTTGGCATTTTCTTCCAAAACAGGCCTGTTTCGTCACAAACACTTGTTCAGGTTTCAGTCCTTCACTGTCTATGTACTCCTTGAATTCCTGCACATATTTTTCAGCCGCTTTGTGGTCTGAACTGGCAGCCTCACCATGCCTTATCACACTATGAATGCCACTACACTTCTTAAATCTCTCAAACCAACCTTTGCTGGCCTTAAATTCACTCGCATCACTACTAGTTGCTGGCATTTTTTTTAATTAAATCGTCATGCAACTTCCTAGCCTTTTCACATATGATTGCTTGAGAGATGCTATCTCCTGCTATCTGTTTTTCGTTTATCCACACCAATAAGTCTCTCTCAACATCTTCTATCACTTGTGATCTCGGTTTCAAAAACATAGTTGCACCTTTGGCAAGAACAGCTTCCTTGATTGCCGTTTTCTTGGCCACAATAGTAGCGATGGTTGATTGGGGTTTACTATACATCCTGACCAGCTCGGAGACACGCACTCCACTTTCATACTTAGCAATGATCTCTTTCTTCATCTCCATAGTAATTCTCACCCTTTTTGCTGTAGGGTTGGCACTAGAAGCTTTCTTGGGGCCTATGGTGACTTATTTTGCAGGTGCAATCACTACAAAGGCTGTGATATGAAATGTTCCGATTGTATGTTTGGAAGCGACCGCGGTGGCTGGCTGACTTGTAAACACTGGCACCCATGGGACAAGTGAGGCGCGCTCAGGCCAAAGTGGACGCGTCTCGAACGGAACGAATAGCGTTGGTCGGGTTTTTTAGTGCTAGCCGAGGCAAAATTTTTGCATTAAAATGTATCGCTAGTCGGATTTATCGTTAAACGATGCCATCATTGGTCGAGGGTCCACTGTACTATAAAAAAAACTGCAAGTGGCACCAGACTCACTCTTGTAATTGCACTAAGGTCTAATATAATGAATTTAGTGTTGTCTATGTATTGAGCTAGAATGAGCTAAAGTACAACTAGGTATAAACTTATAATATAAAAATACAAATTAAAATAGTACTTGCAATTGCACTAGGGTCTGATATAGGTTGTTAACAAGATCAAGAGTATAACTAGATTTAAATTGACAAAATAAAATTCACAAATTAAAGTACCAAAAAAATAATTAGTAAAAAAAAAACCCAAGGGGCCAAAATTTGGGGTTAAAAAATATATAAAAGGGATGATAGACAGGTACACAGGAAAATATAAAGGTTGGAGTTAAATAAACAAACTTAAAAATTTTGGCAAAAAAAATGTTTGAAAAGTATAAAAATAATGATTAACCCGAAAAACCCAAGCAAAACTACTTAAACAGGGGTAGTGCTAAAAAAGTAATCAAAATTTTTTTTTTTACATATTTTAAAATATAAAAAAAAAAAAGTAGATCAAATTTTTTTTTTACACATTTTAAAAAGGTAGAAAAAAAAGAAGAGATCTATTTTTTTTTACAAAAACTTTCAAATTTTTGAAAAAACGTATATATACGTTTGGGAACCAAATTTAAGGGGTTAAAATTTTCCCAAAAAAAAATTGACTTTTTTTTAAAAATGGGGGTTTAAACCCCTTTCGGGGTCCGCCCCGGAGATCTCCCGGTTTTCATTTGAGTGCCCCAAACCAAAGATCTAAAAAAAATTTTAAGTGGCTGTCAAATTTAGCGCGAAAGCGCTCAAAGGCCTCCCTGTGAGAGAACGGGCCTGCGTGGGGGTGTGGGGTCAAAAAAAAATCAGGGGGCCCACAAAGCTTTTGGGGGAAACCCCGGCCCAGTTACCCTTGTTCACCGGGCCTCGTCGCAAGTCAGCTCCACCCCACAAAAATTGGGGACCCCCTCTTCCTACCCTGAATTTTTTGACAGTGAGGAAGTGAAATGAAGGACAAAATTTTCTTTGGTTTTGGGATCATTAGGGGATTTAAAAGGGAATGACCAGGATATCGAAAATTTAGGGGCAGAAAACCCTGAGGGATCCAAGCCCCCTCCCCTCTGGGGGGGCCCCTCCCCCGTCTGGTCTTTGGGAAACCTCAAGGCAAGAAAAAACTATTTTTTTCGGGGGGCCCAAAGGCCTCTGACTTCAGTAATGAAATGATAGTAAACTTTGGTTTGGGTGATTTTATTCTTTTGGGGCGATAAATTTGAGCAGTGATAGTAAAGGAAAAAATTTTTCCCCATTGAAGCGTCGGTATGTACCCCCGGCCGCAGGGCGCTGGGGTAGTGTCCCCTATGCTGTCCCAGGGGAGGGAGTACATCCCGGAGTACACCCCCGTGGCCCTACACCAGGTTTAAAATGGTGATGGTGGGGATGATGGGGGCTACCCTTGGCATGGATCCCCCCCGGCATCAGCAGATGGGGTAGTGGGAGGGTAGTGGACACCGCCATGTGTCCCACCACCCAGGCTGGGCCCCCACGCTCCGACCCTCAGTTCAAGGAAAAAAGCGGAGCACCCGCCCCCCGCCCACCACAGCCACAACCACCCCCCAACCCCCCTATGAGGGCCCCAGTATCCCCCACAAACCCGTATCGGGATTGCAGCAAAACCCCCAATTTTGTTCTAAAGGGCCCCCCCAAATTTAATACCCCTCAAAGGGGAAATTCACCTATTTTTGTCCCCTTGGAACCACGGCCAATGAACGGGGAATTTTTTGGTTTATTTTTTTGGGGCCAGCCCTTGTTTTGGAAAAACTATTGTAAAGGGAAAGTAGAAAGTATTTGGGTTTAAAAACCTTTGGAAAAAATACGATAATAACACCACAGTCAAGATTTACACACGGGAAAGAGCGACTTTTGGCAAAAATTTGTATTTATTTTTTGCAAAAAAATTGCTTATGCCCCATGTCTATAAGCATAAAATAAAAAAATACGGGTCCCCCGATAGGCTAATTTTCTACCCCGGTTTTCAGTGAAATCATCCCAGGAAAAATTTTATTTTTACTGTTACGTATGTTCCACTTCTCGACAAAACCGGGCCTGACAGAAGTGACGGGTTATACAAGTTTAAAGAAATTTTTTTTAAAATTGCATCTCAAAACAAAATTTCAGTATATATTTTATCCTTTCAAGATCTTTGTAATTACGAGTCTTCGTTTTTGTTTAAAAGGTACTGTCATTAAAGCAGTTTTAACCGAACAAGGGGAAAACCGCTTTGATCCCAAAACTTTTTGGTACTCTGTGAGGGGAAACAGTGGCCTGGTATTGGATATTTTTGTATAACACTGGATGTAAAACATTGAAAGATACCAAGATTTTTTGGGGTATTTCAGGTGACGAAAGTGAGAAAAATGATGGCCCTTATCTTGGAAAGGGGGCATACATTATATACCGAAAAACGGGTACACAAACCCTTACTCAGTGATTTCTTGTGAGTGAAGACAGATTTTGGGGGGCACAGTGCTTCTAATCGAAACATACCCCCCGGCCAACGCGGGTGCTCGTGGTGTTTGACGTGCAGGTGTTTACTGCCAATGACATCATGGCATTAGGGTGGCCCAATACAAACAGATGTCAAAATTGTTGAAAACCATTCCCCAAAAATAAAAATAAAAGACAGTGGCCAAGTTGATCGAGTGACTAATAAAACATTTTCGAAAACCAGTGACAGTGATTGATTATACACAAAACATGCTTTTTGGTTGACAAATGTGACATCAGTTTGGGTTTTTTGTTAAATTGTTTTTCCCCGAAAAATTTACAAGGTACAGAAATTTTCCCCTTCCCCTCTCAGGACTTTTCAATGCTCAATGCATATAAAAATGTACCAAAAAAGACGGAAAACAGACCACCTTATGGTAATTTTTTTTTGTCGTTGTCACACAAACTCAAAAATAAAAGTCCCAGGTAAAAAACACCTCCCAAATACAACAAGGTCCTCGAACTCCTCAGGAATAAACCCAAGCGTTTGAGGGGGGAAGGTAAATCTTTTTCAAAATACAGCTTTTTTTCCAACTCAGAAAAATTTGCTCAGAAGAGATGCGTCGTTTTGTGCACAAACAAAACGACGGCAAAAAAAGACACAAAGACACTGGTTTTTTGTGGAGGAATGTCCGATACCTCTGTGCATGGTGCCTTTTTTTCAAGAGTTCCACAACCCCAGCATTTTTCCTAAAACCCATTCCATAAATTGTAAAATTTAAATAATGATAAAACCTTTAAAAGAAATCATATACAAATTTGTGCATTTTTAAATTGTAATACACAACAGGGGTTTAAACAATAATATGAAAAAAACTTCAGTGCGGTTATTGTGTTCAATACAGTGAGTTTATATATATACAAAAACATACAGAATTGGTCTCTCAGGCCCAAATTTTTTTAGGAAAAAAAAAAAAAATTTGGGGAAAAGAAAAAGAAAAAACACAAAAACTGTTTAAATTTAAAGTAAGGGCGCGTATGGGGAAATTTCGCCCGAGGGTTGCCGCCACCCCCCCGTAAATTTGGACAAACTTCCCCTCGGCACTGTATCTGGGAAATTCCCTGACAAAATTTTTTTTGTTTTAAATTGCCTTCACAAAAAAATGCTCTTAATTCTTAAGAAAAAAAAATTTTTTTTTTTTTTCCCAAAATTTTTTTTGGGACACTGGGGGAAACCACTTCAGATTTTGGCCTTGGACCGGGAAAAGGGTTAAAAAAAATTTTAGTAAGTAAAAATTTGATTGCAAAAAAAAGTTTAATTAAAAAAAAAAAAAAAAAAAAAAAAAAAAAAAAAAAAAAAAATTTGAAAAAGTAATGTTTTTTTCAAGTATTAAAATTTTAAAAACAGTTTTTTGGGTTTCAAATATTGAAATTTGGGAGTTATACTAGGGGTTTTTTTGGCATAAAAGGGTTTTTAAAGAGAAACTCAAGATAGTAAATGTGGTATTAAAACAGGTTATGGTAATTAGACAATTTATTATTTTTTAAAACACACTGGCCGATTCCCCCCAAGGCGGGGTGGCCCGAAAAAGAAAAATTTTTCCCCCTCATTCACCCCTTTCAGGGTTCTTCCCAGAAGGGGCTTTACACAACAGTTTTTTAAAAAGCAACTTTAACCCCCCCCTCCTTCAGAGTGCGGCCGAACTTTTTTCCCATCCCAGGATTTCAAACCCGGGCCCTCCCGGGTTTCCCCCCCCCCTTTTAAAAATGTTACTTTGCTCACACTCATACAGCACTCAATTTTAAAAAAAACCAATCTCTCCTTCACTCCTACCCAAAACACGCTCACGCATGCCTGCGGAAGCCCCAACCCCTCGCAAAACAAAACCCCCTTTCCCCTCCCCCCCCCCAAACCCTTTTCCTAGGCCGACCCCTACCCCGCCTTCCCCCCCAAACCTAAAAGATGATACCCCTCTTGAATTTTTTCTTTTTTGCTCCATTCCTCCACATGTCCGAAACACCTCAAAACCCTTCCTCAGCCCTCGGAAAACAGTTTTTTTTAATCCCGCACCCCCTTTTCCCTAACTTCCAAACTATAAAATTTCTCTGCTTTATTTCACACCCACACATTGCTCTCAACATGACATTTCCCTTTTTTTTGCCTCCAGCCTTCTCCTCGCTGAAAACATTCATCACCCATGTTCACACCATATAAAAAGGGGTGGAAAAACCCTAACTCTCATACATTCCCCTTTTGCCTTCAAGGACGGTTTTTTTTGCCCCTCCACAGACCCCCTTTAAGTGAAACCACTCACCCTTTTTCCCCCTAAACCATTTTCTATGATTCACCCCCCATTTTTCATAGACCCATCTGTTTACATGCCCCACTCCCAAAAACTGAATACTTTCACCCCTCCCCCCCTCCCTCCAATCGGGAACCCCCAATTTTTTCATCACCTAATTTTTTGTTATCCTCAAAAACCTCACTTTTCCGTTTTCATTTTCCCTTTTTTCTTTTTTTTCACCCCCTCCCAAATTCATCCCCCAAACCCTCTGCAACTTCTTTTTCAGAATCCCCCAAGAGCACGGGTTCATCAGAAAAGGCAACTGTGACAACTCCCAAACCTTTATGTGTGATTTTTTAAAATTTTTTAATTTCCACGCCTTTTGGCCAAAAACCCCCCCGCATTTACTTCTCTAAAACCCCCAAATCTATAAATATTTTAAAAAAACCACGGTGCCCATCACACTCCTTGCCCAAAGGGCCTACTTTTACTGAGAAATAATTTCCCCTTTCCAAAAATCTAACTTGACCTAAACAATCCCTCTAAAAACTTTTTCACTGCTTTCAGTAACCTCCCCTCCTAAAACCATCCCCTGCAAAAACTGCCACTTTCCCCCCCCTACCCCACCCTGTCTAACCCCTTTTTCCAAATCCATAAATCCCCACAAAGCCCCTTTTTTGGGCCCTTATCTAAATACTTTTCACTTATATGTTTCACTTAAACCCCTTTGGCCCAAAACCACCCCCTCCCTTTTCCTAAAGCCCCTTGTTCATCTGCTATCCAAAATTTCTCTGTCTTACTCTTAATTTCTTTCAATAAAACCCTACCTACACTTTGCCGGGTTACCCCATAACTTACCCCCCAAAAAAAAATAATTTTTGCACTCCTTTTACCCCCTTTCCCTTTAACAAAGGAACTACATGCCCTCCCAAAACCCCATGTCCCTTTACCCCCCTTCCATACTTTTAATTTAAAAAATTCACCAACCCTCCAAAACAAATATCCCCACCTGCTTTTAAAAACTTTTTCAATTTATCCCATTAACCCCCCGGCGGGCCTTACCCCCCTTTAAATTTTAAACCTACTGCCTCCCAAACCCCTTCCCCCCCACACTCAAAAACCTGGCTCTTCCTCACTCCTACAAATGTTTTTCCCCCCTTTTTGCCCTATAAAACGAAAATCCCCAAGTTTCCCCCCTATCTTAAATCAACATTTAAAATTCCTCAAAATATTCCCTCCATTTCCCCAATACCTCTAACTCCCTTTTTAAATAACTCCCCTCCTATTTTTAACTGCCCAAATCCATTTGTTCTCTGGCTTTTTTAAACTTTTTTAATTTCTCACCCAAAATTTTTTTTCTTTTTTTAAACCCAAAATTTTTTTGAAAACATCTCCCCCACTCTCTCATTTGCCCCTTTTTTTACATTGCCCCCAACCACTCTCTTAACCCCCTCTTTTTTTTCCCCTCCATATACTTTTCCCCCTCCTTGAAATCATTTCTATTTGGGTAAAAACTTCTCATATGCTAATTTTTTTCCCCCTTACACTCCCCTTCACATCATCATTCCCAATCGTTCCTCTTCCCTCCCACACCCACTTTCCTGAAAACCAAAAACCCTTCTGCTGAACACACAAAACACTACATTTTTAAAACCTACCCCATACCTTTTCAAACCCCATTGCCTATGCTTCCATTACCCAAAAAACCTCCAAAAAGCTGTTTATATTTTTTACCCTAACGGGCCCTCCTCTTTTGGGTTTTTTTAAACCTTAAACCTCTCTCTTCCCTGATGTTTCTATTCTCCTTTACTCTCACCCTATTTTTTTACTCTCATGAAAGCTAAAAACAAAAAAGTGATTTTTATATCTGGGGCCCCTCTATAAAATGAACATCCTGAATCTACTAAACAGTCTTTTTTTCTCCCAAATACTAATCCAAAAACTGCCCTTTGGGGGCCCCTACTCATACCTTGTATACTTTTTTTATCCTTTTTTTCCTTAAAAAAGATTACCATAACTAAACCCCTTTCTGTACGAACTTAAATAAAAGGGCTCCCTTTAAATCTTTTTCACCTGGCAACCCCAAATTTACCTCCCACACCCTCTTTTAAAAGTTTCCCTACTTTAGCATTCGGGCCCCCTACCACAATTACCCTCTCATTTGGGTTTTAAAGGTTTCCTTTAAAACATTACTTAACATCCCCCAAAAATTCTCTCTCTCTCCCCCTGCATTCCCCTTCCCCCAGGTGCAACACGTTTATTATGCCCCCATTTTCTCACATCCAACCTTTACTTTAACCCTTTTCTTCTTAAAATTTACCATTCATATTCTCTTTTCTCCTTCCATAACTGATCATTCAACATTACTGCTCCCCCCTTCCTTTGCCTAACCTCCAGATACTCCAGTTTTTAATCCCATTTTTTTCCCCCCCACCGAAATCCCCCTCCCCCCTTCACTTTGTTTCGCTTGGGGCCAGGCCACCCAAACCTTTTTTCATTCATAACATCACAATCACCGTTTTTTTGTCACCCCGCACTACATCCAACCACTTTTAAAAAGCACCCCCGTTTTATAAAAGTTTTTTTTTCTTCTTTTTTTTATAAATGTCTAAAAAGGAGAAAGGGGTTACTAGACAATAATGGTAATTAAATGATGTAAAAAAATGTTAAGTAAATTGTACTGATAGTAAAAATGGAAATTTAATTTTATTAATTTTAGTAAGTAATAAAATTTAATAGAAAATTTTAAAAAAAAATATGAGGTAGTAAAAGGGACAGAAAAAGTATCAATTCAGCTAATATTTAAGCAAGCAACGTAAATAAAAAAATTTTAACATAAGGTACTTATGCTTACTAGAAAAAAATCACATAATGGGGTAGTTGATTATTTTTTTACAAAGAGATTTTACACGAAATTTAAACCCAAAAGGAGAAAAACCCGAAAAACTACACTCCCTAGGCTTTTGGGTTTGGGACATTTTTTAAATTTTTTCCCTCTGAAATTATATCCCTGAAAAATCGGGGAATGTTTCCATTCTCTTTATGATTGTGACATTGACCTCCTTTTGTTTTCCTTACTAAATTTTCCCACCCCATGTGAAGCTTTGGGTGTATTGTGCCCTTTAAATTCTCCAGCTTAAGTTTTCAAACCTCTACCCTTTTTTTCAATCTACTGTTTCTCACGGGTTTACAAAAATAAAAATATACATAGGTAAATTCCCAAAGGAAAACCCAAAAAAAACCAAAAAAAGTGCAAACTCTGCTTGAAGATGGAGCAAACTAATGACAATGCAGTTTTGGTGGCTTTTCTCTGAGACAGCAGACGGTTTAGACAGAGTTTAAAATAAACAAATGGACATTTTCTGACCAGCGAAAACAAAGTGAGGGCAAGGGGCTCATAAAAATACACCTCAAAATTTTTTCCCTTATCTGCTGAAAAACCCTCCCCCACCCTCGTTATGCTCATAAAATTTCCCACTCTTTTTCAATATTTTTCCTCATCTTATCATTCACTGTGGGGGGTTGGAAAACTTTTTTTCATGCTTCGAGGGAGCTTATTCCCGGGGGGGTTTTGCCAAACTTTTTCCCCTTTCTTCCCGTTTTCCTCCCCCTCCTCCTCTTCTTTTCTCTTCCTCCTTTTCCTCCTCTTCCCCTCTTCCCTTCTTCCTTTTCCCTTCCTCTTTTTTCCTCTTTTTCCCCTCTTTTTTTCCTCTTTTTTTCCCTCTTCTTCCCCTCTTCTTCCTCTTCTTCCTCTTCTTCCCTCTTCTTCCCCCCTTTTTCCTCCCCTTTCCTTCCCCCTTTTTCCCTCCCCCCTCTTCCCCCTTCCTCTTCCTCCCCCCCCTTTTTTTTTCCCCTCTTCCTCCTCCCCCTCTTCCCCCCCTTTCCCCTCTTCCTCCTCCTCCTTTCCCCCTCCTCCTTTTCCCTCCCCTCTTCCTCCTCTTCCTCCCCCCTCCCCCCTTCCCCCCTCCTCCTCCTCCTCCTCGGTAAGTACTGCCCCAAATTTTTTTTTTAAATTTTTCTAAAAAATGCCCAAAAAAATGTTTTTTTTTTTTTCTGTAAAAGTTTTTTTTTTTTTCTTCACAATATTCAAGGAAACTGCACAGTAACATATATATACGGGTCCCCCCTCAACATTCGCGGGGGTTTAGGGGATCAAGACCCTTTGGCGAATTTTAAAAACCGTAAATTTTTTTGGGTCCCCAAAATAATTGTGGGGAAAATATATTAAAATATTTGTTTTCCTTAACTTTTTTGAACCATAAAATAACAAAAAAATACAAAAAAACGTCTTTAAATTGTACTAAATATATACAATGAGTTTTAATTTAACGTATGTTATTTAATAACATGAATGTTAAAAAATCCCCAACAAAATTTCCACAATCCCCCCCACTCCCACCCCTATTTTTACCCCCCCCCGACCCTGCAACGGAGCCAGCCCTCCCACCACTCAGTGGGGTGAAGGAAATTGTACAAAAATACGGGGGAAAGGGGTTGACACATCGTCAGGGGGAACTCTACCACCTATTTGTACTAAACCTTTTTGGGGTTTGCGGGGGTCAACCTTAGCTCCTGGCCCCCCCTCTTAAACCCCGGTTGCTACTGGGCCCTTCTCCCCCCCGCCCCCATGAGCTTTTTTAAAAAATTTTGCCCTTAAAAACTGTGTAGGTTCCTGCCTCCACTACGCTTTTTCTGGGCTTTTCCACGGCCTTACAACCTATGATTTGAAAAAATACTTCCTACATCTCTTTTGACTCATTTGTTTCTTAAACTTCCAATTGTGGCCTCTTGTTTCTGTGTCCCCTCCCGGGAACATCCTGTTTTTTTGTCCACCTTGTCTTTTCCACCAGTTTTTTAATATGTCTTTAAACATGTCCCCCTGACCCTCCTGTCCTCCAGTTTCGTCGGGGCCGTTTTTCCCTTTAATCTTTCTTCATGGGGAACTTTCCCCCTTAGCTCGGGAAACCCTAACCTTGCCCGAAAACCCTTTTGTATTTTTTCTCTAGTTTTTTTTGACGTGCTTTATTAAGTGGGGGTTCCAAACGGGTGCTGCATACCCCATAGGGCCTGAAAAAAACACGGTGTACAGTGTCTTGAACGTTTTCCTTACAAAAGGTATCGAATGCTTTCTCAGGTTTGCCAGGCCCCAATGTCAGCATTTACTGGTTAAAGGGTGTGCCCCGGAAACATCTGGGGGTTATACTCACCCCAAAGGGATTTTTTCTCCTTGAGTGAGGTTTGCATTTCTTTGGCCACCTAGCCAAACTCGGTTTTGGGCTTCTGTCCCCCCTTCCCCTATCTTCAGACTTTGCATTTAGCGGGAATTAAATTCAAAACCCATTTGCGGGACCAGGTGTCCGGGTCTTTTTGAAGTCCTGCCGGTCCTCATAAAGTTTTTAAATTCACTCTTTAAACTTCAAAATTCATCTGAAAACCCGGGGGACACTTCGAGCCAAACCCCCTTCCATCTTTTCCGTAAACAAATACCAAAAATAGAAATTGGCCCAAAGGGACCGACCCCTGTGGGCCCCCCCCCTCGTCACAGGGGGCCCACTGTGAACCATCATTACGTACCATGACTCGTTTTTGTCCCCTTTCCCCCGGGTATTCTCTGATCCATTGCGTGCCCTTCCCTTTATCCCTGATGCTCTTGCTTTTTTGCACAAATTTTTTTTGTGAGGAACTGTTTTCAAAGGGCCTTCTTGCCATTTCCAAGAAGATGCAAAAAACCCCACCCCCTTTCTCTCTCGTGTCTTACCCCTGTTTTTTAAACTAAAACTCCAAAAGGGTTTTTTGTTACCCAGGTTTGCCTTCCATAATCCGTGCGGGTTTGGCATTTATACTCTTGTTCCGTTCCAGGTGCCCCACTCCCCTTTCCTGATAATCTTCCTCCAAAATTTTTTGAAATATTTAACACTTCAATGACACGGGTCTATATTTAGTGCCTCTTTTCTGTCTCCTTTTTTAAAAAGGGAACTACATTTGCCGTCTTCCATATCTCGGTATTTTCCCCAAATTTTTCCCGGGGGAAACGTTTTGAAGTTTGGGGAAAAGGTGGGCAGGGCACAACATATCTGCCCCCCTCTCTAAGGACCCACGGGGAATTTTTGTCCGGTCCCTTTCCCTTTTGGATTTTATCGATGTCCCTTAGCATTTTTCTTCCCCTCCTCCTCATCTGTATTTGTCGCCCAAACACTTTTGGGGTTTTTCCCCTTGCGGGTGTCCCCACGGGTCTGCCCCCCCAGATCCTTCCTGTCTCTACTGTAAATATTTCCCTTTAAAAATTCGTTTTTGACTCCTCACATACCTTTTGGGATCGTTTCTTTTTGAGTTCTCCCCTTTTTTCCTCACCTTTTATCCCTGGTCCCTTGACTGTTGTCTTCCTCCAAAATGGGGCAAACGGGCATTTTCGGGAAATTTAAACTTTTGAGGGCATGCCCGCTTTCATACTGTCGCGGGGCCCTCCCCCCTTATCTGTGCATACTCGTTTTCTGGCCTTTTTACTAATCTCCTTTTTTTTCCGGGTCCTATGCCTCCTGAAACCTTTTCCTTTCTCGTTGCACTAGTTTTTGCCTCCCTACACCTTGGGAAAAAACCCAAAGGACCTTTTTGGCCCTTTCCCATTTTTTTCTTTTTCCCCCTTTGGGAACAAAACTTTCCTCTGCCTCCTTGCACTTTTTTTCCCAAACATTTTACATCTCGTTTCCCTGTTTTTCCTCCCAAATTTCTCGGTCCCACTAAACCCCCCTGCAAAAATTTCTCATACCTTGTAGCCCCCCCTTTTTTAAGTTTGGCCTGCCCCCTTTCAGTTCCTGTTACCTTCTCCACTTGAACCCCAAACTATATAATCAAAACTCAGAACCACATGATCCTACCCCAAAGGGGGGCCTCTCGTAAGTGATTCCTAAATGTCGAACTGTTTCCGGGGTAAAACACAAACCCGTCTTGCTGGCTAAACCCTCCCCTCTCTCTCGGGGTTGTGCCCCCGGGACATGTTTGATGCATGGGGTTTTTCAAGTACCACATCCACCCAATTTTTGGGCCCCCCCTTTCCCATGTTTCGGGACCCCCATGTGGCTCCGGGTTTTTTTCCCCAGCCCCGATCTCCCTGGGGTTTTGAAACCCGCCCAAAAAAAAAACCAGAAATTTAAACTCTGCTCGAGTGAGCTCTTTTTTTGCCACCTCAGCCATTGTGCCCAAACCATCACCCTTTTTGTTTTCTTCGTACTCCTCTTTTGGCCTCCTCAGTTTCTGTGGGGGGGGGGGGGAAATACATCACCCCAAAAGACAACTTTAATGTTTCCTCCGGACTAAAATTTGTACCTACAATGTAGTCTTTTTTTCCCAATCATGTCCATGCCTTCCTTTTCCCTAAAATCCCCCATCGGGGGTTTTATGACATGCAACCCCCCCTCCCCCTCTACTCCTTCTATCTTTCCCGGGATCTGAAAATCCCTTGGGGAAGTTTTGTGTCTTTATTGTCTCGGGCGAGTTTTGCCCCCTGTGACTGCTAGGAGTCGGGGGTTTTTTTAAACTGATTCTTTCGTTCCACTCCTCATGTTTATTCTTATTCCACCCCCCGGTTTTGTGTACCAAACTTTCATTTTTCTTTTCTTTTAAATTTTGTGGCCCAGCAAGAATTTTGGGGTTGGGGACGAAAATCCTTGGTGGGGGCCTATATGGGGCTGTGGTGTGGGTGGGGTTTTGTGATGGGGGGGGGGGGTCAAATGCCCATGGGGCCCAGCTGTTGGGGTGGGGGTTGTGAAAAGGGGGTTGGTGGCAGGGGGAACAGTGAGTGGTTGTAGAAATGGGTTGTTTCAGTTCTTTGGGGAATTCGGGTTGGAGTTTTTGGGTTGGGAGTTTTCTGTGGGTGTGTTTCCCCTTTCCTCCTGTGTCTGGTCCTGCTCATTTTCGCCATTTTGCCTTTTTCCCTTTTTCCCCCTTTTTCCTGTTTTCCTCTTTTTTTTTACCCCCTTCCCTTTCCCTTTCCCCAGGGGGTTAAGTTTCCTTTTTTTCCCGTTTTTTTTGTGTTTCCCGGGGTCCCCCCTTTTTTTTCAAGGTTTTTTTTAATTTTTTTAAACCCCTTGGTTTTACCCCCCTTTTTTTGGCCCCCCTTCCCAGGTTTTTTTTTTGCTTTTTTCCTTCCCCCAAAAAAATTCCCTGGGTTCCCCGAATTTTGATCTTCCCTTTGAAAAAATTTACTTGGTTTTTTTTTGGGGGGGCCCCGTAACCCTTTCCCCCCCTCCCCCCCAAAAACCACCCAATTTTCCTTTTTTTGAAATTTTTTTTTGTTCCATTTTGGGAAAAAAGCCCCCCAAATTTTTTTCCCGCCCTTTTCCACCTTTTTTTTTGGGTTTTCCCCCCCTTTTTTTGTTTTGGGCCTTCCCCCCTTTTTTTTTTTTTTTTTTTTTTTAAAAAATTTTTTTGGGGGGGGTCCTCCGGGGGGGTTTTATTTTTTTTTAAAAAATTTGGGGGGGTTAAAAAAGGGGGGGTTTTGGGGGGGCCCTAAACAAAAAAAAAGTTTCCTTAAAAAGGTTTAAATTGTTTGGGGGGTTTAAAAATTTTTTCCTTCCCTTGGAAGGGGGGTTTTGTTTTCCACCCTTTTTTTCGGGGTCGAAATTTCCCCCTTTTCCCCAGTGAAATTTTTTAAACCATTTTTTCCCCTATTTTTTGGTTTGGGGGGTCCGAATTTCCCTTTTTGCTTTCCCCGGCCTTCTTTATTTTTATGTACTCCCCTTTTTTTCCCCCCGGCCCCAGGGGTTTATAAACCCCTTCTTTTGTAGGCCTGCCCCCCCGTTTTCTGCTTCCCGTTCCCCTTGCGGGAAGAAAATAATTCCTATTCCTCAAAATTCATTTGTTCTTAATTTTTTTCCAAGGGCCTTTGGGGTTTTCTTTTTTCCCCCCCTTAAACACCTGTTTTTCCCAAGCTTCCCGCAAGATTTTTACTTTCCCACCCCCTGACCCAAATTTGTCCTCCATTTTCAAGGCCGACCCTTTAACTTTCTTCCCTTCCCCCCAACTCTTCCTTTTCCCTTTTTTTGGAGTTTTTAAAAATGCCCAAAAGTCTTTCCTTCCCTGGTTCATTTTTAAGTTTCCTTCTGGGTTTAACCCCTTTTCCTCAGGGCCACCCCATTTTTTTTTCTTTTTTTTTTTTTTTTCCCACAAAAAGAACCCCTTGAGGAGGAGGGGGTTTTTTCCCCCCCGGAGGGGTGAAGAGGGAGTTAAAAAGAGAAGAGGGAAAGGGAAAGGGGGAAGGGGAAGAAATTTTAAATTAAACCAAAAAGGGGAAAGAGAAAAATTTGTAGGGGGAAAAAAAAAAGAGGGGAAAAGAGAGGGGAAGGGAAGGGAGGAAGGAAAGAAGAGGGCGGGAAAAGGAGGGTTAGGAAAAGGCCCTAGGGAGGAAAAATGTGGGGGAAGGGGTAAGGGTTTAAAAAAAAAGGGGGAAGATGGAAAAACCCCCCCTTTTTTATAGAAAAAATGGGGAAGGGGAAAAAGGAGGGAAAGTGGGGGTTTTAAAACCCGAGCCGGGGGGGGAAATCTTTGGGAAAAAAGGAATTTAAGAAGGAAAGGTTTGTTTGGGGTCCCCTCTTTTCCCGGTTCTTTTTTTTGGGGAAAAAGGGAAAAATTTGTGTTTTTCCAACCTGGGTTTTTGGTTTTCCAGGGGGTTTTAAAGTTTTTAAAAAAAAGCCCCTTTTGGCCCCGGAGTTGGTTGGTGTGTGCGTGCGTGTGTGGTGAGCCGTCAGTTGTTTATATGTCCCAGAAATAAAATTTCACCTCTGTGTTTTACTAATACAAAAAGATCCCTTTAAACACAGAGAAATTTCCCAAAATAATTTTTATACAGCGTGTTTTTAACGAGTCTTTTTTTTAAACCCTTAATGTACAAACCTTTTACTACAGTGTCCCCCAATACTAGCTTTTTCAGTTTTGGTACTGTTTTTTATGTCCTAAAACATTATCTCTCGAAAACTGTTGCCGGGGGGTTTTTAGCCCCCATTACCACGACTTTTCCCCCTCCTATTCCTTGCTCCTACAAATTTTATTTTCCCTACTACTGCTGGGTGTTTTTTTATATAACCCGCTCGGAGCGGGGTTTTGTAAATACCCCATTTACCATTGACCGTAGGCCCTCAAACCACTAAAAATTTTTCCCCCCCCAAACCCAAAAACCCAGGTGTTTTTGGAACGTTACCCCCTAAAGGGGGGGACGTCCATCCAGATGCCTGATGTACGATGCTCGTTTGTCGATGCTCGCTGTCCCATAAAACTCGTGCACCCGGGCCCTTTTCCCCCCTCTGACTTTTTTCAGCGTTTTTTTCCTCTTTGCCCTTTTTAAAGTCCTCTTTTTACCCCAATTTATCACTTGTAAAACTGTTTACTTTTTAAAATTTTAAACTTCTTTTTTGGGTAAGTACACTTCTTATTTGTGATGACCCCCCAACCTGTTTTTGGGGGGCCACTGTTTTTAATGCTGGAGTAAACCTTTGTCCCCCCTTATCTTCAAAAAAATTTTCAAAATAATTCAGCAGTTGAGAAAGGGGTTTTTTTAAATAACATTTTTGTTAAAAATAATAATAGTACATTTTTATTTTAATAACTGTATTTTTATTAACATGAAATGTAGGGTTTGTAGGTATGGGGTTGGAAAAGGGTAGGGGGTTTTGGAGACAGCAACCAACCCAAAGGGAATACTACCTTTCCTGCCAATGACTGGAAACAGAAACCTGTAACTTTTTTGGGCTGATGGAAAGGATTGCGGGTTTTTCTTTTTTCTGTTAAAAATAAACACGCTAGATAACAGGGATTTTTGGGTTTACCTCCTACTTACACTTTGGGGCCCCACTTCAAAAACACGCACAGCATATATATAATACATACTTTTAGGTTTTTCTCCTTTTTCTAAATAGCTCTTGTTCTTTTTTTTATTTCTTCTATTTGGGCCATGGGGAAGTGGAAAAAAAATCTTTCCCCCCTAAGCCCCCTGCGTGTCGTTTTGAGGCCCACTAAAATGCCGGACAATGGGGGGTTTAATTTTAAAACCCCCCCCCACCTTTGACATTTACTAAAAAAAAAAGAAGAAAAAAAACTTTATAAAAATGGGGTTTTTAAAATGTGCGTGGATTAAGGGGGGATGACAAAACCCGATGATTGCGATGTTATGAATGAAAAAAATTGGATGTCCTGGGCCCCAAACGAAACAAAGCTGAAGGGGGGAGGGGGGTTTTTAGTGGGGGGAAATAAATGGGGTTAAATCTGGATATCTGAAAAGAGTTTTGAGCAAAGGAAGGGGGGCAAAATAATGTTGAATTTATCAGTTTTTGGAAGGGGAAAAAAAAGAATATGAATGTTTAAATTTTAAGAATTATGTGGATTAAAGTAAAAGGGTTTTGGGTGCGAGAAATGGGGCATAATAACCGTGTATGCACCTGGAAAGAGAGGGGAAAGCAGAGGAGAAGAGAGATTTTGGGAGATTTTTAAGTAATGTATAGGAACCTTTGAAAACCCAAATGAAAGAGTAATTGTGGTAGGGACCCCGAATGCCCAAAAATAGGAGAAACCTTTTTGAGAGGGGTGGGGAGGTAAGTTTGGGGGGGGGGGGCCAGGTGTAAATGATAAGGGGAGCCCTTTGTTGAACTTTGTAAAAGAAAGGGGTTTAGATTATAGGGAATAAAATATTTTAAGAAAAGGGTTAAATAAAATATACAAAAATAGAGGGAGGGGAAAATGACAGTAGTTTGTTTGGGTTATGTATTGGTGATAAAAGACCGGGTTTAGTAGACTTCAGGATGGACATGTTTATAAAGGGCCCCCAGATATATCAGAACACTTTCTAGTTGTAGCTACACGAAGTAAAAGGTAAAGGGGTAAAGGAGAAAGAACATCAGGGGAAAAGAGAGGTGGAAGGTTTATAAACTAAAAGAGGAGGCAGTTAAGGGAAGATATAAAAAACCCATTTTGGGGGTAGATGGGCTAATGAGAGCCAAAAGGGAAAGGGTCGAAAAAGGGAAAGGGGGAGGTTTAAAAATTTTAAAAGGGTTAAAAGTGTTCGCAGAAATTTTTTGGTTCAGGAAAAATGGGGCGGGAGGGAAGAGGAGCGAAATTTGGGGGAATGATGTTTATGTAAAGAGATAGTAAGGGGAAAAAAGTTACCCTATGAAAAATTTTTACAAAGAAAAAAGTGGGTCAAGGGGGGAAAGTATATGGAGAAAAAAAAGGGGAGGTTAAGAAGTGGTGAAGCAATGTAAAAAGAGAGCAAATAGAGAGTGGGTGAGATTAAACAACAAATTTTTTTGAAAAAAAGAAAAAATTTTTTGGGGTGAGAATAACAAGTTAAAAAGCCTAGAGAACAAAGGATTTGTCAGTTAAAAAATTTGGGGAGGAGATTTTTAAATGGAGAGTTAAAAGTATAAAAATGGAGGGAATATTTTTTTTTTAGGAAATTTTTAAATTTGTTGAAAAATAGGGAAGCAGTGATTTCCCTGTATAGGGCAAGGGGGAAAAACACTTGTAGGGGTGAGGAAGAGCCAAATTGTGGTGTGGGGGAAAATTTTGTGAGGCAGTTTGGTAAAATGAAAGGGGGTAAGGCAAACCGGGGTTGATGGGATAAAGAAAAATTTAAAACAGGGGGGGGATATAATTTTTATTAAAAAAACAAAAAGAAGCGCTAAGCCACAAGGAAATATTTCACAGGTGGGGATATAGTTTTGGGGTGGGTTGGGGCAAAAATTTAATAAATAATGGGAAAGGGTAAGGTACCTAGGGATTGGGAGAGGGGCCCTGCATAGTTCCCTTTGTTTTTAAAAAAGGGAAAGGGGATAAAAGAGATGCAAAAAATTTTAGGGGATAATCTGCCCGAGTATAAACCCGGGAAAGTTATGGTAAAAGTTTATTATTGGGAAAAAAATTTTTAAAAGTAAGACCCGGGGAAAAAAGGATAGCAGAGAACAAGGAGGCTTTTGGGAAAAGGGAGGGGGTGTGGGGGGGACCAGGTGTTTACAGGAAACTTAAGTAAAAGTAATTTTGATAAGGGTAAAGAGGTCTTTGTGGCATTTATGGATTTTTGGGAAAAAAGGCGTATACAGGGTGGATGGGGGAATGTGGCAGATGTTGGCAAGTGTATTGGTGTAGGAGGGAGGTTACTGAAAGCATGAAGAGTTTTTAAAGAGGATAGGAGGGGTCAAGTTTAAAAGAAAGTAGGAAAGGGGGGAAATATTACCAGTAAAAGTAGGCCTTAGACAAGGAGTGTGATTTCAAACCCTGGTTTTTTAATATATTTATAGAAAGGGTTGTAGAGAATAAATCGAGGGTCTTGGCAAGAGGCGTGGAGTTAAAAAAATAAAGAAAACACACAAAGTGGAGTGTTTTTTCCCCCCCCCCCCCCCCAGTTTCTCCCTTTTCTGATGACCCAAAATGTTTCTCTGGGAATTCGAAAAGGGAAATTGCAAGAGATGGGGATGAATTTGGTAGGGTGTGCAAAAAAAAGAAAAAATTTAAAGGGGAATACAAAAATAAGTTATGAAAGGGTAACAAAAAAATTAAAGGGGATGAAAAGATTTAAATCAGATTTGGGGGGAGAGAGTATGGAGGAGGTGAAAGTATTCAAAATTTGGGAGTTACAAATCAGCGGATGGGTCTAAAGAAAATGAGGGGAATCATAGAATTTATGAGGGGAAAAAAAAAAGGGGGGGGGAGTGGGGCAAATTAGGAGTCTGTGGAACCCAAAAAACTTTGCCTTGGGGGCAAAGAGGGGAAAGTAAAGAGTATATTTTTCCCAAAGCTCTTATATGGGGGTGAAGCCCTGGGTGATAATGTTTCAGCGAGGAGAAGGCTGGAGGGAGTGGAGTGTCAGGGCTGAGGGCAATGTGTGGGGGGAATATAATGCCCGAAATTCGTAAAAATTGGGGAAATTAGGAGGAGGTTCGGGATTTCCAAAACTGTTGCCAGAGGGGTGAGAAAAAGTTGTTTTTAGGTGGTTTTGGGCATGGGAGAGAGAATGGAAACGAAACAGAATACTTCAAGAGTGTATCAGTCTTTTGGAAGGAAAAGGGGGGGTAGGGGTCGGCCCAGGAAAGGGTTGGAGAAAAGGGGGTAAAGGAGGGTTTTTTGTGCGAGGGGCTTGGACTTCCAGCAGGGATTTTCGGGGAGCGTGTTTGAATTTGGGGTGAATGGAAAACAAATGGTTTTTTTAAAACTTGCCCTGCTGTTTTAGTGGACAAATAACATTTTTTAAAAGGGGTTTAGGAAACCAAGGAAGGGGCCCGGGGGGGCCTTGGGGTTCCCTGGGGAGATGGGGGGAAGGGGGCCCTGCCGGGGCCCCCTGGGAAAGGGGGGGTGTTTTAAAGTTTGGGAGTTTTTAAAAAAAAATTTGTGTTAAAACCCCCTTCTGGGAAGAAAAATGAGGAGTGAAAGAAGGGGGAAAGTTTTTCTTTTTTGGGTAAACCCCCCTTGGTGGGGAAACCCGGGCCCGTGTGGGTAATAAAAAAAAATGTATTTAATAAAATAATGTTATAAATAATAATATACAAATTTTTTAAATAACATGAAATTTTTATTAACCCTTTATTAAATAAACCCTTGCCTCAATTTACTGCCTTACCACCCCAGTCACACCAAACTACAAGCACCAAAAAACAAAGAATTTTTTGTGAAATGTTTGGAAATCAGGGAGACTAAATGTTCACCCCAGCATAAACAAAAATCACAAAATGACCCATGGTCAAACCCCTCCCCCTTTTATTTTTTTACAATTTTCTTCATTTATATCATATTTTTAAATTAAATTTTTAATTTTCTATTGTTATTTTTAGCTGTAGCAAAATGTTTTTAAAACTTTGCTGTTTTCAAGAGTAAACACATGATGTCCCCCCGTCTAATACCTGTCCCCAAAAAGGCCCTTTCCCAAAATGCATCGAATGGGTTTACATTATTTAAAACTGTATTTAATAGCAAAAAAATGAACAAGCAAAAAACTCACCCAACTGAGTGGGGGGAGGGGTGAAAATTTCCATTTTGGGGGTCGGAGGGAGGGGTTTGTAGGGACTCGCAGGGGTCGGGAAACTTAAAAAAATGTTTTGGGGGCTGGGGAATTTGGGGGGGCTGGGAATTTGGCGGTTGGGAATTCCCCGAATGTTGAAGCCTGTGAAAGTTGAAAACGTGAATTTGAGGGGGGCCTGTACGTCTGGACCATTTTTAAACCCCCCTTTAGGGTCCCCTCCCAAAATCTACAGCTTTACATTTTAGGGTCCAAAACCCTAGAACTACCCCCCATGGGGCTCCCGCTCACTCTGATAAAGCTGGAGGGAAAAATTTTAGCCCAGAATGAGAGAAAACATCTTTTGTGGTATTGTGTGCCCACTAAACAAATCCCGCAGCACACAGTGTATAATTTAAAAGAAAAAAACGAACTGATTTTCGATTTAAACAGCGGCTTTTGGGAGTGTTTTTTCGTATGTTTGTTATAGTTTAATTTTCGGAAATTTTTTGGTTTTCATTTTTTTATAGAAAAGGGAAGGCAAATTTCGAAATGGGGGATGATTTTGGTTGGTTTTAGTACTGGGAAAAGGGTTGAAATTGAACTCAAATTAAGGGGGGAAGTTAAATTTTTTTTGATGTTCAAGAGTAAACAAACGACCTCACACACTGAACACGGGCCCGCTGGGGGGTCTAAAAATACATTTACAAATGGAAAGATGATATTTATACTATTAAAAACAATATTTTCATAACAGTAATTTTTCTATTTTTTTGGGGTTTTAATAAAAAATTTTATTATTGAAAAAAAAATCAAATGGGAAATTTATTTGTAAAGCCTGAAAACATAACTAATGGGGCAAGGGAAAAATTATTTTTGCCAGGAATGTCTAATTGTTTTATCCTGGACCCTTTTTTTAAACCCGGGAAAATTTTGAACTGCGTTTAAAATTTGGGCCAAAATTAAACCCAAATTCCGATCACTATTTTTGTTTGAAAAAGTTGACTTGGGGATTTTTTTGTGCCAATCGAAAATAGAAGTAAAACTATGAAATAGCTAAGAATTTGGTTTTACTTTGGGAAAAATATAGTTGGCCTAAAATTGGGGGGAAAAATCGGGAAAAAAACGCCGATTCGTAAATATCGCTGACACACAAAATTTTTTGAGAGCAAATTTCGCCCAAATTTTTTTCCCTCAAATTTCATAAATTTTTTTTTTTTTAAATTTCCCTTTGAAAAGGGTTCCCTACCATTTTTATAAGAAAAAAAAACATTTCTTTTTTTTCTTTTTTAAAAAATTTTTGGGCACGGTGCATCCTTTGAAATTTTCCCCTGGGCCCCCCAAAGGGGGTTTAAAGGGGTTAAAAGAATAAAAAATTCAACCACTCCAAAAAAAATTCCCACTTTTCTTTTAACATATCTGTCTTGATCCCCCAAACCAAAAAGGGGGGGGCCCCCCCTTTTCCCCCCCCCCCCCCCCCAAAAAATTTTTCCCCGCCCATCAAAATTCCAACCCTTTTTTTTTTTAAAAACCTTCTTTCTTTTAAACCCCCAATTCTTCCCCCTCCCCATTCTAAAGTTTTTTTTTTATTTAAATCCCTTTCCCAGTTCTAAAACATTAAACCCTTTTTTTTTAAATAAAAATTCCCAAAAATTTTTTTACGGCCTCCCCCCAATTTTCTCCAACTCCCCATCTCCTTTAATTAACCCTTTTTTTGTTTTTAACTTCAACCATTCCCTTTTTCTAAAAGGGGGAATTCCCCAACTATTAAATTCCTTTTTTTTAAAAAAAATTCCAAGGAAAATTTGTGAAAAAACCCCAACTTTTTTGGTTTCCTTTTTAAAATTTTATTTTTTTTTAACCCTTTTCCCTTTCATTTTGAAAAAAGGGGATATTAAAAGAAAAAAAGATTTTTGGGTTTTAAAAAAGGGGAAAAAAACTTTTAAAAGACTAAAAAGAGGGAAATGGGTTTTTTTTTGCCAGATCAAAATTAAAAAAATCCGTTCACCATCCCAAAAAAAAACATGTTTGGGTTTAAAATTTTTGAATTTTTGGGGGTTTTTTTTTTTTAAAATTTTTTATTTTAAAAAAACAATTTCTCTTTCCAAAATTTTGTTTTTAAAAAAAATTAAATTTCAAAAAATAAAAGGGTGGGGAAATTTATTTGGGTTTTAACCGGGGTTTTAAAAATTTTCCTTTGGGCCCCTTTGGGGCTAAATTTTTAAAATTTTTCTTTTTTCCAAAATAAAAAATGCTCAAAATTTCCAATTCCAAATTTTTACCCATTATAATTTTAAAAAGGGAAAAGGGAAATTTTTTTCAAATTTTTAAATAAAATTCCTAAAAATAGTCTTTCCCCTAAAAAGAAAAATTCCAAAAGGGGGAAATGGGGAAAAAAAATTTAAAATTAAAACCAAAAGTAAAAAGGGGCTAAATGTTGTTTTAAAATTTTATTTTATTTCCCGGGAAAAAATTTTTTCAAAATTTTTTTTTTTTTACCCCTAAAACCCAATTTTTTAGCCAGGGAAAAAGTACTTTTAAATTTTTCCAAAAAGTTTTTCTAAAATTTTCCAAATTTTTCCCAAAAATTTTTTAATTTTTTTTTTTTTAAACAAAATGGAATTTCTTCTCAAAAGAAAAAAAAAAATCCTAACAAAAGGGAATTTGGGCCGACAGAAACAAGGGAATTGCCGAAAAAGGGGCCAATTTTTTTTAAATTCAATTTAAAAGTGTTTTTAAATTTTTTATTCAACCGTTTAACTTTGTAACGTTTTAATTCCGGTTTTTTTTTTCCCGGGGAAAATTTTGAAAAATTTTTTATATAACCCCGGGAAAAAAATTTCCTTAACATATTTTTTTTTTTTTTAACTTGCCACAGGCAAAATTTTTTAGGCAGGGTCTGCATAAAGGGTTAACCCCCCGCCAAAATGTTTGGGCTTTAATTTTTTAACATCTCCCAAAAATTTTTGAATTTTGGATTTTAAAACCCAAAAGGGGCAATTGGTTTCTCGGGTCGAAAAAAAAAATTTTAAAGGGGCCAAATCTTATTCAAGAAAAAAAAGAATTGCAACTTAAAAAGGCCTCAAAAAATTAAAAAAAAAATATTTTAAAAAAAAATTGGAAATTTTTTTTCTGGAAAAAAACAATTTTTGTACCAAATTTTTTAACCCCTTTTGGTTTAGGGCCCTTTTAAAAATTTTTTATAAAATTTTTTTAAAAAAAAATTTTTTTTTTTTTTAAAATTTTCCTACGGTTAATTAAAACCAAAAAATAAATTTTTTTTAAAACTTTGGAAAAATTTTCTTCACAAATTTCAGGGTTGGGGAAAAATTTTAGGAAAATTTTTCCCCAGGCCTTTTTTGGGAATTTCAGGTACCGTCGCAAAAACAACCTATTTTGCCACAGCCTTCCCCTTTTTTCTATTAGAAAAAACAAAAACAAAAAACCCACCCTTTGGGGGGGGGGGGGTTGTATAATTTTGGTTTAAAATTGGGCCAAATTTTTTTTAAATTTTTTCCCCAAATTTTAAGGGAACCAAATTTGGCCCGTGGGGCGAAATTTGGATAAAAAAAAAATTTTTTGTTTTAAAAAGTCATGGGGTTTACCGAAGAAAATTTTAAAACAATTTGGGAAAAAACTTTTAAAAAATGGTAAAAGGGGGGAAAAAAAATAAATTATCGTCATTTGGTAATTAACCCCGTTAAGGGGTTTTTGGGGGCCCTTTCCCCCAAAATTTTTTTAATTTTGAAAAATTTGAAAAAAAAAAATTTTAAATTTTTTTCAAGGAAATTATAAAAATCTTTTCCCAATTTTTTAATGCCCAAAAATGGGAAAGAGGAAAATTTAAAAATATTCTACAAAAAAACGGTCCCGAAAAAAAAAGGTCGGGGGGGTTTTTTTTTCCCCAAACTTTTGAGGTTTTTTTTTCGGCCACTGACCCCCCGACCCCAAAAATCCACCATTTTGTTTTTAACCCAAATTTTTTTTCTATCAAAATTTTGGGACCCGAAAAACGCAAAACCCCTTTTTAAAATTTAAAAAAATGGGGAAAATTTCTTTTTTCTTTCAACAAATTTTTGGATCCCAACCAAAGTGGCCCCAAAAAAAAAGCAAATTTCCCCCTTTTAATTTGCTGTGCAAACCCCCCAATTTCCCCAAAGGGGGCCCCTTTTGGAAAAATTTTTTTTTTCTTTAAAAATTTTTTAATTTTTTATTTTTAAAACCCCCCAAAAAATTTTTTTTTTGGGGGGGGGATTAATATTTTTGGAAAATTGAGGAAAAAAATTAAAAAATAGGCATTTTGAAACAATTTGAATTCCCCTCCCGGTTTAAAATTTTGGGGAACTTCCCTTGAATTTTTTTTTTTTTTTGGTAAAAACGCATTTTAGGGGCCCCCTTTTAGCCAAAAAATTTAAAGGGAAAATTTTCCCCTTTTCAAACCAATCAAAACCCCCTTTCTTTTTTTGTTTCCCAAAATTTGAAAAAAAACCCAAAAAAAAATTTCAGTTAAAAAATAAAACAAAGAAAAATACAATGCCAAAGTTATTGTCTTTAAACCAAAAACACCGGAAGTTTTTTTTTTTCCCCTTTACACCGGGGTTCTGCAAATTTTTTTTTTTATATGTCACAAAGAAAAACCCCAGCCCATTTTTTTCAAAGGTAGCCCCCAGTTTTCATTGTTTAAGGCCTTGGAATTTTTTTTTTTATACCCCCAAAACCCTTTTTTTTCCCCTTTCCCCCAAAAGTTTTCCCCCCCAAAATTTTTTTATAAATTTTTCTTTTTTCCCTTTAACAAAAATTTTTCCCCCCCGGGTTCCCTCTTTTCCCCCTTTTTCCCCCCTTTCCCTTCCGCAAAACCCTTCCCGGGTTTCCCCGGGGAAGTTTCAAAAAAAAAAAAAAATTTTTTCATGAAAATTGATTTTAAATTTTTATTGGAAAAAGGAATTTTTTTTAAATTTTTTTCCGGGGGTCCAATTCCCTTTCCCAAAAAAGGGAGTGGGAAAAGGGCAGAAAAAGGCCCCCAAAAGCCCAACCCCCTGGTTGAATGGCCCCCACGCCTGGAAACCCTTTTTCTTTCCCTTGGGCCCTTTTTTTTTTTTTTTTTGAATTTTAAATTTTTTCCCCTTTTAAATTTAATGGGGGCCCCCTTAAAACCAAAAGTAAGGGGAGGGTAAAATTTATAATGTATACAAAAACTAAGTTTTCACAAAACCCCCCTTTTTCAATTAATTTTTTAAAAAATTTGTTTTTAAAAAAAATAAAAAAAACAAAAAAAAAAAAAAAATTTTTTATTATATTTTTCCTTAACATTAAATTACCAAAAAGTAAAAGTAACCCGGGCAAAGTTTTTTGAAGTTTTTTAAAACTTTTTAGAAACTCTTTGAAAAAAATTTTTCAACAATATGTTTTCACCTTTCCCCTTAAAACGGAAATGGTTTTCCCCGGTTGGGGGCTTTTTTGGAGTGAAAAAAGACGGGGAAACAACCTCGTTTTGGGCATTTTTCCTTTTAAATTTTAACCCGAATTGTTTAGGTGTCTTTTTCCTACCCCCGGCCATATTCTGTTTTCCAGGAACCCCCTAATTAGCAAAATTTTCTTACTTTTTTTCCCCTTTTTCTCCTTAATTTTTCCTTTCCCCCTTAAAAAAAATTCCCTAAAAAACTTTTTTTCCCTTTTTTCGGGGAACCCAATTTTTTTTTCTTTTGTTCCCACTTCCTTTTTTTTCTTTTTGTTTTTTGGGAAGGGGGGGGATGTTTTTTTTAAAAACCCCTTCCCAAAACCATTGAAATCCTTTTTTCCGGGAAATTCCCTTTTTAAGACGACCAAATTGGAAAGAGGGAATGTCCCCAAATCGCCGGGGGCCTTATTTTTTACCATAAGGATTTTCCAAAAAAAGGGAAAAACTTTTAAAAAGGGAAAATTTTTCCCCCAAGGGAAACTGGTTGGGGTTTTTTTTTTATTAATCCCGCACACTTTCCAATTTTTGGAGACCCAAATTTCTCCTTCCCCCCCCAAACTTTCTCCCTCTTGGTTTGCAAGTTTTCAAATTTCGCGGGTTTAAATTCCATCGGGGGTTTTTTCCCCCCAAATTTACACCCCCAAAAAATCCCCCCAAAAAAACTTTTAAATAAAAAGTTACAAAAAAAGGTTCTTCCCCTTTTCCCCCTTCCAAATTTCCCTCTTAAAAACTTCTGGCCCTTTTAAAAAGAATTCTTGTTCCCCTTCCCCCCAGGAATAAAGGTTTAAAAAAAACAAAATAAAGGGAAATTTTCCAAAAGGGGTGGTGTTAATATTAAAGCCTTTTTTAAAAATTTTTTTTGGTAAAATTTTGGTTTTTGGGCCTGTGGTTTTAAGGTAAAAAAGGGTTTTGGAAGCAAAATTTTTAACCCTTTATGTTTTATGTTAGAAAAATTTCCCAGGCCCAAATGGGGCCACAACATTTTTTAAACCCCAAACTTTAAGGTCAAATTTTTTTCCGGGGGAATTTTTTGGGGGTAATTTCTTTTTTTTTTAAAAATAAAAAATTTAACCTTTTTAACAACAAACCCTTTTGCCTTTTTTGGTTTTGGGAAAATACAAAGGGATTTTTGGAAACCCAAACTTGGCCCAAAAGGCCCCCCCCTTTTGTTCTTTAACCCCCGGCTTTTAACCATATTTAATTTTGTTTTTCCAAGGAGCACAAAAAAATTTTGGGGGAAAATTACTTATTTTTAAATTAAAACCCCATAAGAAAAATTTTTAAAGACATAAATTTTTTCTTTCACTGGGGCACGGGGCCCCCCACATTGGGAAAAAAAAAAAACTTACCAAAATTTTTTAAAAACCTTTTTTACCCAAAAAAAGGAAGACAATTGGGACCCCTTTTTCTACTGTACTTAAAAAAACAAAACCCTTAAAAATTTTTTGAAGAAAATGGTAGGTTTAAAAAGGAAAGGGAGGGGAGATGAGGATTTTAAAATTTTTGGAAAAAGGGGAAAAAAATTCCTGGTTTTTTTTAAAAACAGTCTTTTTTCCGGGGATTTTTCCCTTTTTTTTTTAAAATTTTTTCCACTTTGGAAAAAACTTTGAAATTAGAGGACCACTTCCACAAAAAATCCCTTAAAAAGAGCTCGTACCCAAAAAGTTAAAAGAATTTCCAAAAGGGAAACAAATTTATTTTAAAGGGCCCAAACCACCGGGGTTCAATATTTTTAAAAGGGGGGATTTTTTATCCATTTTTAAACACTAATCCCTTTTTGAAACATTTCCCTTTTTTGGGAAAAAAACAAATTCCAATTTCCTTCTTCCCCCCTTTAAAAGGAAAATTTTTTTTGGGTTTTTTTCTTGTTTTTCTGGGGCCCTATTTGGTTGGTCTTTTGAAAGTTTTAAAAAATTTTTTAAATTTTCCCCAATTAATTTAAACCCAAAGGGCTTCCCCAACGTGAAAAAAAGGGGAAATTTTACAAATAACCCAAAAATTTTTTTTAGAAAGGGTTTTTCCCCCCCAAACCCCCAAAAAATTTCCCCTTCTAAAAATCTGGCCCAACCCCAAGAGAGCAAATCCATTAAATTTTTCCCTCCCCAAACCTTTCCCATAAAAATTTTAAGACGGGAAAAAATTATTTTCCAAAAAATTTTTTTTTTTTTTCGGGGGGGGCCCCCTGGGGGCAAAATTAAAGGGGGACCCTTTTAAAAAACAGCTTTTTGGAAAGTTTTTTTTTGAATTTTAAAAGACCCAAGGGCCCTTTTTGGGCCCCCAAAAAATGGTTAAAAAACAAAAATTTAAAACCCTTATGAATCATTTCCGCCAAAAAATTCCCTTTGCGTCTGAGGAATTTAAAAAACCAAATGCATTGTTTTCCTAATAAACCCCGGGGCAAAATTTTGGTCCCCCCCAAAATTTTTAATTTTTTTGGGGTAAATTTGAAATTTTTTTTTAAAACCCTTTTCACCCTTTTCAACAGGCATTCCTTTTTTTTTTGGTTGGCCAAGTGTTATAAACAATGGTTATTTGGTTTTGGAAAAAACCTTCCTGCTGAGCCCCGACCCCCCATTTTCTTTTGCCAAAATTTTCTCCTTTTTTTCCAATTTCCAACCTTAAATTTAGCCCCTTTACCCAAGGGGTTCCTTTTAAAACTTTGTTGGGGAAAATTTGGGGAAAATTTTGCAAAAATTTAAAACAAAAAACAAATTTAATTTTATAAAATGTTCTGAATTTTGCTGGGTTACTGTATGCTGTTTAAACACTGGCCACAAAACGGGCTTAAAGGGCCCATAATGGAGACAAATTCCCGGGAATTTTAAATTTACTTGGGCGAAAATTTCCCCTTTTTTTGGTTGGGCCAAAAAATTTTAGTAAAAAAAACGTTCGTTAGGCAATTTTTTTTAACCCCCCCCAGGGGCCCTAATTTAAGGGTTGCAAACCAGGGTTTTTCCCCTAAAAACACCAAAAATTTTAGCAGCTTTTAAAAATTGAGGGGAAAGTGGGAGGCCTACATAAAAGAATGGGTTAAGTGGCAGTGTGCCAGTATAAAAAAAAACCGCAGTAACAGTGCTAAGAGAAAAAAAAACTTTAACCCTGTTTTTTGGTTTTTAAAAAAGGACTTTGGGTTTTATTTTTTAAAGGTATTTATTTTTGATTTCCCCTTTTTCCCTTTGGGCCAATTTATGAAGGAAAAAAACAAAATTTAACAAAATTTGGGGGTAAGAACCCGAAATTTTAAAAAAAAAATATTAAAATTAGCTTTAAATTTGCCAAAATTTTTTTTTACCAATTAAAAAAAACCCAAACAAACTAAAAAAAAAAAACATCAAAAAAAGGCAGGGCAAAATTCCCTTTCAAAGGTGGAATTTTTAGAAATTTTTAAAAAAAATGTAGGAAAATCCTGGAAAAAAAAATTCCTTTTTTATTTTTTTGTGAGGAAAAAAATTTTAAAAAGGGAAAAGCCCGAAAAATTTAAAGGGGCCCTTGGGAAAAATTGCAATTTAAAAGAAAAAAGGGAAAGCATAATTCCCCAAAAGTTTTCTTTTCTCCTTTCCTTGTTTTTCTGGCCCTTAATTTAAAATTGGCTTTTTTGAAATTTTAAAAACCCCCCAAATTCAAATTTGGGCCAAACCTGTTTTTTTTAAGTTAAAATTTTTGGTTTTTAAAAATTTTTTTTGCAAAAAAATTGATAGGAAAAAAAATGGGAAAAATTTTAGGGAAATATTTTTGTTTTTTTCCCTTAAAACAAATTGGTCGGAAAAACCCCAAAAAAGGGGGAAAACCCGATTTGGCATAAACAACTTCGAGACCGTTTTTCTTTAAACCAAAAAATCCTGCAGGATGCAGTGCATAAGGAAAAAATAACTCCAACCATGTTTTTAGTTTAAAACAGCGACTTTGTGGTGTATTTTTGTATGGTATTTATGATTGTATTCTCGTTTTCTTGGTCTCATTTGATAGAATGGAAAACATACAGATCTCCCTCCACATTCACAAGGGTTAGGGGATCAAGAACCTTGCAAATATATTGTAGGAAAATATAATAATAGCATTTACTTAGCCTAACGGTACTGCTTCCTTAACCTACTGAACCATGAACAATCATAAAACACATGAAAACATCGTAAAATATTGTACTAGTGCAAGTCCTTTGGCAAAGATGATGAGTAAGCCTATAGAATTCAAGAAAAAACTCGTAGAAGAGTACCAAAGTGGAAGAGGAAGAGAGAGGGGAGAATGTGCCTTCTTCAGTGATTCAGTGATTCTACAATATGTACGATGCTAAAGCAGCACAAGTCGATAAAGGCTATAACGCCAGCCAGTGATAAAGTGTAGCATTAACAGTGTAGCAATTAAGTTAAGCAATTAATCGATAGAAAAAGAACAGCACTAAATTCCTCCAATGTTATTGGCGGTATATAGGGTGACTGACAACCCCGCTGTCTCTACCGTCTCTGCTGCCGCCTTCACCACCACTATGTAAGGCTTATGCTCTCAGTGGCCCTTATACACCCACCAGCAACACAACACTTGTGACATACGTCATGACATTTTATTCATTCTAGAGTATATATCATGTTTCTGTGTTATTAATACTGTTTATTACGTCATATTAGATCAATTGTGATAGGTAAATAAGCCATCGAGTTGATATTAATGTCATATTGAAGGACTATCTTGTCCTGTCTCCAAACAAACTCTGCCGTCGTCATAATTCCTAACATATGAAATGACATATTTTAACCCTTTGACTGTTTCGGTCGTATATATACATCTTACGAGCCACCGTTTTTGACGTATATATACTCAAATTCTAGCAGCTTCAAATCAAGCAGGAGAAAGCTAGTAGGCCCACATGTGAGAGAATGGGTCTGCGTGGTCAGTGTGCACCATATATAAAAATCCTGCAGCACGCAGTGCATAATGAGAAAAAAAAACTCCAACTGTTTTTTTTTTTTTTTAATTAAAATGCCGACTTTGTGGTCTATTTTTGTATAGTATTTATGGTTGTATTCTCGTTTTCTTGGTCTCATTTGATAGAATGGAAAACATATTATAGAAATAGAGGTGATTTTGATTGGTTTTACTAAGAAAAGAACCTTGAAATAGATCTCAAAGTAGGGGAAATGTTTGATTTTTGCCGACATTCAAAAGTAAACAAATAATGTCCTTTCCCAATGAATGTCCAAGTAGCCATTCTAATATGCAGTCGTGAATGGGTTGACATTATTATACAATTACGTATTACAATATTGCAGTAGTCTGCATAACAATAAATCTTCTATTTTTTGTTTGAGTTCAAAATAGAAAGCAAGAGTAATATCAAAGGGGCCTGGAGACGTGACTGATGAACAAAGAAAATGTTATTTTAGAGCCAGGAATGTCTGCATTGTTCATTCTGGATCCTATTTTGAAATTAGAATATTTTTGAACTTTGCACTTTATTTTGTAGTTGAAACAGTTGACTTGGCAATTTCTTGTGCTCAATCAATGGAATAGAAGTAATACTAGTGAAATAGCTAAGAATTTGATCGACTGGAGTAATATAATTGGCCTAAAATTGGAGTCAAAGTCGGCAAAATCGCCGATGCGTAAATATCACTGACATCAAAATTCGCGAGAGCATAATTTCGTCAATTTTCCATAAAATTTCGTACTTTTTGTTTCATTACCTTCAGAAAGAGATTCTCTATCATTTCATAAGAAAAAATAAAATTATTTTTTGAAAATTCTTGGACACTGGTGTGCACTTTGAAACTTGGCCTTTGGACCCTGAAAGGGTTAAAACAAAAAAATTTTTTACATGAAATGTAGGTTTAGTACATAAACAATACAATGAGACATGATGAATGAAACATTAACAGCATAACACTTACCTTTATTGGCAATTCTTCTTAGTGTATGGAAGACTGGAGGAGGAGAGATATTGGATTAATTACTGTTTGGAAGGGGAATCCCCTTCCATCAACACCTTAGGTACCAAGTCCTTTTCTGGGGTTACTTCTGTTTCTTAATGCCACTACGACCAGCGTAAGAGTCACTCGAGTCCTGTCTCGCAAAAAAAAAGTGTCCAGAGAGCTCTGTTTCTGGTGTCTCTTTAAAACTTCCCTAAAATGGGCCAAGACTCTGTCACTTGCCGATATGGCTTGCAGCATCCTTCTCAGGGTGATGTTTCTCAATAAATCTTTCCATCCTACCCCACATTTCTAAAAAAGGCACCCTCTTCCATCTCCCTTCCTCCTCCTCTGCAGCAAGATTCTGGGCTGCAATCTGTTGCTCTTCCTGCTGAAGCTCTTGCAGCTCCTCAGTGGTTAGCTCTTCATTGTGGTTCTCCACCAACTCTTCCACATCCTCCAAACTCACATCCAACCCCCATGGAACTCCCCAATGCCACAATAGAGTTCACAACTGACATAGGCTCATCAGGGTCAGCCACAGACCCTTCAAAATCCCTCTTGTGGACACAATCTGGCCACAATTTTCTCCAAGCAGAGTTCAAAGTCCTGGTAGTCACTTCCTCCCAAGCCTTACCTATAAGACTTATGCAATGGAGGATACTGAAGTATTCAGAGGTCACATTAAAGCCCCTTTGAAACATTGCTTTTGTGTAGAGTTTTTTTGAAGTTTGAAATGACCTGCTGGTCCATGGGCCGGAGGAGAGGAGTGGTATTCGGGGGCAAGAACTTTACTGTGATGAACCCAAACTCCTCGAAAATTAGGTCATCCAAGTTTGGAGGATGAGCAGGTGCATTGTCCATTACTAGGAGGCACTTGAGATCCAATTTCTTTTCCAGGAGGTAATTCTTCACACTAGGGCCAAACACTTCATTGAACCACTCGACGAAAATTTCCCTCGTGACCCATGCCTTATTATTAGACCTCCAAAACACACACAATTTACTCTTCATAATATTGTTTTTTTTTTGAACACACTGGGATTTTCAGAATGGTACACTAGTAACGGCTTCACTTTGAAATCCCCACTAGCATTAGCACAGAACATGAGCATCAGCCTGTCTTTCATAGGCTTGTGTCCTGGTAGTCCCTTTTCCTCCTGAGTAATGTAGGTCCTCTTTGGCATTTTCTTCCAAAAGAGGCCTGTTTCGTCATAATTGAACACTTGTTCAGGTTTCAGTCCTTCAGCCTCTATGTACTCCTTGAATTCACTTACGAATTTTGTAGCTGCAATTTTGTCCAAACTGGCAGCTTCACCATGCCTTATCACACTGTGTATGCTGCTATGGTTCTTAAATCTCTCAAACCAACCTTTGCTGGCCTTAAATTCACAAATACACTGTATCAGTACTCGTTGCAGGCAATTTCTTTACTAGATCGTCATGCAACTGCGTAGCTTTTTCACTAATAATCGACATAAGACTATCTCCTGCTAATTGTTTCTCATTTATCCACACCAATAATAACTTCTCAACCTCTTCGAGTACTGGTGATCTCATTTTTGTCAGCATATTTACCCCCTTTGCAACAACAGCTTCCTCGGTTTCCTTTTTCTTGGCCATGATGGAAGATATAATTGTACCGGATTTGTTATACATCCTGGCCAGTTCGGCCACACGTACTCCACTTTCATATTTTTTCCCGGGTGTTTTTTCCTTAAATTAATGTACCCCCTCACCTTTTCCCCAAAAGGGGGCCCCTGGTTTTCTTTAAAACCGGGTTGGGTTTAATTTCCTTTAAAGCCACAAAATTTTTTAAATTTTAAAAATTTTTTGGGGAATTTTTCCCAAATTAGTTTCCCCTGAATCCCCGGGTTGCTCAGGGTTTTAAACTCAAAACCAACCTTGGCGGGGAAAAAACCATTTTTTTCAGACCCTTTGGGGAATTTCCAGGGATGAAATATTGCGATTTTTCAAAACCGACCATTTGCAATTTGGGTTTTATTTATAAAAAAAACCCAATTTCCCGAAGGGAAAGCCCGACAAAATTCCCCCCCGAAAAAAATTTCCCCCCTGGGCCCTTTTTTTGGGGAAAATAAATATAATTAACCCAGTTTTTAAAACACCGGGGGCCCTTGGACAACATTTTAATTTTCCCAATGTTTTTTTTTCCCAAAATTAACCGTTTTTTCCCCCTTACCCTTATTAACTTTTCTTTGGGGGGGGCCAAAAATTTTTTGGGCCAGGCAACCAAAAAAAAAAAAAAAATTTTTTCTTTGAAAGTGGGGGATTCCTTACAAAAAAACAATTGGGGAAAACCACCCTAAACCCATAAATAAATGTTAAAAGACCATTTACCTTTTTGGGAAAAAGGGTTTTTGAAAAGGGAAATTCAACCCGTTTTTTCGGGGAAACACTGGAATTTCAAATTTATAAATAGATAAAAAAAGGGGGAAACCCTTCCAACGTTAAGTTTAAATATTCCGGGGGCCCCTTTGTTCCCCAATTAATTTCCCCTCGTTTGGAACCCAATTTTTCCCAAAAAATTTAAAAAAAAAAATTTAATTTTCCCGTAAAATTTTGGTTTTTCATACGCCAATAATAACCAATTGAAAAAAAATTTAAAAATTTTCCACTTACCTTTTTTTAAGGAATTAAAAAAAACCGAAACCGGGGTTTTAAATACCAAAAATTATAAAATTTAGGGGTTTCCCTTTCCCATGTTGTGAAGGGGGTTGTCGTTTAAAACAATTTTCAAATTAAGGCAAAATCCTTCCAGTAATTTTCCCCTTAAAAAACCCCTATAATGGATTTTTTTACCCTAACACTTCATTTGGAAAAAACAATAAAAATAACAAAAAACCCGAATAATACTCTAAATTTAAAATAAAATAGTCATTATGTCCTTTGGGGGGTGGCCCAACAATTTGCTCCCACTTTTTGGGGAAAACCCAAATTCCATTTTAAGGTTTTTTTAAACCAGTTTTTAATTAAAAAAAATTATAAATTTTTAAAATGATTTTTATTAAATAAAAAAATTTTTATTTTATTAAATATTAAATTTTTTTTTTAAACCCCTGGCCATTCCCACCGGGGGGGTTTGGGCCCCCGGAAAAAAAGAAAAATTTTAAATATTATTTTTTTCCCTCCAAAATTTTAAATTTTTTAATTTTTTTTTTTTTTAACCCCCCGGGGGGGGGGGCCCCCGGGGGGGGGCCCCCCCAAAAAAACCCCCCCCCAACCCCCCCCCCCGGGGTCAACACAAAAAAAAGGAAAAAAAAGGAAAAAAAAAATTTTAAGGGAGGAATTTTATTAAATTAAGGATAATTGGGGGGGTTTTAAAATTTTTATTGTTATTTTTGTTTAAACCCCAAAAGCAAAAATATTAAAAAATTTTTGTCTTAATTAAAATTTTTTAAAAAAAACGCATCCCTGCGGGAATCCAACCCCCTCGCAAAAACAAAACCCCCTTTTAACCCCCTCCCCCCCAAACCCTTTCCTAGGCCAAATCCCCTACCCCGCCTTCCTTCCACTACAGACGGGAACACTTTTTGAAGTCATTCTTTTCGCTCCATTTCTCTACACCCCCAAAACCCCCTCAACAACCCTTCCTCAGCCCTCTGGAAAACCCATTTTTGGAAAACCCCGGGACCTCCTCCTAATTTCCCCAAACTAAGAATTCCTGCATTATATTCAAAACCAAAAACATTCCCCTCAGACATGACATCTCCACGCCCCAGCCTTTTTCCCTCGCTGAAAAACATTCATCACCCACGCTTCACACCCATATAAGAGCTTTGGGTAAAACTATACTTTTCATAAAATTCCCCTCTTTCCCCCAAAGGGAAAAAGTTTTTTTTGTCTCCACGACTCCTGGGTGCACCACTCCCCTTTTTTTCCCTCATAAATTTCTAGGGAATTAAACCCCCATCTTTCATAGACCCATCCCGCTGACACGTCCACTCCCAAAATATCTGAATCGTTCACCTCCTCCATCCCTCTCCCCCCTCCAATCTGAAATTCAATTTTTAAATCACCAAATTTTTTTGTTATCCTCAAAACCCCTTACTTTTTCCCTTGTATTCCCCTTTTAAAATTTTTTTTCTTTTGCACACCCTACCAAATTAAACCACCAATCCCCTGCAACTTCTTTTCAAAAATCCCCCAAGAGCACAGTGTCATCGGGCAAAGGGGGCCGCTGTGAAAAACCCTCCCACTTTTTTGTGTGATTCTTTATCTTTTAACTCCACGCCTTTTGCCGGGGACCCCCCCGCTTTTACTTCTTTTTACAACCCCAATCTATAAATAAATTAAACAACCAGGGTGAAAACCCACATCCTTGTCAAAAAGGCCTACTTTTACGGGGAAAAAAATTTCCCTCTTTCCCACATACTCAAACCCTTGAGCCTCACAACCTCGAAAAAACCCTCTTCATTTCTTTCAGTAACCTACCTCCTAAAACCATCATTTGGGCAACATCTGCCACATTCCCCCCCTATCCACCCGCATACCCTTTTTCCCAAAACCATAAATCCCACAAAGACCCCCTTTGGGTTTATTTTAAATACTGTTCACTTAAAGTTTCACTGTAAACACCGGGTCCACACACCCCCAACCCCTTTCCTAAAGCCCCTTGTTCATCCTATCCAATTCTCCGTCTTACCCCAAAATTTTTTTTAAATTATAACTCAACCCAACACTTTTCCCCAGGTACACTAAACCCAAAAATTTTTCCCCCCAAAAAAATTTTTGAAACCCCCTCTTTTATCCCCTTTCCCTTTTTATAAAAAGGGAACAAACAATCTTTTGGGCCAAATCCCTATTTCCCTTTAACCCTCTTCCATAAAATTAAATTAAAAAATTTGCCCCAAACCCAAACCCCCAAAAACAATATCCCCACCTGCTTTAACATTTCTATCTTTTTTCCCATCAATCCCGGCTGCCTTACCCCCTTTCTTTAAAAACCAAATGCCTCACGAATTTCCCCCCAAAAACTCACAACTGGCTCTTTCCCCCACCCTACAAGATGTTATTCCCCTTTGGGCCCAAAACCGAAATCCAGCTTCCCAACTTCATCAACATTTAAAAATTTCCTCAAAATTTTCCTTCCATCTTCCCAATACCTCTAACCTCCATTTAATAAAACTCCCTCTCCTATTTTTAACTGACAAATCATTTGTTCTCTAGGCTTTCTTAACTTTTGTTAATCTCACCCCAAAAAACTTTTTCTTATTTTCAACAAAATTTGTTGAAAAACATCTCACCCATTTCTCTCATTTGCTCCCCTTTTTTACATTGTTTTCACCCAAACCACTTTAAACTTCTCTCTTTTTTCTCCATATCCCTTTTTTTCCCTCCTTGCATCCTTCTACTTTGTAAAAACTTCTCATAGGGTAACTTTTTTTTTTCCCTTACTACTCTCTTTTTCATCATCAAATTCCCCCAATCGCTCCCTCCCCCCTTCCCCTTTCCCCCCTTTCACCCACTTTTCCCGTAACCAAAAAACTTTTTGCTGAACATTTTAACACTACATTTTAAACCCTACCCCTACCCCTTCGAACCCCCCTTGCCTATGCTCAATTTGCCCATCTATCCCCCCCAATAGCTGTTTTTTTATCTTAAACCCCCAATGCCTCCTCTTTTTTGTTTATAAACCTTCACCTCTCTCTTCCCGATCTTCTATTCTCCTTGTATCCCATCTACCTTTTTCTCCGTGAGCAAAAACCCAAAAGTTTATCTGATAAAATCTGGGGGCCCCTCTATAAACATGAAAAATCCTAAATTCTACTCAACAGTTCCCTTTTTTCTACCAATACATTTAAACCAAAAAAACTACGCATTTCCCCCTACATCATATCGTGTTTCTTATTTATC
Organism: Cherax quadricarinatus; assembly: GCF_026875155.1. Taxonomy (NCBI): domain Eukaryota; kingdom Metazoa; phylum Arthropoda; class Malacostraca; order Decapoda; family Parastacidae; genus Cherax; species Cherax quadricarinatus. Next base: position 14,101 of record NC_069437.1, on the reverse strand, counting down.
CTCTTTTTCCTTTTTAAAAAAGTATTACCTATAACTAAACAAACCCCCCTTTTATACAAATTTTAAAACAAAGGGCTCCCCCTTTTCATTTTAAACCTTCCCCCCTGGACCCCCCAAACTTAAACCCCCAAACCCTCTCTAAAAAATTTTCCCCCCTACTTTAGCAAACCAAGTCCCCCCACCACAATTACCCTCACTTTTGGGTTTAAAGGCTCCTTTACATTCACTTTAAAATCTCCCAAAATCTCTCCTCTCCTCCGAATTTCCCTCTTCTCCCCGGGGGCATCACGCTTATTAAGACCCACTTCTCGCATCCAACCTTATTTTAAACCACATAAATCTTGAATTTTTAAAACATTCATATTCTCTTTTCTCCTTCCATAACGATCATTTAACATTAAATTTCTACCAACCCCCTTTCCTTTTCTCTAACTCTCTCAGATACTCCCCGATTTTTTCCCCCTTTAAATTTCCCCCCCCCTGAAACACTCCTACCCCCTTTTAGCTTTTTTCGGGTTAGGGCCAGGAAAATCCAACTTCTTTTTTATTCCCTAACATCAGCAATCATCTGTTTTTTTGTCCCTCCCACTACATTCCCCCCGCACATTTTAAGGGAACCCCCGTTTTTTAAAATTTTTTTTTTCTTCTCTTTTTTTTGTAATTGGTTTTACAGGAGAAGGGGGTTTCTAGCCCAATTTCTTCCCCCGGGATTTTTGTCGCCTCATTACCACACGCAGGTTACGGAGGAAAGATTCTTTTCCACTTTCCCCCGGGGAAAAAGAAGAAATAAAAAAGAAAAAAGAGCTATTTAGAAAAAGGAAAAAACCTAGAAAGTTTTGTATAATTTTAATGCATGTGCGTGTCCCGGAAGTGGGGCCAAATAGTAAGTAGGAAAATGCAAGATATCCCTGTTATCCTTAGCGGTTTTTTGAGACCCGAAAAAGAAACCACAATTCCCACCATCATGCAAAACATTTTCAGGGTTTTTTTTTTCAAAAGTCATCTGGCAGGAAAAGGGAGTACTTATTATATTATACAAATTTTTAAATTTTAAATTTTACTAATTTTTTAAATGTGATTAAATTTTACATTTTTTTTTTTTTACATTATTATTATTATTATTTTTTATATAAAAAATTTGTAATTTTTTTCACACAAAAAAAATATAAGATTTACTGTTATTCCCTTTTTTGCAAAAAATTGGGAAAAAATAATGTCCCGCCCATTAAAAGACTCAAAACTAGAGGCTTCGATAGTTTATGTGTTTGAAAACTCAAGGTTCCAAATTATTAAAGAAAACAATTTTTCCATTTGGTAAGTGGGTATAAACACCAGGGATGCACAGTGCACCTTTAGCCTCAACAACTTTTTAAATCAAGGAATAAAAGTTTTTCCCAAAACAAAAATTTTTAAAGGGGCACCTCCTTTCCACCCCTGCAGTTCAAAAACGAGCGTGCAAAAACCCCCACTGTGTGGGGGAGTTTTTACATTCTCATCGGGAGTCATAAGGGAAAAGTCATCAAATTTTTTCCCTGATTTCCCGCTAGGTCTGTAAAAGCCTTTTCATGTAAATTGTAGAAATAAAAATTATTATCATTTACTAATATTTAAAACATTCTCCCATCCCCTCGCCAGGTTACTACGTATTTATATTGTGTCATTGGCATGTGCCATGGGGAAACAAACTGGTCTTTGGGGGAGGCAACTCAGGAAAAACCCCGGGGAAAAGGCTCACTGATGATCATACTTTTTTACCTCCAGGCACTTGCAGAAAAGGTCAGTACCCCTCCCACCCCCAAATTTTGGTGAAAATACACTTTTTTTCATGGTTAATTTTATAACCCTGGGAAAATGAAACATTAGTGGGGGAGAAAAATTTTATTTTTATAATTGTTCTCAGTAAATATTTATTTTTTATTATTTATTTTAAAAATTTTTTTTTATTAAAAAAACACTGGGGCCCATTTTCCCCCCCCCAAAGGGAGGGGGGCCCCGAAAAAGAAAAACTTTTACGCCCTCATTCACTCCATCACTGTCTTGCCAGAAGGGTGCTTTACACTAAAATTTTTTAAACTGCAACATTAACCCCCTCCTTCAAGTGCAGGCACTGGACTTCCCATCTCCAGGAAGGGACGGGCAAGTATTAAAAAAACCCTTTTGGGCTCCCTTCACTCCAACAAACACCCCTTTACGCATGCCTGCTGGGAAATCCAAGCCCCTCGCACACAAAACCCCTTTACCCCCCCCCTCCAATCTTTCCTAGGCCCCACCCCTACCTCCGGGCCTTTCCCTTTTCCCCTACGACCCGAAACACTCTTGAAGTCCCTTCTGTTTTGGGGTTTTCCCTTTTTCTCTACATGGGCCAAACCACCTCAACAAAACCCCTTTCCCCACCCTCTGGACAACAGTTTTGGGAATCCCCCCAAACCCCCCCTAACTTTCCCAAAATAAAAATTCTTCTCTGCATTATATTCACCCCCAAAACATTGCCCCCAAAAAATGAAACCTCTCCACTGCCTCCCCTTCCCCCTCGCTGCAAAATTCATCACCCAAAGCTTCACACCCATACAGGGGCATTGGGAAAACTATACTCTCATACATTCCCCTCTTTGCCTCCAAGGGGCAAAGTTCTTTGTCTCCACAGACCCAAGTGCACCCACTCAACCCCTTTCCCCCCCATTAATTCTATGATTCACCCCCATCTTTCATAGACCCCCCCTCCGCTGACAAAGGCCACCCCAAATATCTGAATACATTCACCTCTTTTTCCCTACTCTCCCCCTCCAATCTGATAACCAAACTTTCAAACACCTAATCTTTTTAAAAACCTCATAAACCCTTTCCCTTTCCTGTACTCACTTTCAATTTTTCCCTTTTTTTAAACCCAAACCCCAAAACCCAAAATTTATCCACCAAACCCCTTTCAACTTCTCTTCAGAATCACGCAAGAGCAGTTTTCATCCCGCAAAGAGGGAACAGTGACAAAATCCCCCCTTTTTTATAACTATTATTATTAAATTTTGAAAAACACATCCCGGCCGTTTCCTACCAAGGCCCGGGGGGCCCGAAAAGAAAAATTTTTATCATTCCACTCCCCAAAACTGTCTTGCCCGAGGTGTGCTTTCACTACAGTTTTAAAACTGCAGCATTAACCAAACCCCCCTTTAGGGGTGCATGCACTTACTTCCCATTTTCCACAACCAAGGGCTGGCCCGCAGGTTTCCCTGAATCCCTTCTTTAAAAGTTACTTTTTACACACCCAACAGAACGTAAGCCCAAAAAAACCATTTGTCTCCATTCACTCCTATCAAACACACCACACATCTTGCTGGAAGTTAAAGACCCCACCAACACAGAAACCCCTTTTAAACCCCCTTCCCCTCCAATTTTTCCGGGCTGCCCCCCACCCCCCCCTTTCCCCTCCACTACAGATTTATACACTCTCCAAGTCATTCTGTTTTGCTCCATTTTTCCTACATGTCCGAACCACCTTAAAAAACCCCTCCTCAGCCCTCTGGATAATAGTTTTGATAAGGCTGCCCTCCTCCAATCTCCAAACTAGGATTCCTGCATTATATTCACATCAAAACATTGCCCCAACATGACTCTCCACTGCCCCACCATCTCCTTTTTGCAACATTCCCCCACCCATGTTTCATACCCATATAAAAGTGTTGGTATAACTATACTCTTATACATTCTCCTCTTTGTTTTTCCACTGAACCAAAAAATTGTATATCCAAATTTTAAACCCACAATTTTTCAAAACAAATGTAAACCCTAACTTTTTATTTTTTTTTAAATACACTACCTAACAAAACACCCATTCTACTAAAGAACAGCAAGCAAAACCCAAACCTGTCTTTGTAATACTCATTTGTATTTTATAGTTACTTTTTTACAATAAGTCTTATCACTGTTTTCATCATTGTTTAGTTAACCAAGTTAATTTTAAGCCAGCCCGTAAACAAGCATATAATGGCTTTGGCATGCTGCCTACCTGTATTTTTTTTACCTCTTATGCAAAATTTCTAAATAAATAAATAAATAAATAAATGGATAAAGTTATTTGTCTCCACAGACTCTTCAGTGCACCACTCATCTTCCCTTCATCAATTCTATAATTCATCTCATCTTTCATAGACCCATCTGCTGACAAATCCACTACCAAATATCTAAAAACATTCACATCCTTTATATTCTCTCCCTTCAATCTGATATCCAATTTTTTGTTACCTAATTTTTTTTTATCCTTATCACCTTACTCTTTCCTATATTCACTTTTAACCCTTTGACTGTCGCAAGCCCCTTTCTGAAACTGTCATTCTATGTCGCAAAAGTTTTGGGAAAAAAAATTATTTTTTCTTGTGAAATGATAGAGAATCTTTTCCCGATGGTAATGACACCAAAAGTATGAAATTTGGTCAAAAACTCACGGAATTACACTCCGGCGAAGTTAGCGGTCTCGCCGGCATATACACATCAGCGATTTTGCAGACTTGGAACCCTGTTTTTGGCCCAAATTTTGTTGTCCATTGGCCAAACCATAGCATTTCTTTAGAAACCCCCATTTTCGGGGCCCCTTTACCAATTTGAACTACCCAATAAAGTGGCAGAATTTGGCAATTTGGCCAATTTCACGCAAATTAAAAAAGATGCCAATTTCAAAATAGGGTCCAGAATAAACAATATAGACATTCTTAACACTAAAATAACATATCCTCTGTTCATTAGTCATGTCTCTAGGCCCCTCTTATATTAATTGCTTTCTATTTTTATTTTTTTTTCATACAGAAAAACATAATTTTCTGTTATGCAGACAAAAGCATTATATAAAAATGGGATAAAAATATCAGGCACTAGTGAAAGAAATTAGACTCTCCAGTTTTTACGTGTATTTGGGCGTGGGTGTAATTTGCTTTCTCCTGAAAATTGGGAAAAATTGAACATTTTCCCCTACTTTTTAGCTCAATTTTTAAGGTCGTTTTCATTGTGAAAGTAAAAAAACGCTATTTTTGAAATTTTTCCCTTTTATCACCCAAGAACCATGAAAAAGAATACAAAAAAATACAAAACAAAAATAACCCAAAAATTTGGCGTTTTAATCCAAAAAAAAAAAGGGCAGTTTTTTTTTTTTTTTACTACGCACGCAGATTTTTTTTTGTGGTGCCGTGACCACACAGACACATTCCTCACATGTGGGCCCACCACTTTCCCGCTTGATTTTAAGCCGCTAGAATTTACGTTATAAAAACGTCCGAAACAGTGGCGCTAAGATATAATAACGTAACAGTCAAAGGGTTAATTTTTTACTTTTTACATACCCCTTTCCAAACCATCCACCAACCTCTGCAACTTCCTTTTTCAAATCTCCCAAAAGCATTCATCACCAAAGAGCAGCAGTGAAAACTCCTACTTTGTGTTATATTTTTATGTACAACTCTATAAATATCTGACAACCTAGGACATCACTCATCCCTGTCTAAGGCCTATTTTAAAAGGGGGAAAAATCTCCTATATCTTCTCCTCTCTCTCCTCTCTCTCTCTATAATATATAATAATATATATAATATAAAAATATATATAAATAAAACTCATATATATATAAAATAAATATATATAAAATCTCTATAAATATATAATATATAATATTTATTAGTAAGTTGGTAGACAGAACCCCCAGGGAGGTAATACCGTCCTGCCAAGGGGTGAAAAAACGAAGCCGTGATTTTTTACATATGGTAGGATTGCTGAGTCTTTGTCTGTCTCATAAATAGCAAGATTACGGGCATGTCTTGCTACTTCTACTTACACTTGGGTCACACTACACTACATTACACATTTTTTTTTTTAAAACCCCTCATCGATTTTTTCTTTATTTTAAATATTCTTTGGGCTTTTTAATTTTCCCTTTTATTCCATGGGGGAAATGGGAAAAAGAACTTTTCCCCCGTAAGCCATCGTGTTTTAAAAGTCAACTAAAATGCCGGGAACAATGGGCTAGTAACCCCTTTTCCTGTAAAGATTATAAAAAGAAAAGAAAAGAAAAAATTTTCAAAGGGGAATCTGAAGTGCTGGGTTTGTGCAAATAAAAAAAGATGAATGTGGATGTTATGAATGAGAAGAAGCGGATGTCCGGGTTAAGTGAAACAAAGCGAAGGGGGTGGGGGAGTTTCATGGAGAGGAATAAATGGGATTAGGTCAGGGGTTTCAAATAGAGTTAGAGCAAAGAAGGGGTACAATAATGTTGAAGGATAAGCTAGGGAGGAAAAAAGGACTATAAAAGATTAATTCAAGGATTATGTGGATAAAATAAAGATTGGATGTGAAAAGTGGGTTATAATAAGCGTGTATGCACCTAGAAGAGAAAATGTAGAGGAGAGAGAGAGTTTTTGGGGAAATTTGAGTAAAGCGTGGGGAGTTTTGAATCAAGGTGAGATAATGGGGGTTTGGGGGATTTAATGCTAAAGGGGGGTAAAAAGTTAGGGAGGGAGTGTAGGAAATTTTGGGGGGCCGGGGGAAATTAAATGGGGCCTTTAATGAGATGTGAGAAAAAATTTGGGAAAAGAATACATATTTATAAAAAAAGGGGAAAAAATAA
>NC_069437.1:0-2500 GCF_026875155.1 Cherax quadricarinatus | reverse complement strand
CTCTCCTCTTCCCAAGTGATGCTCTAACACAGATGGAAGTGTCAGTGAAGATCAATTTCATGATTTGGAGGAGTTTGAGACCAAAAGCAATGGAGGAGGAGGAGGGGGAGGAAGAGGAGGAAGAGGAGGAGGAGGAGGAGGAGGAGGAGAAGAGGAGGAGGAGGAGGAGGAAGAAGTTGTAATAATATTGTTCCCTTGAAGCAAGAAAAAAAAAAGTCCACCCCATGACAGTGACAAGATAAGGGGAGATAACATCTGATAAGAGCTGACTTTGATGAGCATAAAGGAGGGTAATATTACATGACCATCGCCCTCCCTTTGTTTTTGCTGGTACACAAACATTTCTGTCTGTCTATTTGTCTGTCTGTCAAGCTCCCTGTCTGTCCATCTAGCTCTCTGTCTCAGAGCCACAAGACTGTGTCATCACGTTTACTCACATCTTCAAGCAGAGTATAGCACTTTGTCTGGATTTCTTGGGTTATCCTAGGTAATTTACACTATGTATACTTGTATTTATGTGTACCTGTGAGACAGAGATAGGCAGACAGATAGAAAGAGAGACAGATTGAAAGATATAGAATGAGGGAGAAAGATAATTAGATAGAATGGAGGAGGGGAAGCAGCATCCGACCCCATTGTTTTGACAGGCGGTAGGGGGAGTGACTAATGAGACAATATGTCACTTTGACAGCTGCCGACTTCTGACTCAAAACAATTATAAGCCACACACTCACACACAAGACAAGGAGGAGGAGAAGGAGGAGGAGAAGGAGGAGAAGGAGAAGGAGAAGGAGAAGAAGGAGAAGGAGAAGGAGAAGGAGGAAGAGGAGGAGGAGGAAGGAGGAGGAGGAGGAAGGAGGAGGAGAGAAGGAGGAGGAGGAGAAGGAGGAGGAGGAGGAGGAGGAGGAGGAGGAGGAGGAGGAGGAGGAAGGAGAAGGAGAGGAGGAGGAGGAGAGGAGAAGGAGGAGGAGGAGAAGGAGGAGAAGGAGGAGGAGGAGGAGGAGGAGGAGGAGGAGGATGATTGTTTGTTTTTGTAAACAAGTTTTGTAAACAATATATTGATAATTATGTTTGTGTGCTTATTGTGTTGTATACAACGAGTGTATATATATACATTGCACCTTACTTTGGTCTCAAAGGCCACATAAGTTATGTGAAAAAATAAAAGTGAAAAAAACAAAAAACCTTCAATTACAAGTAAACTAAAGTTTACCGGGTGAGCGGCAGTCACCGCTGTTGCCATACGCGGCTCATTTTCTGCAAACTTCACGGCTCTATATCTCGGTAAGTACCGATGGTAAAGATTTTTTTTTTTGGACTAAAACACTCAGAAAAATAATCTTAACATTTTCATAAGAAAAAATAATTTTTTTTTTTTTTTTGAATATTTGGCGACATAGAATGACAGTTTCAGAGAGGGGCCTGAAACAGTCAAAGGGTTAACAGACTTATTCCCCTGTAATTTTTACACTCTTTTGTCCCCTTTGCCTTTATACAAAGGAACTATGCATGCTCTCTGCCAATCCCTAGGTACCTTACCCTCTTCCAGACATTTATTAAATAAAAGCACCAACCACTCCAAAACTATATCCCCACCTGCTAATTATTAACCCTTTGATTGTTGCAGGCCCCTTTCTGAAACTGTCATTCTATGTTGCATAATATTCAAAAAAAAAAAAAAAATTCTTATGAAAATGTTAAGATTATTTTTCTGATTGTTTTAGTCCAAAAAAAATTTTTTCCACACATAAAACGAGTGTGTGTGCATTTTTGTGGACTTCTTTTTTTTATGTGCAAAGACAAAACACCTCGTCTGAGGATTTTTCTTCAAAGTATTAGCAGGCAGTTTTGTTATGTAGTTATCCTAGGTAAATGGTCGTGTGTCATCATTCCTTCCTTCCTGCATTCCTCTCCTACCTTCCTGCATTCCTTTCCTACCTTCCTGCATTCCTTTCCTACCTTCCTGCATTCCTTTCCTACCTTCCTGCATTCCTTTCTTACCTTCCTGCATTCCTTTCCTACCTTCTGTGAAAATTTGTCTGGACTGCCTCCATGTGAGTTGTCTACCCTGGCAAGCTCTGTTGACACTGAGCCCTAAGGTTGGTACCTTAGCCTCACAAGTGGCTTATAGGACAGATTTTCATAAATGACTTATGTTGCAAGAAATCTCACCTGCATGCACGTATAAAGGACTAACTTACTTGGTGTTGGAGAATGTGTCTCGGTCTTCAACCTCCCTAAGCTTTAGTCCCTGTGGACTTCCTCTCAGAACCACATGCAACTGGGAGCCTTAATTCCTGCAATATTCAGTCGATATTAGTGACCTGCCTGCAACTCAGAAATTCATGTTTCCAAAGGGGTTTGTATCCCCTAGACTAACTATGCAGATAGTGACACTAGCTTCTAGGCTGACAAGAGACACCGGTATATACTGGTCATGAACTGCCGGCTGTACAAAGGGCCCACAGCTCAACTCGCCCGCAGTTTTCCCCAGAAACTG
>NC_069436.1:44185634-44214542 GCF_026875155.1 Cherax quadricarinatus | reverse complement strand
AACACCAAATCAAGCAGGACTGACATACAAGAATGCCTGGTCAACTCGCAATTCACCAACCATTTAATTAACTACAGAAACTCAAGACTTATAGCCACAGAAGACAACACTCAATACAGAAGAATCCTGGAATCATCGTTTATCTCTAAAACCCAAAACAATTTCAACCAGAACAATGGCTTCTATAACATAGCTGAACCACTCGCCAAGAAACTTCTTCATCGCTATCCCACATAAGAACATAGATCACTGCAGAAGGTCCACTCACAACTTGTCCAATATCCCCGCCTAGCTACCCAAGACTCTACAACCCCACCCGGTAGATCATCTGGTGCAGCAATCTTCACCTGACCTCAACGTTCTGAACTATAAATACTCCCGTACCTTCCAACCCCAGGTAGATCCGTGTGTGACTTGAAAAAGCCCACTGCGTGGGTGAAACGTTGTCAATAAAGGATCACATTATACTGCATTTGTGTTTATATTTCCATTGTGTCGGTATTTTATACCATTTATTTCCATTGTAGTGGTAGGTTGGAGACACCTCATTATGGATTAACTATCTAATTTCTCGTGACGTTTCCAAAGGACACTTCACCTCTTGTTGAGAAATGGCATTACCAGCTAAGTTTAAACAGTGAACACTTAACTTAAAGACAACTCATCGCCTGCACAGCCGCCCCTGCAGACGAGGTCTAGAAGCTGTCGAAACCATCTCACAATGGGCTGTCAAGAAATATAATTTGTAAGACTATAAATTACCCCTAGGGGGTGTTATGTCAGCATTTCATTCACTGATGGCTGACAACTTACTTGTTTGGACTCAAAAGTCCACACCTTACTGCCGACTATAGGTTGATTACAAACTCCTTGCGACTCAAGAACTGAGCAGTCCCCCGTTCTACAAGAAATTCGTAACATACCTTGCTCTTGTAGCGTGAGCTATGGTGTTCTTCACACCTTCGACAGGTATCGGTGACTTGATAGAAGCTGAAGTGTCCTTGGATGTCCACGTCTTCCATTGTCTAGGAAACGCACACTGGTACACTGTTCCACAAGATTTGTCTTTATTGTTCACAATGTTATCACTGAAGAAGCTGATCACACTTCTCTTAAGTGTTTATTGTGTTTTATGAGACACTTTGTTCACACTAACGCACAGATCGTTCTTTGCTGGTTATCCTGGCGTCAGTGTCACTCTTAGTAGAGTCAAAAGTAATCTGAAGACGCCACAGCACCCCATGCCGTCACTGCCCCCAGCACAAAAAAAAAGCTGACCTAGTACTTTTTGCTTCCTTGCCACTTCCTCGATGAAGCAAAGCAGAATGTTTGATTCTTGCTGTCTTAAGCATAGACAACAATGTCCACTGTCTTTACTATGGTAATAAAGTGGGAGCAGGATTTTCCTTAATTGTCCTGCTAAAGTAAGAGATGTACTGTCTCTTACTAAATACACTCTGCAACACTGGACTGCAAGGAGCAACGGTCACTTGACCACAGGTCGCATACTCGTACGGCATCTGTGATCAATTACTCACTGTAGCAGTAAACAATGCCAAAAGTAATATTAACTATTAAACTTAAGAGGCAAATAGCACGTAATATATGAAGGCAGCCATTAATATGAAAGATAAATCATAATATATATTAAAACAAGTAATTATGTAGTCAAAGAGAAGCACTGATATTCCCACACAAATTAAATAAAGGAAATCAAAGACAATATTAAATGAAGGTTTCCACCTGACTTTACTCAGGCCATAATTTAATAGGGAATAATAAATTTATAAGTATAACATGTAACTCAAAAATAATTATCTGCACTCACGTTATTAATAATTCTAAAACACGTAAAGAGACTTCCTGTAGGGAAGGTGATAGTATGACATACACCTAACATAATAAAACTAGACCTTACACATAATCACAATTTTTTTTTTTTATTATTATCACACAGATGACAGCAAGGAAATGAGTGAGCTACTCAAGTCCCAATATGACTCAGTTTTTAGCAAGCCGCTAAACCAGACTGAGAGTCGAAGTAAAATGAATTTTTTTTGGAGAGCCACAAAATTTGACTCTCTAATTTTATATCTTGTCTAACACAACCTGTTTTAATCGTCTCTTAACATACATCGCTACTCCATCCACCCTTCCTGTTGACCCTGTCAGTGTGGATATAATTGATAGCCGTGTATGTGAATTCCAGAGGGCATCTCTCTATCTTTCAGATTGGCCAGGTCTCTGTTATAGCAGTGATATCTATGTTTCCTGCCACTTTGCATATTAATCTTAGTCATCTAGTTTATTTCTTACACTCCTGCTAATAGTATAGTAAACTTTAATGGAGCTAGTCCCTTGCTGCCCTCTGCTGTCTCCCTTTGTTTGCGTTTCTTTGGGCCTGTATGATCCTCTGTCAACCCCTCTTCTTAATCCAAGTTGGAAGCGGTCACCTCCATGGGGAAACACCCGTGTGATTTACACCAAAGATAAGCTCCTCCTCCAGAGTATTATACTCCTTAATGTTCACATTCTCTAACAATATCGACCTGAGACGATCCCGGTGTTCTCTTTGGGTTTCTTACAGTTTTTTTGACACCTTGACAAGGCCAGAGTGTGGCCAATTATCTTGGTGGTCAGGATTCTACTGTGACTGATATGTGAAACAATACCTTCCTTCATTAATGCAATGCAACCTTAAAAACTGCTATTATTATTATTCTTATAAAAAATGAAGCGCTAACACCTACAAGGGTTCATACAGTGCATCAGGGCAGGGGAAAGTGCAGAAGTATAGAACAGCAACCTAGAGAGACAGAAAGTCTGCGAATGAATGGGTAGAGGCATCATCATCAAAGTTTGTGCAGTAAAATCGTTGTTGTCAAAAAGACACGGTGAGTGAGGTCAGTGGTCACTTTTGCGGTTCATACCTGCTAAGCTCTTTGGGAGTTAGCTTGGGCTGTTAACCAAGGCAATGATTGTTGTAGTGTTTTAGAATCTCAGTTTAGGTGTGAAGAAGGAGATTTACGTCTTCAGGAGGAAAATAGGAAGCTGACGCTTCGGCCTAGATGAGTTTGGTGAGCGAGTGTGAAGAAGGAAAATGACTTCGAACAGGCGATAAATGACATGCCCATGCACTCTGCCCAGGGCCAGACTCATGGGAAACTCTGTGTTCATCCGAATGCAAGGAAGCCCCTATAACGAGCTTTTCCATCCTATGGGAGGAGGGAGCAAGGAACACGGGGGTCGTCCCTCAGTTACTAAAAAACACAGACTTCGCCAACACTCACAAAAGGGGGCAGTAAAGCAATAGCAAAGATAAACTACAGACCAATACACTAACATCCCCATATCTTAAAAATCTTTGAAAAGGGTCCTAAGAAGCACGATCACCACCATCTAGAAACCCATCAGTTACACACCCCAGGGCAAATGGGTTTAGAACAGGTCGCTCCTGTCTGTATCAACTATTGGATCACTACGACAAGGTCCCTAAATGCACTCGAAGACACAAAAGAATGCAGATGTAATATATACAGACTTTCGCAAAAGCCTTCGACAAGTGTGACCATTGCGTAATAGCGCACAAAATGCGTGCTAAAGGTATAAACAGGAAAGTCGGTCGATGGAATCTATAATTTCCTCACTAACAGAAACAGAGAGTAGTCGTCAACAGGTTAAGTTCCGAGGCGCTACGGTGAAACGCTAGTTCACAAGGCACAGTACTAGCTCCCATCTTGATCCTCATCCCTCTTATCCGACAATAGACTAAGGATGTCAGCCACAGCACCGTGTCTTTCCTTTGCAGATGACACCGGAATCTGCATCGACTAGTGTCTTCCTTGCAGACACTGCAAGGCTCCAGGCGGACATCAACCAATCTGTGTGGGCCTGCGGAAAACAATATGAAGTTCGACGATGAGATATTTCAATTACTCAGATATGTTGATAAATTAGACACATGTGCAACTCTTGAGGTATCTTTATTGAGGAAACGTTTCGCCACACAGTGGCTTCATCAGTCCATACAAAGAGAATCTTGAAGAACAGGAGGAGATATCAGTCCCTCAACCTTGAGTCGATGTGGTCAGTCCATCAATCAAGATTGATGGACTGACACACATCGGACTCCAGGTTGAGGGGATGATTACCTCATCTCTCATGTTCTTCAAGTTTCTCTTTTGTATGGGACTGATGAAGGCCACTGTGTGGCGAAAACGTTTTCTCATAAAGATACCCAAGAGTTGCTCATGTGCTAATTTATCAACATATTCTGTTCTCTGAACCATTCATCTACCAAGATCTCGATATGGTAACATGAGGGGGAAATTAAATCTTATAAGAGTACAAAACAAATTCTGGCACCTACATAGAGCGCAACACACGTCAAAGACGGGGAGTGATTATTGTCGGAGGATCTCACCTTCAAGGACCATAACATGTATTCAATTTCGCATCTGCTAGAAAAATGACAGGATGGATAATGAGAACCTTCAAAAATAGGGAGGCCAAGCCTGGATGTCTCTCTTCAGGTCACTGGTTCTATCTAGGTGGAATCTATTGCTGCACTCTAACAAGCACCTTTCAAGGCAGGTGAATTGCCCCGACCTAGAAATGTACAGAGAACTTTCACGGCACGCATAAACGGAGATAAAACACCTTCAATTACTGGGAGCACTTGAGGTTTCTAAACCTGTATTACCTGGGAACGCAGGAGGGAGGATACCTGATTATATACACCTGGAAAATCCTCAGAGGGACTAGTACCGAAGCTTGCACACGAAAATCACTCACATGAAAGCAAAAGACTGGCAGGACGATGCACCATCCCCCAATGAAAAGCAGAGGTGTCATTTAGCACGTTTAAGAGACCATACATAAGGTGCAGGGGCCCGAGACTGTTCAACTGCCTCCAGCACACATAAGGGGGATTTCCAAAGACCCTGGCAGTCTTCAAGCTGGCACTGGACAAGCACCTAAAGTCGGTTTCCTGATCAGCCGGGCTGTGGCTCGTTACGTTGGTTTGCGTGCAGCCTGCAGCAACAGCCTGTTGATCAAGGGGCTTGATCCCCCAGGAGGGCCTGGTCACAGACGGGCCGCGGGGGCGTGGACCCCGGAAACTCTCTCCGGGTTAACACTGGCGCTTCCCACCAAGGCTTGGGTGGACCGAAAAAAGAAAAACTTTCACCATCATTCACTCCATCACTGTCTTGCCAGAGGTGTGCTTGACACTACTGTTTTTAAACTGCAACATTAACACCCCTCCTTCAGAGTGCAGGCAATGTACTTCCCATCTCCAGGGACTCAAGTCTGGCCTGCCGGTTTCCTTGAACCCCTTCATATATGTTTCTTTGCTCACTACTCCAACAGCACGTCAGTATTAAAAACCATTTGTCTCATTCACTCCTATCAAACACGATCACGCACGCCTGCTGGAAGTCCAAGCCCTCGCACACAAACCTCCTTTACCCCCTCCCTCATCCAGTGCGTTAAGGCCGACCCTACCCCGCCTTCCTTCATAAGACTGATACACTCTTGCATTATTCTGTTTCGCTCCATTCTCGCCACATGTCCGAACCACCTCAACAAACCTTCCTCAGCCTCTGGACAACAGTTTTGGTAATCCCGCACTCATCTAACTTCCAAAACTACGAATTCTCTGCATTATATTCAACCACACATTGCTCTCAACATGAAAATACTTTCTTCCACTGCCTCAGCCTGTCTCCGCGCTGCTAACTTTCATCACCCATGCTTCACACCCATATAAGAGCGTTGGTTAAAACTATACTCTCATACATTCCCCTCTTTTGGCCTCAAGGACAAAGTTCTTGTCTCCACAGGATTCCTAAGTGCACCCCACTCACCTTTTCCCCTCATCAATTCTATGATTCACCTCATCTTTCATAGAACCATCCGCTGCCACGTCCACTCCCAAATATCTGAATACATTCACCTCCTCCCATACTCTCTCCCTCCAATCTGTCTCCAATCTGTCATCACCTAATCTTTTTGATTTTTCCTCATACCCTTACTCTTCCTGTATTCCTCTTAATTTTCTTCTTTTGCACACCCTACCAAATTCACCACCATATCTCTGCATCTTCTCTTCAGAATCTCTCAAGGAGCACAGTGTCATCATCAAAGAGCAACTGTGACAAACTTCCCACTTTATGTGTGATTCTTTATATTTTAACTTCCACGCCTCTTGCAAGACCCCTCGCCATTTACTTCTCTCTTACAACCCCATCTTTAAATATATTAATCAACCACGGTGACATCCACATCCTTGTTAAGGCCCTACTTTTATTGGGAAATAATTTCCTCTACCTACCATACTCTAACTTGAGCCTCACTTGTCCTCGTAAAACTCTTCGCACTGCTTTCAGGTACCTACCTCCTTACACCAGTGCACCTGCAAACATCTGCCACATTGCCTTCCTATCCACCCTGTCCTTACGCCTTTTCCAAATCCATAAATGCCACAAAGACCTCTTTATGGCCGTATCTCAATACTGTTTCATTCATGTTTCACTGTAATGTTACCTGGTCCCACACACCCCCTACCTTTCCTAAAGCCTCCCTTTGTCATCTGCTTATCTAGTCTCCGTCTTTCTCTTAATTCTTTCAATAAACCTCTCATACACTTTGCAGGTATACTCAACGACTTATCCCCTATAATTTTGCTACTCTCTTTTATCCCCTTTGCCTTTACAAAGGAACTATGCATGCTCTCTGCCAAATCCCTAGGAACCTTACCCTCATCCATATCTCTTATTAAATAATTGGCACCAACCTCTTCAAAACTATATCCCCACCTGCTTTGAACTTTCTCTCTTAATCCCATCAATCTCGGCTCTGCCTTACCCCTTTCATTTTGCTACTGCTCACGGAACTTCCCCCACACTCACAATGGCTCCTTCTCACTCTACAAGATGGTGTGCCTCCTTGCCTATAACGATAATCACAGCTTCCCTATCTTCATCACAGTTAACAATTCCTCAAATTTTTCCTCCATCTCACCATTACCTTAACTCTCCATTTTTACTAAAAATCTCTCACCTATTTTTTAACTGACTCAAATCCATGTGTTCTTAGGCTCTTTCTTAACTTGTTAAATCTCCTCCCAAAAAACTTTTTTTATTTTCTAAAAATTTGTTGATAACATCTCACCCACTATCCATTTGCTCTCTTGTTACATTGCTGCCCCACTCTCTAACCTCTCTCTTTTTCTCCTAATACTCTTCCCTCCTAGCATCACTTCTACTTTGTAAAAAACTTTTTCTCCCTTCTTACTACTCTCTTCTACATTTCATTCCACCAATCGTCCTCTTCCTCCCGCACCACTTTCCTGTACCACAACTTCTGCTGAACACTTAACACTGCATTTTTAAACCTACCCCATACTCTTTCGACCCATTGCCTATGCTCTCATTAGCCATCTATCTCCAATAGCTGTTTATATCTTTCCCCTAACTGCTCCTCCTTTTCGTTGTATAAACCTTCACCTCTTCTTCCCTGAATGCTTCTATTCTCCTTGTATCCCATCTTACTTTTACTCTCAGTGTAGTACAACTAGAAAGTGATCTGATATATCTGTGGGTGCCCCTCTATAAACAGTCATCCTGAAGGTACTCAGGATTGGACCTTTTTATAGAGGGGCCACCGATATATCTTTCACTTTCTAGTTGTAGCTACACAATATATATATATATAGATATATATTATATATATATTTATAATATATATAAATATATATATTATATATATATATATATTTCTTTCATACACACCGGGCCGTTATCCCACCAAGGCAGGGTGGCCCAAAGAAAAAACGAAAAGTTTCTCTTTTAATTTAGTATTTTATGCGAGCGAAGGGGTTACTAACCCCTTGCTCCGGCATTTTAGTGCCTCTTACCACACCCATGGGCTTACGGAGGATGAAATTCTGTTCCACTTCCCCCTATATATTATATATATATATATATATATATATATATTTATATAATATAATTTATATATATAATATATATATATATATCTCGTGCCGAATAGGCAGAACTTGCATAATCTTGGCTTATATTTAGAAAGTTCATCTTGCATAAAGGACAGTGGAAAATGGGTATGCATTTCATTTCGCCAAAATCATTCTGAACCTAAGAAAAAAATATTTTTCATTGTGTAAGTTTATTTGTATTAAATTATTGTATACCATATCTAAAATATATTTAGTTGGGTTAGGCTAAAAATAAATTATTTTGTTATATAGGTTAGTTAGTTCTTAAGATCTTTTGGTGCTAAAATTATTACATTCTTCATTACCATTAATGAAATATATATTTATATATATATATATATTATATATATCTATATATATATATTTCTATATATATAATCTATATATATATATATATATAATATTATATATAAAGACAGGGGAATTTAAAACATTGTTTCTTAGTCCACAGCTAGGACTCGAAACCTGGCTAATTCTGTATCAGAGTCCACAGTACTCGCCACTGAGCTAGACGACAAGATAAGTATGGGCTTCCAGCCGGAGCCAGACGATGTTTCCCATACCGGGAAACCAAGCTCGTTTTTGAATGTTATTTCATCGAATCCTGCCCCATGCAGTGGACAACGAAAAGACCTTAATATTGCTATCAAGTACCAGAATCACATTTTCTCATTTGTGGCGATTAAATAGTTATTGCTCTCCTACTAGGTCTTCAAGGCAGATGCACCAAGTATACCTGTTTGCCGTGTCTTTATGATAGGGACAGACAGGACAGCATATGAACAAAAAGACTGGCCACAGACCAGCTTCTTCCGGGAAATCACAACGTGAAAACTGTGCCACTAGTCGACCCCCAGGATGTAAAAATTCTGCTGTCACCACTCCACATCACATTAGGGCTTATGAAAAATTTTGAGAAGACCTTGAACAAGAATGAAATGCTTTAAGTACCTGGAGTCAAAGTTTCCTCGTATAAGTGAAGGCAAGTAAAGCAGGAATCTTTGTTGGTCCTCAGATTCAGGAATTGATGAAGGACAAGCAATTTGATGAAGCATTAGAGGTGTCCAGCGTGAATGTCTGGTTTTATTTCAAGCAGATTTGTCCCACAACTTCCTGGGAAACAAGTGCTCCCTGAATATGAAAAAAATTATCCAAGAACCTGATTTCAAGTTTCAACAATTTGGGTTTAGAATGAGTGTGAGAAGCACTTTTTGCACCCACATTTTGACTATTTTCCCAACAATTGTGAAGACTACAGTGAGGAACAAGGGAGAGCCGCTCCATCAGGATATTTGCACCATGGAAAACTCGATACAGGGCAAATGGAATGTCAGCATGATGGCTGATTATTTGGTTCATTGAAACGTAAGGTCTCGATGCCACAGCACAGAAGCGAAAATTCAAAGTGGTCCTCCTTCTTTGATTCAGTATTTAGGCTAACCATTTGGAGATATATTTTTTTAAATAAAATCATTTGATTATATTAATAAAATTAACAATTTAATAATTCAACATTTTTATTATCATTAATTTGTGATTTTTTCAAAATTCTTACGTGCATGATAGAGCAAAATGGTTTAGATAATTACAGTCCAGCAGCCAAGTATATGTATGATCCCACCGCCCCCATGAATAAAATAAAAATTTCACTGCAGATCAGTGGTTTTATTGGTAATTACCTAAGATATCATGACCACACTTTATCTGTGATAATCTTTGCTCGACACTTGCACTCGAGCTTAGTCTCACCAAGTAATGGCTCCACCTAGTAAATACCTAATTAAAAATTCTATGCCTCATACAGGACACCTGCCTTACACTCCCCTCCGGGGTCCCATTCCAAACCCTGCGCAACTGTTTTCCTGAGTAGGAAATGTCTGCTGATGAGGAAACCACTGTTGACCTTTTAAAAACACCTAAGTTTAATTACAACCCAAGAAGGAAACCACCTGCACACACCCCATGCCGCGTTTCTCCTAACTCACGCAATTCTTTCAAGTTACCTTGCAGATGACCATTATGCTTACATTGCAGGATTTATACACGAACACAATCCCACTTTGAGTTAACCTTAACAAACACCTATTTCTACGAACTACAGAAATAAGCAACCTGATGCCACCCTCTCCCGGTCTCCATCTTAAAAGTAATTTACTAGTCATTTTTTTTTGTAAGAGGCACTAGTCGACAAGGACCATGCATTGGCTTAAATTCAAAAAGTAATTAGTGACATTAAAACTTACTTTTCTTTTCAGGTTACGAAAAAAATTTGCTCTCAAAACTGAACTCACTCAACAGACCCGAAAGCCAAAGCACATGAATGTTATCCGTTTTCTGACTTGAAGTTAGGAAGAAAATTCTATGTATCTCCGACCATTTTCCTTCTTCCGCCTGAAAATTAGGTGACGTATCGTTCATATTTACGACTCTCAGTCTCTCCAATGCACTGGAAAATGGTATAAAAGTATAAGATCCAGATTATCGTTGATTTGTCCATTGTTTGAATAGCGTATTTGACGAAGCTTTGCAGGGGTCTTGGGGGTCTTTGAATTTTTTTTTGTTCCGTATGTTAGTCCTAAAATGTTTTGTTCAGGAAGTCAGTAAGAGGTGAAATTATTTTCATATATTGTGAGGTGTAAGGGCCCTTCAAGCCTCAAAGAGCTTTCGAAGCAAAATATGAACTTCAATTGAACATAAACAATATTCGTAAATATACAACAGAAATGAAAGTTCTTAATGACGCAAATTATGAACAATTAAATTAAATCAACTGAATAAGCTAATTAAGTACAGGAAGATCTTATTCTGAGTGATGTTATGACAAGGCGCCTAAGAATCACTGGAATGTAATGGTGACCTGGAGATGCGTTTTGAGGTCAAAGCTGGTCGTGAAATAGTGAGGTCCTAGCGCCAGATAGTTAAAATGCTTATGACGGTGTGTTGAAAACTATCAGCGGGGTAACTGAGTTATCTGCCCGGCAGTAGTACTGAACAGGAAATCTGCAAACGAGTTTCAGGGACAAGCAAATTCTTCAGTCATGTTGCCGAGATAGTAGCCTCTGTCCTAGTGGTACAAAAAACTGTTCTCAAGTACCAGAAGCGGGTTATAACAGCTGTGTTTCTCGTGATGATGCGTGAGTGTAGATCCAAAGGTGGAGGGAACAACTTTTCCCAAGATTATGGAGTTCTGTTTCCAACCTACTTACTAGATCAATGGGGATACGTCTCGTTCCCGCATCTGGTGGGTGACCTTAACCATCAGCAAGGACTGTGGAAGGAAAAAAAAGGCCATTAAGGAAAAAAAAAGGCCATTAAGATTATATTGGAATGTACTTATCCAAGTCCGGGACGAAAGTAAAAATCATAAGGCGAATAACTCCAGTCTGTTACATCAAGAAAGAAAACTCATCATTACATATCCAAGAGCGGAGGCTCTATACTTACAGACTGGATTAGAGCAGGACGCCAAATTACACTCCAAACCTTACCCTGGGTGGGGATAGAACCCGTGATCAGAGAGTCATCAAACTCCCGACCGAACCGCGTAGCCACGGGCCTGAATGGTACAAAAAAGGATTCGTCCAACAATGCATATTTGCAATCGCGTCATTACGATGTGTGAGTCATGATACTAATCCCGACCACAAGGGTCCCTTGTTGACTATCACCCAGTGGAATGAGGAAAAGGGAGGGGGAGGGAAGTAATGTAACTGCTCACATACCATTTTTCGAACAGGTATACTACAGTATACTTCCTCCACCAGTCACTCAGTCTTTCCACTTTATTTAACGACTTTCCCCTCATACATAAAAATTATATTTCGTAGTACTATGTTTATTTTTATTTTGTTCATGAAACAGATAGTGCTAGTAAGTCCAATGAAGACTTTTTTATTTGAAAATCTTGACTAACTTGTGGGAATGAACTTGTGGCAAGACAGGTCAAGGGGCCTAGTCTCGTTCTTACATCAATGACCATGTTGTAAGCTACATGAAGCTTCGTTCCAAAACAGCTGTATGGTATACACTAGTGATGTTAAATTCGGTCACGACTGTGATCAAAAAATAAAAATTATTGTAAGATCTCATGGTAATTTGACAGCGAAGGAGATTCTAGCTTTTGTTTTACATTGACTCTTTTCAGAATAGAAACTTGTGTTTACGATTGCAAAACAATTAAGGAATATGTTATATATGGAAGTGGGAGGGGAATGAATCGGAAAATATTAATGGGATTAAGGAGAATAGGGAAGTAAAGGAAGAGAGTAGGAGGAGTGAAGGTTAGTGAAGGAGGTCACTGGTGACCCACCCCCACCCTCTCATTAACACTGCACTAAACTACCGTGTGCCCCCCCACACCTCCACTCTAACTCCCACCTTACCATAAAATATTTAAAATAGCGAATAATATCGATGGACAGTGAAAATTACTATTTCACTTATTGGATCTGCCTTGAAATGGCCAGTAGGCCTCTGCAGTGCCTCCTTTCTTATTATGTTGGCTAAACGAGGAGAGGAATTTGATGTTAAGATCAATGGGGATTGTACCAAGTTGTGACAGGGGAATACAGTTTGTGACAAAGTGAATGTAATTACAATAAAATTAGCAGGAACAGTTCCCCTGAAGGAACTCGGTAACCTCTGCACAGGTCCCAGGACTCACACGGTCCTCAGCCAGTACTCTGCCCAGAGCCACCAGGTCGCTGGTGGCTAAATTAATTGCTTCACACAACGGAAGGCCCGGGTTTCGATGCCCGCGGGATGCTGGAAACATTTCGGACGTGTTTTCCTTACACCTGTTGTCCTGTTTACAGCAGCAAATTACGTACCGGGTGGCTAGTCGACTGGTGTAGGTGCATTCCTGGAAATAAGACAGACCAGTTCCTGACGCACTGACTCTCTTGGGTTATTTTTGGGTGGCTAAACCCTTCGGAGTTAAAAATCCGAAAGAAAAAACTTATCTTAGCCAACGAAGCCTTCAAGCTCTATAACAGAGACTCCGCCCTCTCTCCCGGGCTCTTCTCGAATTCTCCCTCATAAGAACATAAGAACGAAGGAAACACTCAGCAGGCCCCTCCTACTGGCAATATATACACAAATGAGTTTAAATGTGATCCTTTATTGACTACGTTTGCCCCCACAGTGGGCTTTTTCAAGTCACAAACAGACCTACCTGGGGTGGAAGGAACGCGAGTATTTATAGTACGGCTGAGGTCAGGTGAAGGAATGCTGCATCTGATGATGTACCGAGTTGGGTTGTGAGTCTAAATACCTTGGGTAGCTTGAAAGGAGATGGACAAGTTTGTGAGACAGTAGCAGACCTTTACAGTGTTCTTATGTGGGATAGCGACGAAGAAGGTTTCTTGGAAGTGGTTCAGCTATGTTATAGGAAGCCATGTTTCTTGATGGTTGAAGTTGTCGGATATAAATAAGTGATGATTCCAGGATTCTTGGTATGAGTGTTGTCTTCTGTGGCGATAGTCTTGAGTTTCTGTAGTTTATCAAGTGGTTGTGTGAATTACGGGTGTTGTACGCAGGCATTCTTGTGTCGTCAGACGCTGCTTGCGTATTGGTGTTCTGGAAATACGTTTGTTTGGAGGTCCCTTGATGTTTTTCGCCCCAGTATAACTTGTTTCAGTATTACAGGGATTATGTATACCTCAATTTCATGCCAAAAAACTACAGACACAAGCCTACGACTTCCAAAAAGGCTATCTCAAGGCAATCATCTCAGAAAGCCCATCTCAACCGCAGAGCTCCCCAGTCATACCCAGACGTTACATCATTCGCCACTAAAGGTTTTAGCAGAAAGAAGACACGACCATCGGGTCACCACCGTGATAAAGGAGGTGGTGTTGTTTCATGAACACTGACGATTACAGGAACAAAATGTAATCTACTTAATGACCAGTTTTTACCTACAAACCTATCACAACCTATACCAAGTGGACAACCTTTACTAAAACTTTTCTTCAAAAGGACTCGCCGCATTCTGAGGAGTCAGAACAAGGGAAGAAACTTCTGCCACCATGCCCAGCAACCCCAGACTGCCAGAATGTACGGCCTGCCAAAAGACTCACAAGTGGTATCCCACTGAGGCCCCATATCCTCGGGGAATTGGCAGTGCTCCCCACAAGCTCTTCAGGAATTCTCTCCAAACCACACCTCTCGAAACTCTTGGGCACTATCAGTCCAAAGCACATCTCAAACACTCAGGTGATCGTCTCAATCGATTCGCAACATCAACAACAGAGAACAAGAAACTTTCCAGCCTTGACGTGACTTCCCTATTCACTAAAGTACCTACTAAACAAGCCAGCGATCTCTTACGGCTAGGGAACTTGAGATTCACTTGATCTTCCCATTCCAGCCAGCGATTCATAGACCTGGTTGAACTATGTGTTTGGCCTTACGTGTTTCTCTTTTGACAAATCACCTCTTTTTCAGCAGACTTTTGATACCATGGGTTCGCCACTCAGTGCAGTCCTAGCGAACCTTACATGGACATACTAGAAGCCGAACGTTTCTCACCATTGTTCCTTCGTGTCTGTCCACCTGGCTCGTTAGTGGACGGCATTCTCCTCATAACTCCTAACGCTTCAACGTTCAAGCTCTCCAAGATCAAGCCTCAACCAGGTCGAGCTCCTTCAATCCAGGTTCACACTTGGAAGAAGAGGTGACAACACTCTTCTCTTTCCTTGATGTTCTCCTCTGCAAAGCTTGACCACGAACTTCGTTGTAAAGTCTATCGAAAACCCACCAACCAAAACGATCTTCTCCACTTCTACTCTCACCACGGACACCAAAACCAAACGTGGTGTAATTATAGGCTTCTTCCTGCGTGCACTCAGAATCTGCGCAACGAGTTTTTGGAGGAAGGAATGCACTTCATAATTGAACAGGGATTTTCCAAACTCACTATCCTGTACTTCATCAGAGGATGCAGACGGCGAGCCGAAACATCTTCAAAACACACCAGAGAAGACACTGCGAAGAAGAGATACATAGTCCTTCCCACCAATCCTGTGCCAAACATGTCTTCCAACATCTTTGCCAAAACATCATTTCCAAGTAAATCTACCTCCACAACCACGGACCATCAAGGAACACCAGTAGTAGGCAGGACAAGCCTCCATCCTCTGAAGGGGTATACATAATCCCTTGTAATGACTGCAACAAGTTATACGTGGGCGAAACATCAAGGGACCCTCCAAAACACGTATTTCAGACACAATACGCAAGCAGGTCTGACGACACAAGGAATGCCTGCGTTACAACACCGTAATTCACACAACACTTGATAAATACAGAACTCAAGACTTTATCGCCACAGAAGACATCACTCAATACCCGAAGATCCTGGAATCATCACTTATTTCTATATCCGACAACTTCAACCAGAATCAGTGGCTTCTATAACTTAGTGAACCACTTGCCAAGAACGTTCTTCATCGCTATCCACATAAGAAACTGTAGAAGGTCTGCCTCACAAAATTGTCCAGTCTCCTTTCCAAGCTACCCAAGTTTTTAGACTCTACAACCACTCGGTACATCATCAGATGCAGCATTCATTCATTGACCTCAGCGGCTATAATACTGCGTTTCTTCCACCCAGGTATTTTGTTCAGTGATTGAAAAAGCCCACTGTGTCGAGGAGGGGGCGGGGCGGGCGAAAACGTAGTCAATAAAGGATCACATGTCATACTGCATTTGTGTTTATATTGCCATTGTGTCGGTTTTTTATACCATATATTCACCAGGCTCTACTGGCATGCGAGGAAGGTCCAAGTCTCCTACGGCTTAAGCAATGTACCCCAACCTGGCCAGGTTCAGTTCACATTGACTTAAGGGAGGAAACGGCAAACCGACCTGGTAGCACAAGCTATCAGGTCCAACTCGCACCCACCCAATCCACTCATGTATTTAAACCAACCTATTTTTAAGGCTTACACAACGTTCTGGGCCTCTATAACTGTACTTCGAGAGTTTGTTCCACTCATCACAACATCTATTACCAACCGAGCACTTTCTATATCCTTCTGAATTGAATTTTTTCAACTTAAAACCATTGCTTGCGAGTCCTGTCTAGGCTGATATTTTCAGCACACTATTACATCCCCTTTATTTATTCCTGTCTTTCCATTTTACACCTCAAGCATATCCTCCCTACTTCTACGTCTTTCTATCAGAGTTGCAGCTTAGGGCTCTAGTCTATCCTCATAGGGAAGGTTTCTGGTACATGGGATACAACTTTGTCATCCTCCTTTGTATTACATTTTCAGAGCATTTTTTCTTTCTGTAATACGGTGACCATAAACTGTGCCAGCCATAATCTAAATGAGGACTAACCAGGATGTATAGAGTTGAAGAACAACTGAGGACTCCTATTATTTATGCTTCTTGATATGAAGCAAGGAATCTATTGCTTTATTGCGAAACAACTTATGCACTGTTGTCTTGGTTTCTCAGAGTACTGCTAACCAGAATCCTAAATCTTTTTCGGCCAATCCGTAATATTAAGTCTACATTCTTTAGTTTATATGTCACAGGGTTATTGTCCAGTCCAACATTTTAGAAACTTTGCATTTGTCTATATATAAACTGCATTGCCACTTCCCGACCACTCGCATCAGTCTATTCAAATCTTCCTGGAGTGCTCTTAATGGTCTCATCAGAATGAATTCGACGGCCTATTCTCGGTGTCATCGGCAAACTTGCTGATGTCGCTCTTTATGCCCTTCATCTATGTCGTTTTTGTAGAATGTGAACAGCAGGGGGCCCAACATGACCCCCTGTGGAACACCGCTCGTGACGCTTCCCCACTCTGATTTCTACAAATTTATGCAAACTCTCGGTGCTATTTGTCAACCTGCCTCTATCCAGGAAAAAAACTCTCCTCCTTTTCCATGTGCCTAATTTTCCTCGATAGTCTCTGATGTGGGACCCTGTTCAAAGCATTTACTGTAAGGTCCATATACACAATATCATATTCATTACCATGATCTTCCTCCTCAAATACCATAGTGAAAAAAGTTATTAATTCGTAAGGCAGGAACGCCCATTTGTAAAACCATGCGGAGATTCGTTGAATTATTTATGTTTTCAAGGTGGTACGAACTGCTCGGCAGTTATTGATTCCATAGTTTTCCACTATTGAGTTAGGCTTATTGGTCTATAGTTTCGAAGCTAAGGGGACCTGTCACCTGCTTTGAAAATAGGTATCACATTTGCATTTGCCACTTATCTGGCACCATGCCAGTTTGTAGTGATTATGTTTGAAGATTAGCCAAAGGTTTGCTATGTCCTCCTTTTTACATGCCTTTAGAACCCTTGCATACCGTTTCCATCTGGGCCCTGGGGATTTGTTTAGGTTTTAATTTAGCTTATTTGCCTAAGGGACATGTAACTTTGTGGACCCTAATCGTGCGCACAGTTTATTATCGTTTGTTCTACATAATTATTCATTTCTGGAATATCGCTGGTATCCTCCTGCGTAAAAACTGATGGAAGTATGTGTTAAAACTTCTAACCACAGTTCCTTTCACTGTCAGTGTGCTGTCCAAGAACTTTTGAGTGTAGCCTATCTTGTCACTGATCTTACTTCTGTATACCTGAAAGTCTCCTTTTGGCAGTTAGTCTTCGATTCTCTTGCAACTTGAACCTCATAATCTCTTTCTGCTTTTCCTAATTCCTTTTTTATTTACTCTCTTTAATGTACTATAGCGATTTCTTAATTGCCCCTCTCCTCTTTTGATTTGCCTATAAATGCTCTCTTTTGACCAATCGATATTTTAATCTATTGTTCATCCATATATGGATCATTTTTGTTTGATCTGATTTTCTATTTGGAATGAACTATTAATTTGACTGAGCCAGCTGGAATTTGCCCTGGAAAGGCATCTCGGGTAACCCATCTCCACTACTGACCCCTTATGTCAGGTCCATTCCAGTTCCAGCCCACTAAGTAATTTTTCAGTCCTATGAAATCAGCAATAGCGAAAGTAGGGGACAGAGACTTGATCGCCATTATTAGCGGTTAATTCCATGATATATTAATACCTGAGTGATTTGTGATACTTTCCAAGCTCATCATTAACCACAAGGAGATTATTAATTAGTGTTGTCCCTACTTGCAATGAACCAAGTCAAGGAGGTTATTTCCCCTCGTTGGCTTGTCACAAAACTGTTTTAAAAAAAACATCCTTGGATCGTAATCAAGAAAGTCACCTGACTCTAAATTTCCTGTCCAAATTGCTCCAGTCCATCTGCTCTTTAGTTGAAATCTTCCATTAGACAACATTTTCTTTTGAAGATGCCTTACGAATTTCGTCATTAGACGTTTGCTGCACTCCCTATCAAGATTTGGGGCCCTGTAAATCACACCCAAAATTAGTTTTTTCTCGGCCCTCGAGAAGCTGTATCCAAACAGAATTTCAGTGGCTTGACTCTCTAATTTTATATCTTGTCTAACACAACCTGTTTTAATCGTCTCTTAACATACATCGCTACTCCATCCACCCTTCCTGTTGACCCTGTCAGTGTGGATATAATTGATAGCCGTGTATGTGAATTCCAGAGGGCATCTCTCTATCTTTCAGATTGGCCAGGTCTCTGTTATAGCAGTGATATCTATGTTTCCTGCCACTTTGCATATTAATCTTAGTCATCTAGTTTATTTCTTACACTCCTGCTACTAGTATAGTAAACTTTAAGGGAGCTAGTCCCTTGCTGCCCTCTGCTGTCTCCCTTTGTTTGCTGTTTCTTTGGGCCTGTATGATCCTCTGTCACCCCTCTTCTTAACTCCAAGGTTGGAGCGGTCACCCTCCATGGGGGAAACACCCCGTGTGATTTACACAAAGGATAAGCTCCTCCTCCAGAGTCATTAACTACTCCTTAATGTCACATTCTCTAACAATAAGACCTGAGACGATCCGGTGTTCTCTTTTGGATTTCTTACAGTTTTTTTGACACCATGACATGGCCAGAGTGTGGCCAATTATCTCTGGCTGGTCAGGATCTACTGTGACCTGATATGTGAAACAATACCCTCCTTCATAATGCAATGCAACCTTAAAAAACTGCATATTATTATTATTATTATAAAAAATGAAGCGCTAAACCTACAAGGGTCATACAGTGCATCAGGGCAGGGAAAGTGCAGAAGTATAGAACAGCAACATAGAGAGACAGAAAGGTCTGCGATGAATGGTAGAGGCATCATCATCAAAGTTTGTGCAGTAAATCAGTTGTTGTCAAAAAGTCAACGGTGAGGTCAGTGGTCACTTGCGGTCATACCTGCCTAAGCTCTTGGAGTTAGCGTGGGCTGTTACCAAGCACCATGACTTGTTGTAGTGTTTTAGAATCTCAGTTTCAGGTGTTGAAGAAGGAGATTCTACTTCTTCAGGAGGAAAATAGGAAGCTGAAGCTTCGCATAGATGAGTTTGGGAGCGAGTGTGAGAAGGATTTAGCTGGTAAGGAAGGAATGGTCACCAGCAGTGATAGTGGCAGCCGCTTTAAGTGGCAAGTGGTTCACAGTTCAGGAAGAAGGAAGATATGGAGGATTACCTGGAGTTTACCTGGAGAGAGTTCCGGGGTCAACGCCCCCGCGGGCCCGGTCTGTGACCAGGCCTCCTGGTGGATCAGAGCCTTTAACAGAGAAGATGTGAAGGTAGGAAATCGATTCTCTGTCTCCAAGAAGAGTGTACTTCAGTGGTTAGTGAGGTTAAGGTACCACTGATTCCCCTGCTAATCAAGGTAAGAATATTTTAATAGTAGGAGATTCTCAGGTAAGATATATGGACCGTGCATTTTGTAACAGAGACAGAAAGGTCAGACAGAGAGTGTCTTCCTGCAGCTGGTGTTGGTGACAGTCACCAGGTTGGATAATATTATGGCAGGAATGGGAACAAGCCCATTATCTGTCTTAGTTGCTGGGGGTAAAAACATTGGGAAGGGAGGAGAGAGGAGCTGCTGGATAAGTACAGGGCAGCCATAGAAGTAGTTAGGTCTAAGGGGGATCCCAGTCATATGTAGCATCCTGCCTAGACAGGGAGTGGGCAATAAATGGATGTCTAGGGCAATTGGTATAAATTTCTGGCTAAACAGGTACTGCAAGGAACTTGCAATCCCATTCATTGATAACTGGGACCTATTCTTTGGCAAACGTGATATGTATGCAAGGGATGGGGTTCATCTCTCTGGGGATGGAGTGGTTGCATTAGCCAATTCAATTGAGAGGGTAATTGATGATTTGTCTAGGAATTTAAACTGATAGATTATAGAGGTATGGGTGTTTGTGGTACACAATCAGGCTGCAGCATTAGGGTTAAAAACAGCAGTTTATTACCGGGATACCTAAGGGATATGTTTGAAAGACAATATTCAGAATAAAGTTTGCTATTAATGGCAAATCAATTGATTAACAAACAAAGAGAGATAGTACAGGGCAACAAGTGACTAGCTTCCTTAAGGTTTACTATACAAATAGTAGGAGTCTAAAAAATAAGATAGATGAGCAAAGATTATTGCAAGTGTAGGTAATATAGATATTTTTGATAACAGAGACCTGTTTCAACCAAAAGATAGAGAAACCCTTTTCGGGAATGAAAATACAGGGTTAAAAATATTCCACATGATAGGGTCAACGGGAAAGCGTGTGGTGTGGCGTTTTTGTCAGAGAAAATTTAAATTGTTGTCTTGACATAAATTTAAAGATTAGAAACTTTCAAACACAAAACCCTTTTTGGTTTTCATTTTTTTTCGGGGGGACGAAAAAAAATTTAATTTTGGGTTGTATTTATGGGCCCCCAAAAACCTTGAAATAGATTTGTAGAACGGGAGATAAAAAACCTATGTACGATTGCGGTGACTGTGGCAGGTCCCGGGACAAAAGAGAAACAAAAACCTAACAAACCCCCAGGCCTGATAAAAACGTTTGAAGGGTTTTAAAAGGGAATGAAAAGATGATTAGATACCTTTGGCTAATTTTTTTAAAACATTTTACTACAAATGGCAAGTGCCTGAGAAGTGGAAAATGGAAAATGAATCCTATTTACAAGGCAGATGACAGGCCCTTGGCTTCGAATTTGGCCCAAATAACCCTTCTCCATATTTGGGAAAATTTTTATGGCTCAATAATTGCCAAAGCATTCGACCCTTTGGGGCCCACAGTTGATTAATGAATCTCGATGGTTTTAAAGGGGGCTTTTCTATCTTACGAATTTACTAACTTTTTTCATAAGGTGTTTGAGAAGGTAGATCATGGAAATGAATTGAATTGTGTTAGGATTTCAGTAAGGTTTTCGAAGAGTTTCACCCAGGGTTTTGAGGAAATTTAAAGGTCCGGAATGGAGGGATATTTTTTTCCTGAGTAGAGGAGGGTGAAAAATAGACACAGAGATTTTCCCATAAATCGGGGGGAAATCAAATGGGGACACGTCAAAGCATGTTCCCCCTGGGCGGGTTTTGGGGCCCGTTGTTGTTCACAATTTACAAAAACGACATAGAGGGGGAAAAATAAATCCCCACAAAAGCAATTTTTGACGAACTAAAAAGGCCGTCCAATTCATTCTAACGGGAACTAGGCATCCAGGATGATTTAAATAGACTGAGAACGGTCGGGAAGGGTGTGCAGTTTGTATTGACAAATGCAAAGTTTAAATGTTGGACATTTAAAAACCATGCCCATATAAATAAAAAATGTAGATTGGAGGGAAAAGTTAAATAGATGGAGTAGCGTTTTAAAGTAAAAATAGTTTATTCCCGGCTCTATTTAAAGGGGGGGAAAGTAAAGCTCCTGCCTTTTTTTCCCTCCCGAATTGTTTTTCATGCCGGCTACTTGTTAAGGTAGGGTAAGTCAAGCCCCCTTTTTTCCGCCTTTTTTCCCCCCCCCCGAAAGGATAGTTTGACTGCCAGCGCTGTTAAGGTAGGGTAGTCTACTCCCGCTACCCTTCCTCCTCTTCCCCCCCCGAAAGGTGAAGTGTGGGGCTCTGGTCAAACAAAAAATCACTCGACTACGCCCCCAAAAACACTACTCTTGGGTGACGTGGGGTCCCTGTCAATCAAGAAAAGGAACGGTTGGAGAAGGATAAGCCCAGGGGATACCCCGTTGGATCTAATTATGTGCCCTGTATGAAAATTCAGGACGTAACCCACATCATTGCAGCGGTAAAGAACCCTGTTTTCCAGTCATGGGATATATCACGGGCGTTAATCTGCGCCCCCCCCCCGCCCATCATCAGAAGGGCTACGATTTCAACAACAGTGTCATCAACCCAAAACCCCCAATTACATTTACATTGAATTCGTTATTTTTATATTTTTCATTATTCATTTTCTTTATTTTGGTTAAATATTTCTTTTTTTAAAAGTTTTTATTTTTTTTATAAAAAAGTGTTTATGTTTGTCTGTTATTATTTTTTTTTCTTTCGCAATTTTCCTGAGGAGGAAGAGCCTTGGTAATACTTTTGAAGTTGTTCAGGGCTGAGAAGCCTTCACAAGTGGCGACCTTGCCAGGATCAACTCTAGGGAATCAAGTTTCAACTCATCTCGAATCTACCTTCGAAATTAAATTCCTGCATCCCAAGCGGTTACACCACCCATGAGAAAATCATTCTTATGGAGGATACATTTCAGGTTTTTAAAGTTTTGGTGATTGTTGCCAATTTTTGAAGTCAAGTCGGGCAGGAAAAATATTTAATTCTCCCTTTTTTTTATGTAAGCTTAAAACACTTTGGAGGTTAGACTTAGGGACCGAGTTTTTCCCGTGACAATTTTTTTCTTTGAGCTCTTTATTAAAAGGGAATTTGTCATGGGGGACACTCTTGATTTGTGGTGAAAGATTGGATGGTCAAGGGACCCCATTCTACTTACTTTTTTGCTCGGAGCCGGCTAGAACCCTTCTTTTCATTAATACATATTGTTTAAATTTGAAGCAGGGTCGACCCCTTGGTTTTTTTTTCAGTTTGAGCGGGCAGGAATTGAAACCCCCCGTTTTCTTTAATACCGTTTATTTCCCCGATAGTTTAAGTTTTCTTGCAAGCATGGAGGATACCAGTTTTGGATGAACGCGGGAAAGTAAGTTAGGAATAACGGGGAAAAAATTTTAGAATTTTTATTAGTGCAAAATCAGGAAAAAATTTGAAAGGAAAGGGAGAGAGAAAATCAGAAGAGAAGGGGAAAAGGGAGTTTGAGAATCGAAAGAGAAGACAAAAAAAGGCATGAAGACTTGATCGTGGGGGAAAGAGAAAAGTACGGAGGAACAATTTAAAATTAAAGGGGAAAACCTGAGGAAAAGGCAAGGGACAGAGAATTGATTTAAAGGGGAGAGAGAAAAGAATCGCGAGCTCAAACAAGCTCGTCTAAATTAGAGAAAAAAAATTTAAACTTTTCCAAAAGCAATTAGATGAGGGTAAGGAACAACGTGCAGTAGTGCACTATTCCAACACCTAATTTACCTCCTTACGGGGGGGGAAGACATAACTTAAACATTTTTCAGGTTTGAAAATCCCGTCCCTCTGTGAGGCTGTGACACCTGGGCACCGGTTGGGGAATGTTTTTTTCTGGTCAGCCTTAAATATCTATGAAAACTTTGTGCGGGATATATGAATTAAAACAACTGAAAAAGGCATCCTTAAAGCATATCAAAAAACCACTAATTTTACAGGAAAGATTTCGGTATGCCCCCTTACAGCTGGCGAAAAATTTTCAACAGTTACGGTAACACTTTTCGTTTGTTCGACTTTTGGATAGAGAGTTCAGGAATTGATCGCGTTATGAATCTCTTAGAGATTCATGGTTGCTGACCCGTTCCCCAGTCTTCCCCATCAGTACGAACTTTCAGAGAAGAACCTGTTAAAGCGAGGAAGTTTTTTGAGGTGCTGACCGTAGCGAGGTCACAAATTCCCAAAAGCCCAAAGGGATCGAAAACCCCCAAGGGAAAGGGGTTTATCGACCTTTAAAAAATCAGGCCTTGTGGAAAAGTAAAATGACTTCTTTTTTTCCCGTTTTCATTTGTGTGGTGTTAAAGGGGCTAAAAGTCCCGTTGTCCTTCTAGAAGGTCCAAAAAGTTTGGAAAATGTTTTAAGACTGTAAAAACCAAGCACCCCTTTTGTCAGGAAAGTTTGGCTTATGTATTACCATTTTACGAGCACTGGATGCACATGTTAGTCAGTCATTTTTGATAACTGTTTCCCCCAACCCTTAAAGAAAAACCCTTCCCCTTTTATACTTTCAGACTACTTGGGCAAAAACGGAACTTTTCCTAAATCCGTTGTTAATTAGGTCTAAATTTGGTTCAAGGTTGGTCTGAAACCGTACTGTCCCTCATTCTTGCCCGTCTATAGGTAATGTAAAGGGCCATTTTCCTTCTGAGGTTGACCTTCATCACCAAAAATGGATATAAGTGTTTCAGATCTTTCCTGTGGTCAGAGAAGCCCTCGAAAGTTCGATGAACAAAGTCTGTGGATTATGTGGGATTAAAAACCCCTGATGCTACTCTGAAAGCGAGGTGTAGGATCACCCGGGTTTACTTGTTAGATGAAAGTGAAAATATCACCTCCGTACCAAAAATGTCTTGACTGGGTAGCCAAAGCCCAGGCTTTCCCACTGTCCCTCCCTTTTATTTTTCCCCGACTTTGCCTTTAAATTATCGAAGGACCCCTTTTTTTTAATTTTTCAAGAAATTGCCCCCCTCTTCAGAAATTGCCATAATGCCGCTAAACAAAATCAAGTTATCCAAAGGAAAAAAATTTTCATTAAATTTGAATTATAAAAGGGATTTGCACAAGTCGTATTCAAATTTAAATTCGATGAGAAGACTATTCCATTTAGTTGTTCCAAGTCAATGCAGAGGATGTTTTTAAAATGGTCTGACTGCCGTGGCCCCGGGCATTTCTGCATGAAAACTTTAAAAAAAATTAGGGGGAATATTTTTTGGCCCAAAAAGTCCCCAGATGTATACTTTTTGTAGATCGTGTTAAAATTTGCCCAAATGCTCCTCCCCGGGGCCAGGCGGTTTCCTATGGTCAAATGCCTATCTTTTGGTACCGTTTGAAAAAGTAGCATTGACATCGTTGGTCCTTTATTTCCCCTTTCATCTGGGGGACATAGTATTATTAAAATTAGTTGATTATGCTTTGGTTTCCCCGAACAGTTCCCTTAAAGCCCCAACTATACAGAGGTGGCTGAAGCCCCTTTTTTCCCTCTTCTCCAGGTGGGCATCCCCCGAGAAATTTTGTTGAAGGGGGGGGCACATTCCATCTGACTTTTTGCAACTTCTACCAAATTCTGGGGAGTGAAGCCCTCTTCCCCAAAAACCCCCATCATCCCCCTGTAAAGGGGGGATTGAGCGCCAGCTTCGTTCTCAAGTCCATTTTAAAGGAAACTTTGCTCCCTTAAACCCAAGGAGTGCATCGTTACCCCACCCTGTGCTTTGTTTCCCTGAGGAAGTTCCAGGACTTTGGGGGTTTTCCCTTTTGAATTCTCTATGGTAGACGACCCCAGGTCCCTGTCCCTCCCTTTATGTTATGGACTAAAGGGGTAAATGCTGAGGTTCAGTCTTCTTCCAGTTTTCCCCTTTACTTAGATCCTAAACTTGAGGGGACCTCTGACATGTTTCGGAAAAAATTAATTTGTCAATGGGGCCAGTACAAAACCTATTTTGACTCCAAAGTCAGAGGAGAAGTTTTAAAGTGGGGTGAAATTCTTGTACTTTTGCCGATTAAGTCAAAAAATTTTAGTAGCTGGAAAGGCCATTAAAGTATTAAAAATTTGTGGGGGGAAAATTGACTACCTCATAAAAAGTCAAGGGAAACCTAAACTTTTTCTATCAACATCCTTTAAAAAATATTACGAAGAAATTGGTTAATGCCTTAATAACTTTGACTTGTTTTTTCCCCAAAGAATTGTAAAAAAATGAAGAATGTAAAGTGTGCATAATTTTACACCTCTAACTTGTGACGGACAATTCCCATCAAAGAAAATTAACCCAGTTCCTTTCACCTTGGGATGCATTTTACCGAGAGGTAGACAAATTTTTAAAAAATAAAGATCATTGAACCCCCCGTATCTTCTATTTTTCACCCGTTTGTCTGGTTAAGAAAGGGGGAAATTATTAGACTTGCTATTGACTTCAGGGCCTTAATGCTATAACTCGGTGGGAGCTGAGCTATGCCCCTTTAATTGATAGCGTTTACCAAATTTTATGCGCTTCCTTCTTTTGAGTTGATATTTTGGGAAGGGATGTCTAAGTAATGTTAGATCCTTCTTCTAAGCATAAAAACTTTTCCCACACACCAAGGACGATGCAGATAAACTTGCCTTCGGGTTTTGGAACGCTCTGTGCCCCTACGTGAGTGATGGAAAGGTCTTTGGGGATATGCAAAAATTTCAGTTTATTTTGATAACATTTTTTAATGACTCTACGTGGGGCGAACATTCCAAACATTAACATCAGTTTTGCGTGGTTACCTCCCTGGGCCCCAGCCAAGCCGAAGAAAAGTTCCTTGGGTATAACAAGTTAGATTCTTGGATTGATACTTTCTATAACTCTCTGCCCGCCCTCCCCAGTAAAATCAAAACTTTATTAGAATTTTAAAACCCCAAAAACAAAAGCTCATGCGAAAACTTTTTGGTTCTTAAATTTTTTTTGCACCCTTTATCCCCAACCTTAGATCTTTCAGGATTTTTTATCCGACTTCCTAAAAAAATCGTGAAAGGAACCCCTTTAACTTTTGACGTGTCGGGGGGAAAGTTTAATGAGATTAAAAGATCTTTTCGAAAGACCCTACACTTAAGATTCCAGATATTAAAAAAACATTTTGTTTGGAATGATGCCCCAATACTGGGTTAGGGGCGGTGTTTCTACAATACCATGATGGACTCCTTCCTGTAGCTTCCTAAGCCGGAAATCCCTTCCGCGAAACAAGATACTCCACAATAGAAAGGAATGTTTTGCCCCTTTTGTGGGGTATCTCCAAACTTAAATTTTATTTGCTGGGAAAAAAAATTCATTTTAGAAAAGGGGGCCACAACCTTTGTTACCCAGAAATTTTTAAGGAAACCAAAGTCCCTTGAGGTGGACATTTGGACTCCAGGCTTTTTTTGTTAAAATTGTGTATTCAAAGGTTTATCCAATTATTTTTTGATTGGTTTTTGTGCGTCAGTAGAAGATTTGTTGCCTTACGACTCCACTGTTAGAACTTTTTCCTCCCATTCTTCTTATACTCCTTGCTATAAGCTTTTGGGGGGGGGGAGGTGTGGGAAAAGTTCAAAGTAGGAAAGCGATATAGTAACATAGTTTCTTCCCGTTATAGTTAAGGGGGTAAGTCAAGCCCCCTTTTTTCCCCGCCTTTTTTACCCCTCCCGAAAGTGATAGTTTGCTGCCGGGCTTGAAGGTGGGTCGTCTGCCCCCGTTCCCCTTCCCTCCTTTTTTCCCCCCCCCAAAAAGGTGCGTGGGGGGGTTTGGGTCAAAAAAAAATACTCGATCACAGCTCCCAAAATACTCTGGGATGACAGGAGGGTCCCTGTAATCAACAAAAGAAGGATGGAGAAGGACTAAGTCAGAGACTTCCCCTTTTGGTTTAAATTTTCCCTGTGCCTGTATAAAATGTAGGCATAACCCCAATCATTGCAGGTAAAAAAATGTTTCCGTCATGGGTATAATCACGGCGAAAATTGTAAAGAATCCCCAGTGGTGGTCACAACACCTGCGCCCCCCCCCCCCGCCCCATCATCGCAACGGTACGATTTCAACAACAGTGTCACAAACCAAAACCCCTTTTATAGCGTTGAATTCATTTATCATTTATATTTTTCATTTTCATTTTCTTTTGTGGGATTAATATTTCAATTTAAGTATTTTATATTTTCTTATTAAAGTGTTTATGTTTTTTATTATTTTTTTTTAATTCATTAATTTTCTGAGGAGGAGCCAGCCTTGGTAATTGTCTGAAGTTGTTACGGGGGCGGTAAGCCTTCAATACTCTTAAATTTCTGATTGCGAAAAGGTTTTGGGAGTTTTGGTTAGCAGTAAACAAAAACCCAAGAAACAGTGCATTAGTTTTCGCAATAAGCTAAAAAATTCTTGGCTTCTATCAAAAAAAGTATAAAAAATAAAAGTCCTCAGGTTGTTTTTCAACTTATTTCCTTGGTTGGCCCCTTTGATATTCCCCCGTTTCTCACCCAACAGGGGCCCCCCCCCCCCCCCAAAATACAAAATCCGCAAAACCCCCCCCCCCAAAAAAAACCCCCAAAAACCCCCCCCCGAAAGGGAGAATTTTTTTCCGGAAAAAAACCCCCCCCCCCCCCCCAACCCCCCCCTGGTTTAAAATTAAAATTTAAAAGGGGGGAAAAAACCTTTTGGAAAAAAAAGGTTTGGGGGGATGGAAAAAACCTCGATACAGTTTGGTAAAAACGGTGTATTTTTAAAAATGGGGAAAAAAAAAAAGGGGTGTGGGTGGGGGGGATTACCGTGCTTTTTGGGGGGGGGGGGTTTTTATTTTAAGGAGGTGAAAACTGGGGGGGGGTATTGTTGTGGGGCCCTTTTTAATTTGGGGGGCAATCTTGTGGTTTAAAAAGGTTTTTTTTTCAGGTGTTTTTTTTGTTTTTTCTTAAAGGGTTTCCCCCCCTTTGGCGGTGAGGCCCGGGGGAATGGTTTTTTGGAAAAGGGGCAGCCCAAAGTGGGCTGGAAAAAAAAGGGGAAAAAATTTCTCCGGTGGCATGGGTTTTTTCAGGTTTTTTTGGTTTGTTAAAGAAAAAGGATTTAACCGGAGAAGCGGAGAAATTTACTGGGTTTTAAAAAAAAAAAAATTTTGTGCGAAAAAAACCTTTTCCAATTGGAAAATTTTTAAAAAAAAACCCTTTTTAAAATGGGGGGAAAGGGGAGGTTTTTT
>NC_069436.1:44148788-44185134 GCF_026875155.1 Cherax quadricarinatus | reverse complement strand
CGTCGATAGGTTCAGAGTTATTGGAAAATGCTTTGAACATCTCTAAATACTAAAACTTACTTTGGTATTCAAAATAAAATTGCCAAAATATTCGAAGTTTTATTTTTGGGTGGCAAAAATTGTGGGTGGGTAGATTTTTGGGGTGATGCTGGAAGAGGAATTGAATTTTGGGGGGATATATAAATCGGTGATGGATTTATTTTATCTTGATACATAGTGATGGGTTCTCAGGAGCTTCACTGACAGGAGGCGTAGACAGGAAACAGAAGGCTAGGTACCAAAGACAGCTAATTACAGACAGGAGGGAAAAACAGGAGACAGAGTGGACGTAAAGACAAGCTAATTATGGACAGGAAGGAAGCAGGAGACAGAACGCTAGAAGTAAAAAGACAGTAATTTACAGAGAGGATGAGGAGACAGGTCATAGGTAGGAAACACTGCTTTTTACCAGACTGACAGGAGGGAGACAGGAGAACAGTATTACTTGCTCATAAACACTGTAGAGATAAACTCAAGTGACAGCAGAACTACTCCCTCTCCACGTGCATGTTGCGTGTACCATTCGCTGTTGTAGTCAGGTTCCTATCGGTTTAATTCTTATACATCGGGCTCTGGGGTAAGGGTTGGTTCATGGTTCTACTTTACTGGGCTCTGGAGGATGGGGTAGATGTACGGGTACTTATTCCTACAATGGCACTGGTGTCATGGTTGGTACCTGGCAGTACTACTTAGCATAGCACTGGTGTACATTGGTTAGGTACCTGGCACCCCTTTACCATGCAATGGTGTCATGGTAGGTACTGGTACTACAGACACAGGGTGCACGAGTGCACAGTAGGTAACCTGGTTACTACCTACCATGGCGAATGTGTAACTAGTGGTGCATGGTTATTCCTACCATGCAATAGGGTACACAGTCAGAGTAACTGGTTTACCCTACACCATGGCACTTGTGTTCACAGTAGGTGCCTGTCCACGACATTACCATGGCACACTAGTGCAACAGTAGAGGTGACTGGCTACTACTACCATTGGCACTAGTGTATCAGCAGGTTACTGGAGTTACTGACCTTCCATGGCACTTGCTGGTAACTGTACCGTGCCTAGGTTCTACCCTACCATGGCTCTAGTGTCACAGTTGGCTACCTGGTTTTTTTTTTACTATCATACATGGCACTTAGTGTCACAGTAGGTGCCTGGTCTACCTACATTGGCTCTAGTGTTCACAGTAGGTAACCCTGGTTCTACCTTCCTCTAGGCACTAGTGTCACAGTAGGTGCCTGGTAATCATACCAGGGCCAATAGTGCTCAGTAGGTACCTGGTACTACCATACAATGGCATAGTGTCACAGTTAGTGCCTGGTACTCACATACCAAGGCATTGTGTCACAGTAGGTGCCTGGTACTACCTACCATGGCATAGTGTACAGTAGTTCCTGGTAATACCTACCTGGCACTAGATGTCACAGTAGTGTGCCTGGCGCTAAATACCTACCATGGCACTAGTGTCACAGTAGGTGGTTAATCACTGAAAGGTACTATATACCATGGCACTTGTGTCACAAGTAGGTACATGGTACTTCAACCATGGCACTAGTGTCACTTTAGGTACCTGGTACTACCTACTCCATGGCAACTTGTTTGTCACAGTTAGGTGCCTGGTATACCTACATGGAACTAGTTGTCACAGTAGGTACCTGGTACTATCTTTCCATGGCACTAGTGTCCACTGTAGGTACTGGTACTACCTCATCCATTGGCCACTAGTGTCACAGTAGGTTTCATGGTCTACTACCATGGCACTA
This sequence comes from Cherax quadricarinatus, assembly GCF_026875155.1. NCBI lineage: Eukaryota > Metazoa > Arthropoda > Malacostraca > Decapoda > Parastacidae > Cherax > Cherax quadricarinatus. The sequence goes on along the minus strand of NC_069436.1, from coordinate 44,183,329 downwards.
GGTTCACAGTACGGTACATGGTACTACCTAACATTGGCCAATAGTGTCACGTAGTTAACTGGTAATATATACCATGGGCTATAGTGTCATATTGTAGGTACCTGGTTATACCTACCAATGGCAACTTGTTTGGTCCTCAGTTGGTACCTAGGTATACCTACCATGGCACTAGTGTCTCAGTTATGTACCTGGTACTACCCTTCCTCATGGCTATCTGTAGTGTGTCACAGTACGGTTCTGGTTCTTACCCTTCCATGGCACTAGGTGCCTTGGAGGATAGCTCTCATGGCACCAGTCCGTCATTATTCATTCTAAATTACTACTGTATTTTTTCTTTTTTTTTTTCTTTCTCTCTCTCTTCTCCTCTCTCTCTCTCTCTCCTTCTCTCTCTCTCTCTCTTCTCTCTCTCTCTCTCTCTTCTCTCTCTCTCTCTTCTCTATCTCTCTCTTCTATCTTCATCTCTCTTCTTTTCTCTATCTCTCTCTTTCTCTCTCTCCTTCTCTTCTCTCTCTCTCTGCGTTGTGTCTTCTCTCTCTCTCCTCCTCATCTCTCTACTCTCCTCTCTCGCTTTCATTTACCTTTTGTTTACATTGAATTATTTCGTCTTAGTTATCAATTTGTCTCAGTATTTTTCTTCGTAGTTGTCATGTCTCCCCTGATCCTTTCTCTTCTCTTTCATCATGTTTCACTTCCTCTGTTGCACCTCGTAGATGTTTATCACTTGGGTTGCGTGCGAGGAGGTCGAATAGCAGCTCTGTCCCGCCTTCTGCGGATATGTGTCCTTTCGTACGTGTTCATTGAATCTGAGTGTGTGCCAATAATGTGAAGAGCGAGAGAGAGAGAGAGAGAGTAGAGAAGAGGAGAGAGGTGAGAGAGAGAGAGAGAGAAGAGAGGAGAGAGAGAGAGGAGAGAGAGATAGAGAGAGAGAGAGAGACGAAGAGGATGAGTGAAGGAGGAGATGAGACGAGGAGAGAGAGGAGTGTCCGAGAGATTGAGAGTGAGAGAGAGAGAGAGAGAGAGAGTGAGCAAGAGGATAGAGAGAGAGAGAGAGAGAGAGAGAGAGACGGAGGAGAGGATGAGAGACGTGACGAGAAGTGGAGAGAGAGAGAGGAAGGAGGAGCGAGAGTGAGGGAGAGAGAGAGAGAGAGTGCAGAGAGAGAGAGGGAGGGAGATAGAGAGAGAGAGTAGAGGAGACGAGAGAGAGTAGAGAGAGAGAAGAGAGAGAGAGAGAGAGAGAGAGAGAGAGAGAGAGAGAGAGATGAGAAGAAGAGGTAGAGAGTGCAGACGAGAGAGGGAGAGAGAGAGATAGGAGAGAGAGAGTGAGAAGCGACTGCAGTTATCATGTCTCCTGTGATCTTGTTATCAGTCAACTTCGTCAATAATAATGTTATCAATATTTTCTTTCAGTTTATGTTTACTTAACAGTTATCAGTCATAGTGTGGCTTCTTTTCTATGGTACTTTTCCCAACTCAACCTAGGTGTTACCCATGTGTCTAGCTGCCACGCCACAACACTCTATGTGCTACCCCCCTTTTTGGAGTGTCAGCTGCCAGCCAACAACAATAATTCTATGTGCTACCAAGTGTCTAGCTGCAGCCAACACATCTTGTGCTACCATGTGTCTAGATGGCCAGCAAACCATCTATGTGCATCACATGTGTCAGCTGCCAGCCAAACACATCTATGTGCTACCATGTGTCTAGCTGCCAGCCAACACATCTATGTGCTACCATGTGTCTAGCTGCCAGCCAACACATCTATGTGCTACCATGTGTCCAGCTGCCAGCAAACACATCTATGTGCTACCATGTGTCTTGCTGACGCCAACCACATCTAGGTGCTACATTTGTGTCTAGCTGCCAGGCCAACATTCTTTGTGCTCACCATGTGTCTAGCTGCCAGCCAAACACCATTATATGTGCTTACCTGTGTTCTAGCTGCCAGCCCCAACACATTATGTGCATACCATGTGTCTAGCTGCCAGCCACCTACATCTATGTCGCCTACCATGTGTCTAGCTGCCAGCCAAACCATCTATGTGCTACCATGATGTCTAGCTGCCAGCCAACACATCTATGTCGCTTCCATGTGGTCCAAGCTGCCAGCCAAACATTAGTGCTACCATGGGTCTAGCTGCACAGCCACACACATCTATGTGCTACCATGTGTCTAGCTGCCAGCCAACACATCTATGTGCTACCATGTGTCTAGCTGCCAGCCAACACATCTATGTGCTACCATGTGTCTAGCTGCCAGCCAACACATCTATGTGCTACCATGTGTCTAGCTGCCAGCCAACACATCGATGTGCTACCATGTGCTCTAGCTGCACAGCCACCAACATCTTATGTGCTACCATGTGTCCAGCTGCCAGCCAAACACATTCTATGTGCTACAATGTGTCTTGCTGCACGCCAAACAATCTATGTAGCTACCATGTATGTCTAGCTGACCAGCCATAAAACATCTATGTGCTACCTATGTGGTCTAGCTGCCAGCCAAACACATCTATGTGATTCCATGTGTCTAGCTGCCAGAAACACATCTATGTGCTACCATGTGTCTAGCTGCCAGCCAACAATTCTATGTGCTTACCATGTGTCTAGCTGATCCAGCCAAACATCTATGTGTGTACCATGTGTCCAGCTGCCAGCCAACCACATTTCTATGTGCATACCATGTGTCTAGCTGCCGCAAACAACATCTATGTGATACCATGTGTCTAGCTGCCAGACACACCATCTATGTGCTACCATGGTGTACTAGCTGCCAGCTCAACCACATCTTTTGTGCTACCATGGGTCTAGATGCCTGCCAACCCATCTATGTGCTACCATGTGTCTAGCTGCCAGCCAACACATCTATGTGCTACCATGTGTCTAGCTGCCAGCCAACACATCTATGTGCTACCATGTGTCTAGCTGCCAGCCAACACATCTATGTGCTACCAGGTGTCTAGCTGCCACAGCCATAAACATCTTGTGCTACCTGTGTCTAGCTGCACAACAACCACATCTACTGTGCTACCATGTGTCTAGCTCGCCAGCCAACACATCTATGTGCTACCATGTGTCCAGCTGCCAGCCAACACATCTATGTGCTACCATGTGTCCAGCTGCCAGCCAACACATCTATGTGCTACCATGTGTCTAGCTGCCAGGCCCAACACATCTATGTGCCTACCATGGGTCAGCTGCAGCCAATCATCTATGTCGCTACCATGTGTCCAGCTGCCACAAACCACATCTATGTGCTACATGTGTCTAGCTGCAACGCCAACACATACTATGATGTACAATGTATCTAGCTGCCAGCAGACACAAATCTATGTGCTACATGTGTCTAAGCTGCCAGCCATACACATCTATGTGTACCATGTGTCTAGCTGCAGCCAACCAAATCTATGGTGTACCATGTGTCCAGCTGCCAAGCCAAACACATCTATGTGCTACCATGTGTCAGCTGCCAGCCAAACATCTATGTGCTACCATGTGTCTAGTGCCAGCCAACACATCTATGTGCTACAGTGTTCTAGCTCCAGCCAACACATCTTTGGCTACACATGTGTCTAGCTGCCAGCCAACACTCTATGTGCTACAATGTTTAGCTGCAGCCAACACATCTTTGTGCTTACCATGTGTCTAGCTGCCAGCCAACACAATCTATGTGGCTTACCAGTGTCCAGCTGCCAGCAACCATCTATGTGCTACATGTGTCTTAGCTGCCAGCCAACACATCTAGGCTGGCTACCATGTGTATTGCTGCCAGCCAACACATCTATGTGCTTACCATGTGTTTTCTAGCTGCCAGCCAACACATCTATGTGCTACCATGTGTCTAGCTGCCAGCCAACACATCTATGTGCTACCATGTGTCTAGCTGCCAGCCAACACATCTATGTGCTTACCATGTGCTAGCTGCCAGCCATCACATCCTATGTGCTACATGTGTCTAGCTGCCAGCCAACACATCTATGTGCTACCATGTGTCTAGCTGCCAGCCAACACATCTATGTGCTACCATGTGTCTAGCTGCCAGCCAACACATCTATGTGCTACCATGTGTCTAGCTGCCAGCCAACACATCTATGTGCTACCATGTGTCTAGCTGCCAGCCAACACATCTATGTGCTACCATGTATCTAGCTGCCAGCCAACACATCTATGTGCTACCATGTGTAGCTGCCAGCCAAAAAAATCTATGTGCTACCATGTGTCTAGTGCCCAGCCAAACACATCTATGTGCTACATGTGTCCAGCTGCAGCCAAACATCTATTGGCTAACATGTGTCCAGCTGCCAGCCAAACACATCTAATGTCTACATGTGTCTTAGCAGCCAGCCAAACACATCTATGTGCTACCATGTGTCTAGCTGCCAGCCAACACATCTATGTGCTACCATGTGTCCAGCTGCCAGCCAACACATCTATGTGCTACCATGTGTCCAGCTGCCAGCCAACACATCTATGTGCTACCATGTGTCCAGCTGCCAGCCAACTCACCTATGTGCTACCATGTGTCCAGCTGCCAGCCAACTCACCTATGTGCTACCATGTGTCCAGCTGCCAGCCAACTCACCTATGTGCTACCATGTGTCCAGCTGCCAGCCAACTCACCTATGTGCTACCATGTGTCCAGCTGCCTGCCGACGCATCTTTGTGTTACCTTGTGTCCAGCTGACAGCCCAACACATCTATCGTGTTACCATGTGTCAAGCTGCAGCAACACATCTATGTGTTACCAAGTGTCCAGCTGCCAGCAAAACATTCTATGTGTTACCATGTGTTCCAGCTGAAAAGCCAACACATCTATGTGTTTCCATGTGTCCGCTGCCAGCCAAACAACATCTATGTGTTACCATGTGTCCAGCTGCCAGCCAACACATCTATGTGTTACCATGTGTCCAGCTGCCAGCCAACACATCTATGTGTTACCATGTGTCCAGCTGCCAGCCAACACATCTATGTGTTACCATGTGTCCAGCTGCCAGCCAACACATCTTGTGTTACCATGTGTCCAGCTGCAGCCAAACATATATGGTGGTTCCATGTGTCCGCTGCCAGCCAATAACATCTTTGTGCTACAGTGTCCAGCTGCCAGCCAACACATCTTTGTCGTTACATGTGTACCAGCTAGCCCAGCCTAAAACAGCCATGGTTGTTACCTTGTGTACAGCTGCTAGACCAAACACAATCATGTGTTGTTAACCATGTGTCGATGCAGCCGCCAAAACCCTCCATGTGTCACCTGTGTCCAGCTGCCAGACAAACAACTCCATGTGTTACATGTGTCATGGTGCCAGCCAGCACATCTATGAGTTACCATGTGTCCAGATGCAAGCCAACACTCTATGTGTTACCATTGTGTCCAGCTGCCAGCCATCACATCTATGTGTTTTACCATGTATCCACTGCCGCCAACACATCTATTGTGTACCTGTGTCCAGCTGCCACAGCCACACATACCATGTGTGTTCAACCATGTGTCCAGCTGCCAACCAACCACATCCATGTGTCACCCTGTGTCCATCTGCAGCCTACACATACCATGTGTTACCATGTTGTCCAGCTTTCAGCCAACCATCCATGTATCACCTTGTGTCCAGATGCCAGCCAACACATCCATGTGTTACTTGTGTCAAGCTGCCAGCCAACACATCCATGTGTCACCATGTGTCCAGCTGTCAGCCAACACATCCATGTGTCACCATGTGTCCAGCTGCCAGCCAACACATCCATGTGTCACCATGTGTCCAGCTGTCAGCCTGTCATGTAGGGGGGTGATGATTGAATAGGATATAAGTGGGGAATATGGGAGTAAGGGATTATGTAGGGAGGGGAGAGGCAGGCGAGGTGGTAGGAGTGAGATGTTAGGGGGGAGGTAGGTAGGTTTTTGGCCCGGCCCGTGGTAAAAAAACCAGACACTCCCCATTAATCTAACCAACTCACAAAACATATGCCTCCCCCACTCTTCACTCATAAAAACCATAATAAAAAATAAAAAAAAAAAGAATAAATAACGGGGGGCCCAGTGAATAATTACAATTCTCCCAAAACAAAATTTAAATTTTTAAAGTTTTTTGTCCCAAAAATTTATTTTTGGGGAACAAACATTATTGGGGTTTTTGAAAAAATTGGGGTGGTACAAATAAGCATGAGCAGGGAACCAATAAATTTCCCAAAAAGGGAAATAATAATTAAATATAGTTCGAGGGCAGTTCAATACAGGAACTAACCCACAGGTCCCAAGACCTACAAAAGCCGAAAAAGCCCAAAGCCTTTATTTCCCAAAATGCCTCCAAGAGTCCCCTCCGGGAAAACTTCAGCCCCTTCTCCCGAGTCTGCACCCCGGGCAGCGGGGCTCTGCTCAAAATTCCCCCTTTACTCAGCCCCCCTTTTTGGGGCTTTTATGGTGGCCCAATCACCCCCCCAAAACCCAGTGTACGACTGACCCCTGGGTTGAGGCGTCAAAGAACAAAAGACCTCGGGCCCGGTTGGGGCTTTGGTTTAAAAGACTTTTGCCAAGGAAAGGGTGTGACCTTTTAAAATTTTGGTTTAAATTGGGTTTCCCCCCAGAGACCTCACAACCCAGCTGGACTACTTTAACAAGTAAAACCCCATCCATGGTAAACCAGTGCCCAGCGTCGGGCCAAAACCCCCATCCTTTGTGTCCCCAAAGGTTGGGGGGTCCGCTGTCACCCAAAAACACATCCATGTATCACCATTTTTCCCAAGCTGTCAGCCAACACATCCATGTGTCACCATGGGTCCGCTTCAGCCAACACATCCATTTATCCCCAAGGGGCCCCGCTGTCAGCCAAAACATCCAGGGGTTGTCCCATGTGTCCAGCTTTCAAAAAAAACCCCATCCTTTGTCCCCAATGTGTCCAGCTTTTTCAGCCAACAAAAAACCCTTTATCACCATGTTTCCCAGCTGTCGGGCCAACACATCCAGGGGGTTCCACCATTTTTCCCCAGCTGTCACCCAAACCCACACCATGTTTTTCCCCAATGTGTCCACTGTAAACCCCCAACACATCCATGTGTCCCATGTGCCCCCAAGCTGTCAGCCAAACTTCCATGTGATAAACCATGTGTCCAGCTGTCACCCAACAAAACCCATGTGTCACCATTTTGGTTCCACTGTCAGCCAACACATAAAATGTGTCAAAAATGTGTCCACTGTCACCCAACCCACTACATGGTCCCCAAATGTGTAAAGCTGTCAGCCAACACATCCATGGTCCCCAAAGGGTCCCGCGGGTAGCCAAAAAACACCCATGTGTCACCATTTTTTCCAGCTTTTCAGCCAACACATCCCTTTTTTAAAATTTAAACATTTTAACCACAAAAAAAGGGATTTTTTAGACCAATAAAAGGAATCTTTTTTAAAAAAAAATAATCCAGGGAAAAAAAAGGGAAGAAATTTTAATTTTTTTTTTTACTAAACAACCCACACACTACACACACCCCAACCCACACACACAAAACACCACACACACACACACACACACACACACACCACCACATTTATATAAAAATATAAAATAAATTAAAAATTATATATAAAAAAACACTGATAGCATGACTTATAAAAAACAAAAAAAAATTAAATATTCAATTTAATTTTTTTTAAAAACCCCTTGTTGCCCTCGCTGGGAGGTGAGGTCGCGAAAATAAAAAAAAGAGGAATCACATTGAACATCACTCGTACAGTGACCGTCTAAACCAGGGGTTTGTGCTGACGCCCTGAGATAAAGGGGAACCCCCTGGGGCCTTTTTTGTGAGGCTTTTTACCCAAGGGGTTAAAAGTACATTATCTTCCCGCATAAAACCCTCAGTGTCTCCCCGCCCCCCGGGAGATTTTTAGCCCTTTCTAGGTTTTAGTTACGTATTTAAATTGAAATTTATAATAATAGTCTTAATAATAAAAAATAATAAAAAAGATAATGACAATAATAATAATCAAAATAAGGAAACTGCTAAAAATTACAAATTTTTAAATTTTGGTGGTAATAAAAATTAAAATAAGTTAATAATAAAAATTTAAAAAATAGCAGATTAATAAAAATAAAAATTTAAAAATTTTAAATAATAAAAATAAAAATTAATAATAATAATAATAATAGAAAGTTTTTAAAAATAATAATAATAAAATAATAAAAATAATATTTAATTTTAATAATAATAAAAATAATAAAAAATAATAAAAATTAAAAATAATAAAAAATTTTTAATAATACCAAAATAATAATATTAATATTATTAAAAATAATAATAATAATAATAAATAATAATAATAATATAATAATAATAATAATAATAATAAAATAATAATACCCAATAATAATAATAAAAAATTTTAAATTTTATAATTTTAAAATATTAAAAATTAATAATAATAATAAAAAATAATAAAAATTAAAAATAATATTAAAAAAAAATTAATAATAATAATAAATAAAAAATAAAAATTTAATAATAATAAAAATAATAGAGTAATAATAATAAAAAAATAAAACTAGGGTGTATATCGTTGTAGGGGATAAAAAGAGATTCTTCACACAAACCCTTTGGGATAATATCCTCCCCCCTTTCTCCCCTCTGTTTTCCTATTCTTATTTCCTTGGAAAATTTTTTTCTTTTTTCCCGCCTCCGTCACCCGAAAATTTCCCTTTCTTTTTTCCCGCTATTTGGGAAAACCAGTGCCTCTTTATAAAAATATGGGGATGTTTGATAATAATAATAATAATAATAATATAATAATAATAATAATAATAATAATAATAATAGTAATAATTCCGATTTTTAATAAACATACATACCAATGCTCCTGGCAAAACATATATATATATATATATATTTTTATATATATTATTATATATATATATAAAATATATATTTTTTTTATATTATAAATATAAATATATTATATATTTATAAAATATATTTGTGGGGTTTTGTGTGTGTGTGTGTGTATTACTGAAATTGTATGGCTAACTCCGTTTAAAACAATTTTTGTTTTAAACAATCAATACATTTTTACATTAAAAACAATTCCACCAAATACACTTGCGGACTGAGTTTTATAATTTTTTTTACAAATTTTTTAATTTATCTATTAACTTTTAGCTAAAAAAAAAAAAAGGGCTGTGACAAAAGGGGAAGAGAAATTCAGATATTTCAACTTGTAGGCCAAATAGGGTGGGGGGGCCTTTTAGTGCTTTCCACAAAAAATTACTAAAATTTTAAATTTAAAACCTACATTTTAAGAAAAAAATTAATAATAATTGACGAAAATGGGGGTTAAAAACTGGAAAAAGGGTCCACAGTTTTAAAAGGAAAGGTTAACCCAGTTATTGGGGAAAAATTGCAGAACACTGCTTTCAAATCAGGGGGTTTTTTTCGTCAAAAATTTCCTTGGCTGGTCTGACCCCCTGTTTAAAAATTAGGCCTTTCTTTTTTGGTCCCAACACTTTTTTCACTTAAAAAGAAGGATGGGAAAAATTGGGCCAATTGCAGTGGGCCCAAACCCCTTTACGCCCCCTGTTTTCCAAAGCTGCTGTCCGAAGTATTCGTGAAAGGGGCCCCCTTTGATGCTTAAAAACCAAAACCCAAAGGTTTTGGTTTTGGGGTCTCTAAGGGAAAGTAAGCAGGGGTTCTTTGCCCCGGGGGCGAAATACCCAAAAAAACCTCCCTTGGGGACAATGCAGGGGGTTTAAAAATTAGTTTTTCAAGAATCGTTAAATTTTTCCTGAAAAGGGACTGGAAATTGGGCAGCGGGACAAGAACTTTTCCCCTGGTCTTTTCCCCTTTTTTTTCAGCCGGGTTTTGAAAGGGAAATAAATGTTTTCTTTTTGGAGAGCATGAAATTACACCCATCGGGGGTGTCCCAACAAGGTACCCCCCTCTTGAAAACCATTTCCTTCTTTAAGCAGTTAGGGAAATCACAGCAGACTGCCCGGGCGAGTAAAATCGGGTTTCCAAAGGATAAGGCACACAAAGCAGGAAACAAAAGGGGTCCCCCCTTTAAAAGGGAACCTTCACGGGTAATGACAGGGGGGTCGGGAAATGGGTCTACCCTGAATCCATCCAAATGTGAAAATCATCCATAAGTAACAAGTGATAAATGCGTGAAGCAAAAACTCCCAGGAGCAGAAAGTCTTTGCCCCCAAAAAATGTGTTTTGCTAGGAGCCCCTCTGGGAACAATGCCATTGACAAAAATTCCCTCAGGAAAAAAATTGGAAGATTTAAAGGGGGGAAATGGAACAACGAATAGGCAATCTGGACCCCCACGATCCCTTTGTACCTTTCTCACAAAGTGCTTGATTTGGGCCCAGGTTTGACATATTTCCTAAGATGGGGCACCTTCAAATGATAACCCCTATACTGCAGGGAATTTTATGACAGAAATTCTGAGGCAAAATTTTTACGAAAGTAACTTAACCTTACCTAGAAGGGGGCAGAGGGAACCAAGCTCCCATTTCCCAGCCCGGAATGGGAAAGGCTTTGGTTTTCCCCCAAGTCAACACAGATTGCGTTACCGCTTTTCTGCCCTCGTGTATTCCCACCCAAAGGACTTGTAGCAGTTTTTTCTCCCTGAACATTTTAGGGAAAAAGGTGGGGATTTCCGGGGCCCAAAAATTTTTTGGAAAGGAGAAAAGATCTGGATAATCAAAGGGGTTTTTGGGGGGGCCCAGCCTATTTCCCCCCAACAACTAAAAAACAATCGCACGGGGATGGCCCCAATAGGGAAAATATTCCCTCAACAAGCTTCAGAGTGTGTCGGGGAAGGAAAAACCCCCGGGCCTCCTGGCAGGTAAACCCCCTCATGCTGGGGATTTTTTTTGGGCTTTTCCCCCAAACTCCACCTTTGGGCCACGTCTCGACCCACAAAACCATCCCATGGGTTTGGTTCCCCTTTCCCGACTTGCCCCCCCTTTTCCCTCCCCCGAACACAGGGTATTTGTGGCAGTAAAGGCGCAGCCCGGGTTTGGGGGTCCCCAGGTTTGGGGGCCGAAAATCCGGGGGAAAGATTGAAAACCCCTGAGGGGGGTTTTAAAACATTATCAAAAAGGAGCCTCCCCAAAGCTGGATGCCCCAGTAAGGGAGCCCCCCCAACTATGAGATCTGATGGCAGCCAAAAGCGTCCGGGTTGGAAATCACCCTTCAAGCCTGGACAGTTTGGGGAAGCAGGTGGTTTTTGGACTAACATTTTGCTCAAACTTGGTTTGATACCTATCCCCAATTTCACCAGGGGGGAAGGGGGGGGCAGCGGGCCAGCTTCGGGAAAGCCCCAAAAAAGTTAGAAAATATGGGAACTTTGCCCACCATTATATGTTTTTTTTCCCAAAAGGGCTCAGGCCCCTTGGGCTCAGGGGGGAAAGAGTGCATCTAAATTCCTTAAGGAGCTGGGGAAAAAGACTCATCGGGAAAATTTTGGGACCCCAGGGCAGCTAGTTTTCTTTTCCCAAGGGGGCTCAGGGGCGGCTGTTCAGGGGGGAAATTGCCTGTTTTTTTTTTGGGGACAGCCCCAGCTTGAGGAGCTGGATAAAGATTTTCGCCAATAATCGGTGATACACCTTTAACAAGGGGGCACCGTAATCCCCCTTTTAAATATAAAACAATGTATTCTTTAAATCTTCTGTACCTTATTATGTAATAAAATTTTTTAGGGAAAAAAAAAAAATTTTTCTAAAAGTTTGGGGGGGGTGGGGGAAGTGGAATATTAAAAAGGGCTTCGGAAGAAATCCAAATCCAAATTTTCTTCCTTGAAGTTTTTTTAAATGCATTCTCCGAGGCAATGGGTCCCACCCAAATTTTCAAACCCGAGGTGGGGGGGGGCCCCATTTATAAATAATATAATTAAAAAAATTAACGGGGTGAAAGAAGAAGTCCCGGAGACAGTACTCCCGGGGACGACAAATTTTCTCTCACTCACTACTCGAGGGGCGTCCTCCCGGGGCCCGTATCAGGGGACGATTTCAATTTTCTCTCACTCACCACTCGAGGTCGTCCCCAGGAACAGAATCAGGGGGACGATACAATGTCTTTTCACTCACCACTCGGGTCGTTCCTTTCCCGGAGACAGTACTCAAGAAAGACACAATGTCTTCACTCAACCCACTCGAAGGGGCGTCCCTCCCGGAGACCGTACTCGGAAGACGACTTACCAAGTTTTCTCACCGGGGGCACCCCCTTCGGGGCGTCCTCCAGGAGACAGGAACCCGGAGACGAAAATACAATGTCTTCCTCAACCCCACTCAGGTCGTCCCCAAGGGGACAGTACTCGGGGACGACTACAATTCCTCCCCTTTACCTTTCAATTTCTCTCACTCCCCCCTGAGGTTTGGGCCCCCCCCAGGGAAAAGTTTTCAGGGGGAAAGACTAACAATGTCCTCACTTTACCACTCATGTCGTCCACCAGGAACAGTACTCAGGAGACGACCCCAATGGGCTCTCACTCACCCACAATGTCTCTCACTCACCACTTCGAGGGCGTCCCCAGGAGACAGTAAATCAGGGAACCCCAAAACAATGGGGCCCCCCCTTCCCTCGAAAGGGGTTCCCTCCAGGGACCCGGGACTCGGTACGGCTACAATTCTCTCACAACCCCCCCGGGGGGCCTTTCGCCCGGGGGAGGGGGACAGTACTCAGGTAAACCCAAATAAAAATGTTTTCACCCCCGGGGGTCCGTCCCCCCCAGGGGGGACGGTAAATCCCGGGAGACGGGGCAATGTCCTCACTCAAACCACCTGAGGGGGGCCCCCTCCGGAGACCTCGGGCCCCCCCCCAATGTCCCCCAACCAAAACCCGGGAAAAGGTGGGGGGCCCCCCAGGGGACACAATTTTAAGAGAAGTTTTCAAACCTTCCTACTTCACAATCCTCGCATCAAACCTGAAAAAGGGCCTCAAAACCTGAGATAAAAAGTTTTTTTCAAAAGTAAAAATTTCAAAAAAATGGTTCTCGGGAAAAGAAATTTGGAATATTTTCCTTTAAAACCAAACCCGGGGGGGGGGGGGGGCCGGGGGGGGGGGTTCCCTTGGGCCTCCAAACCCCTAAAAATTTAACCCCCCAAAAAAAATACCCCTTTTAAAAAACGTTTGTTAACCTCCCCATTTACCACCCTGTTGTTTTGGGTTCCCCGGGTTTCCCGGCCACTCACGGCCCCGGGGCCCCTTCCATGGCGACCAGGTTTTCCCCCCCCCTGAAACCCTTACTTTAAAAAACCCCCGCTTAAAATAAAATTAAAGGATCCTGCCTCCCCTAAAAATCGTTTCCCAAACTTTTCCACCCTTTCTGAAATTTCTCCTTGGCAGAAAATCTCCCAAACATTCCCCGTGATTTTGTTTCTTAATTCCAACTGTGACCCCGTGTTACTGTACCTGGAAAAACCTTTTTCTCTTGGGCCACCTTGTAAAGTTCCCCTTTAGTATTTTTATTTTTTGTCCGGGAAACCCTGTTTTTCCCCCCCAAAACTCCCCCGTCCCAGTGGGGATTGTGAATTGTGTGTTTTGGGGTTTTGGGGTTGTGTTGGTTGGGGGTTGGTGTGTTTTGTGTGTGTGTTTGTGTTGCGATCGGGTTTTTACCACATGGGAAACGCTTGAAAGTTAGATGTGTGAGCTTACCGTCGATTCCCTATGTTAGGATACATATAAAAACCCTGTTAAGTGCTCGGACCCCATTCCCTTTTATGGGCAGGGGGAACTCCCTTGATCCCGTGAATTTGGAGGTAACCCTCCTTTCTTCCTCTCCTTTTTTGAGTCATAAGGGTTACCCTGCCGTTCTGCAATGCTGTTTGATTAAAACCGGAAATTTTTGCGCTCTTTGGCTCCCATGGGGGTTGAACAAACCCCAGCCATGAGTAAAATTTTTGGCTCTTTTCCCCCCCATGATGGGCATGATGGGCCCGATGGGGGAAGACAGCAACTTCCCCACAGCGTCTTCTCTTTGGGCCGTTCAAGGGAGATAGATCGAAATGTTTTTTTTTTCCTGAAAAAAGATATGAATGTTTTTTCCCGGGCGAGTGGGGAAATGGAAGGGGGTCCCCGGTGCGGCCCTGGGCCAATTCAGGGCAGAGGGGAGCAGAAGAGATGGCGATTGAAGTCTTCCTGAAGGCGCCCGCTGATGCAAATTAGAGAGGGGATGGGGTTGATACAAGGAAATTTAACAAAACCCCCCCCCCCCCCCCCAACGAGCGGAAGGCATTCCAAATTTGGGTTTTAGTCCCCCTTAAAGGTGGGTTAAAGTAGAAAACCCATCAGAAAGAAAGTGGTTGGGGAAAGTAGCAGATAGCAAAAAATCACCCCGGGAAAGGGCCAGTACCCGCTTCGTACTTTCCTGCGGGCTGCGACGTGCTTTATGTCTTCGTTGGGTGGGGGGTGCGCTTTGCCAGGGGTGCCCGCTGCGGGCCCGCATCAAAAAGACGTGCCATTTTAAAAAAAAAAAGTAGCAATGATAACCCCGTTGGGAGCATTATATAGGGGGAGTTTGGTGACCACGTTTTATCCTTGGGTTAAAGGAAAAGGTTTCCCAGTTTCACGGGAAGGGATTACACCGACCCAAACTTCCCTGTTACCCCTATCCTCCGATCGCAGGTAGGGGAAAATGCCCGCAAAGGTTTCGGCCAAAATGAAACCCCAAGCACCCCTATATCGGGTGACGGCCACGGGGTGCGGGGGAGGGTACCGGGACCCGCACGCTTCCCCCCCGGGTCGAGATACCAGGTTTTGCGGTCAGCACGAAAAGCCGTCCCGGGGTGAAGACTGTCACCCCCCGATATATCCCTTTATAAACTCCCCCTCAGCCGGGCAGTTCGTTTCGCCAAAGGGCCCCCCTTTCGGGGGGAAGTAGTTTATCGAAAAGAAAGGGACCCAAAGATAACAACTAGAAGTCTCCCAGGGCCCGGGAAAGTTTTACGTGTTTTGGGCATTCCTCATGTTCGGTATTTGGGAAACATAAACACCAAAGGGCCCCTTTTCCGAACACCCCAACCACGAAGAATAATTAGAAAAACGAAAGGGACGAAAGGAGGGCTCAGGAACGCTCAGGGGGGGGTAATTTGGGGGGGTTTTATTTGGGGCCTGCACACTATTTTTACTCCAAAAAAGTTTTTTGTTTGTTTCCACGAACCCCCATTCTAAAACGTCCCCAAAAAAAAAACGTTCCTCGTACTTCCCAAATTTTCTTTATATACGTAAAATCTCCCCCTTTATTCTAGGAAAGAATGTACACTTGGGGATTTTGTATGTTTTTAGTGATAAACAAATGGTAGGGTTTTTTTTAGTCACTTTTTTTAGGGATTAAAGTTTCTTGACTGGGGTTTTAAAAGGTGACATGCAGCCCCTTTAAAGACCCCGTGTTGGGGAGATAAAACTTTTTAAAAAAAATTAACCAACCCAAACCCGCCTTAATGCCCTCGTGTAAATAGATAGAAAATTTTAAACCCCCTTAAAACCAAAACCCAAAAAACCCTTTAAGACCCTCGTGTATTTGTTTGACTTTTAAAAACCCCCTTAACCAAAACCCAACCAGCCCTTAAAGACCCTCGTGTAGTAGGGTAGACTTTAAACCCCATTAAAACCCAACCCCCCAGCCCTTTAAAGGCCTCGTATATAGATAAAACCCTTTAAAACCCATTAAAACAACCGATAAGAATGTCTAGTGACCTTTCTCTGTGTACCTGTCAAAGGAGTGAAACCCCCAGTGACCTTCGTGGGGTTTTAGAGGTAACCCCAAACAACGTTCTAGACAGAAGGGAGGCCCCTTTAAAAACGCTCTGAGGATATCCTATTCCATTTTTCTTTCCCCTGAAGGGGCAAAAAGGTAAATATCTCTCCAAAAAAACTAAAAACAGTCCTCTTTTCCTCTTTTAAATTTTTTCCCCCTTTTTTTGTCTATTTTCTCCACCCCTTCTTTCTTTTTTTGTCTTTCTCTGGTCTTAAAGAGCATTCACAAAAAAATATTTTTCCCCAGATTTAAATTTCCCCAAATTTTTTTAATCGCTTTAGAAAATTACGAGGTTTTCATAATAGTCACCCTTTAAGTTGCTTTCCCCCCACCACAACAGAAAAAAGGGGTTTTGGCCGCCCGGGCGTCCCAGTTTGGGCTAGCACACACCTAAAAAATAGAGAGAAATGAATTTGTAGTTGAAATAAACAATGAGATTTTGAGTTAATATTTATTTTACTATGTAATTTTTTTCCCCAAAGATAATAATTTTGATAAAAATAATTTAAAAATAAAAATGTGATGATCGGGGGTTCCCCTTTAGGGGGGGTGGGGTTTGCTCATCCTCCGGTTTTATAGTTTTTGGGGAAGAAGAGGAGAGAGAGAGAGTGAGAGAGGGGGGAGAGAGAGGGCAGAGAGAGGGGAGGCAAAGAGAGAGAGAGAGACAGAGAAAAGAGGGGACCCAGAGAGGGAGGGGAGAGACCCGAGAGAAAGAAGAACCAAAACCCCCTTTTAATGGTGCTAATATCTGCATAATCCTATGTCTTTAATAATATTCCCCTTTTCTCTTCTCTCTCTCTCTCTCTCTTCCCCTCTCTCTCCCCCTCTCTTCTCTCTTTCTCTCTCTCTCTCTCCCTCTCAGGTCCTCCTCTTTGGAATTGACTGAAAAGGAGGACACTGTCTGTAGTTTTTAATTTTTTTGCTCCCGATCTTTTTTAGAAAAAGGAAATAAAAATTTTCCTCTCTCCACGGGAAAAGGGCGTCAGGGAAAAACTTTTTTTAAAACCCCTCTATCTTTCTCTCGATTTATTATCTCTCTATTTAACAGCTATTTGTTTTCTCTCTCTAATTTTCTATTTATATGTATATATTTATAATTTATATATATATATAAAATTTTATTTATTTAATTATTATATTTAAAATTTTTTTTATATATTTTATATATTTTTTATATATTATTAAAATTTTTTTATATGTCCCCGGGACCTCATCTTCCAAACCCTTCCCGTGTCGTCTACGAAAATAAGGAACTTTCGTGGAAACCCGGGGCAGTTGGCCCCCGTCGGAGATTGTTAGCTTAAATAATGTTTACGGGTTTCCCGGGTGGGTAACTGGGGGAAAAAAGGGGGAAACGTGACTGGGTCACCGTAAAACCCGTTTGCGAAATTTAAATTTAAAACCGGGTATTTTTCCAGTGAAAGAGGGAGTCCCCGGTTTGGGGTTGCAAGCAAAAAAGGGGGGTTACAGGGAAGGCACAATACCCCGGCCCGTAAAAAAATTTAACAAAACTTACAAACATACATACATTCATACATTTAAACTTTCATAAAAAACATACATTTTTATACATACATACATTTCATACCAAAAAATACATTTCATTTTTAAATGTGAAACGAACGAAATAGTATTGATTTCAAAACACGCGAATAAACTAAGGGGCTCGAACCCCCGGCCACTTTGGCCCCCCTCCCTGGGAACGAAAAACGCATTTATGCTCTAAACCCCCGGGAACCCCGGGGGGAATCCTACAAGAATGAAATTTCAATAGGGCCCAAGCCACAAAAAGGGGGGGGGAAAAACAACAGCAAAGGGAAATACAGACCGAAGCAATAACATCCCATATTTATAAAAATCTTTGAAAGGGTCATAAGAAGCAAAAATCACCACCCATCCCAGGGAAAAACCCCTCAGTTACAAATACCCAGGGCAACATGGGTTTTTGAACAGGTTGCTCCTTTTGGGCTCAACTATTTGATCCCCTTTCGACAAGGTCCAAAATGCACTAGAAGACAAAAAAATGGATGTAATTTATACAGACTGCAAAAGCCTTCGGAAAAAGTGTGACCAAGGGTAATTTGCGAGGGGTTACAAACTGCGCTGAGATGGTTGAAGCAAAGGGGGAGGGGGAAACACAGTGGGACCTGCCACTAGTGAAATAAGGGGGTTTTTCGGGCCAAAGGTTGGGCAACCTTTGGGACGACAACCTACTTACACTAGGGGCAGGTCCCACTGGGGATTCCGCCTCCTCCTTCTTCCTCTCTCACCGCCCAAAAATAAAACCCCTCTCCCGGCCCCAAAGCGCACATCCTACAAGAGTGATTTGGGCTTAACAAAATCGATTTAGGTTGAGGGAAATGATTTCCTGAAACTTTTACTCTCCCTTTTCCCCTTTTTACTTTGTATTGGGGATGAAACCACTTGTGGCAAAAATTTTTTCAATAAAAATTCCCAAGGATTTCCTAAGTGTCTCAATTCTTCAACTTTTGGTTTTCAAAAAACCCTTCATCACATGGCGTAAAAGCGCACAAAATGCGTGCTTTAAAAAAATAAAGGAAAAGTCGGGTTTATGGATCTATTTAAATTTTCCCCCACTAACAGAAAACAAGGGGTTTAAAATCAACAGGGGAGTGTTTCCCAGGGAGCTACGGGGGAAGAGCTTTGTTTCACAAAGGGAAAAGTAATCGCCTTTCCCTTTGTTTTCCCCATTTTCCCCATATCTTTAAAATAGCAAGGATGTCGCCACAGCACCGGGGTCTTTTCCTTTTCAGAAAGACACCCGAACTGCCTGACAGTGGGCTTCCATTGCAGACACTGCAAGGCTCCAGCGGGCATCAACCCAAATTTTTCAGTGGGCTGCAGAAAAAATATGAATTTAACGGGTGAAAATTTTAATTAAACCAAGATTTTGGCAAACAGGAAGGAAAATTAAAACTTTATCAAGTAACAAAAACAAATTTTTGGCCAAACAAAATAGAGCGGAAAACACAACGTCCAAAAAACCGGGGGGTTTATCATGTGGAGGGTCTCACCTTTTAAGGACCATAAAAATTGTATCAATCGCATCTGCTAGAAAAATTTACAGGATTTGGGTAATGAGAACCTTCAAAAAAAAGGGATTTCCAAGCCCATGAAGACCCCTCTTTTTGGTCACTTTTTCTTTTTAGGCTGGAATATTGCTGGGACACTAACAGCAAACCTTTTAAGGGAGGTGAAATTGCTGACCTAGAAAATGTCCCGAGAACCTTCCCCGGCGCGATTTAAAGGGATAAATCCCTCAATTTTCTGGGACGCTTTAGGTTCCTAAACCCGTATTCCCCCGGGGACCCAGGGGGGAGAGGTACAGATTATATACACCGGAAAATCCTAGAGGGTTTTGTACCGAACTTGCACACGAAAATCCCCTCACTACGAAACAAAGAATTGGCAACGAAAAGCACCAAACCCCCCAAAAAAAAATTTTGGGGGGTCACTGGGACGTTTTAAAAGACCAAAAAAATAAGGGCAGGGGGCCCGGGGGGAAATGTTCAACCCGCCCTCCCAGCATAAAAAAGGGGGGTTACCAACGGGGCCCCTGGGGAATCTTTCAAGCTGGGACTGGACAAGCACCTAAAGGGGGTTCCCGAAGCCGCCGGGGCTTTGGCCGGGACGTTTGGGTTTTCGTGCTCCGCGCAACAGCCTGGTTTATCGGGTTGGTTTCCCCGGAGGCCTGGGCACAAAACCGGGCCCCCGGGGGGGGGGGTTGACCCCCGGAAATCCCCCCAGGGAACTCCCCGGTAAAAAATACATAATACTTTTCTGTTAACTAGTACCCAAACAAAGGGGGGAATGAAATTAGTCAAGGCGTCCACCCCACCGTATTTCCTCGGAGACTCTGAAAAAGCCTTTGCTTGGGTGGTGCGTCTTATTGGAGGGTTGCGTGGTCCCCGTGGGTTCGCTCACCATGATGCGGGGCCCAAAACAACATGAATTCGGTCCCCTTTGGGTAAATCGCAAGTGTTTTTCCCATTTAAAATTTTATATATATATATATAAATATATATTATTAAAAATTTTTTATAATATATTTATATATATGTAATTTTAATTTAAATATATATATATTTTATATTTTTATATATTGCATTTTCCCTTCTGAAAATTTTTGAGGATTAATGGGAAAACCCAGGGCAAAATTTTACGGTTTTTGTTTGAGGGAGCAGAATTTAAACCGTCTTTTACACGGTGAATCAGGATTATTAAATTTGACTGGGTTTCAAAGAAAAGTGGGTTTGTGTGTCTGGGGGTGTTCTTTTTTGCCCGGCTTTGATGGTTTTTTGTATCAAGCCCCTTTGCCTACTGATGGGGGGAGAGAGGGCTTTAAAAAATGCTGTTTAAAAGGAGGGATTTTTTCTCTCTCTTCTCTCCCCCTCTCCCCTCTCTCTCTCCCCTCTCTCTCTCTCTCTAACCCCTCTCTTCCCCTTTTTCTCTCTTCTCTTTCTTTTCTCTCTTCCTTTTTTCTCTCTCTTGGGCCCTTTTATTTTTGGGGTGTATTCATTTTTAAAATCTCTCTTGGCTGCGTGACCCCCCTTTATTTCCAATCCATGAAACTGTGTTTTGGTTCCCGCCTTCTTTGGTTTTTTGTCAAAGTCATTCCACTTTTTGTTCAGTCTGGAGCTGAGGAAGTAATTCCGGACATCTCCTGACTTGTCTGTGTGCTTGTAAATTCCAGCTCTTTTGCTCTTGTGTACCTGTGTGTGTGTGTGTGTGTGTGTGTGTACTCACCTAGTTGTGGTTACAGGGGACGAGACTCAGCTTCTGGCCCCGCCTCTTCACTGGTCGCTACTAGGTCACTCATCCTGCTCCATGAGCTTTATCATACCTCTTCTTAAAGCTGTCTTGGATCTTGCGTCCACTGCATCACTTCCCAGACTATTCCACTTCCTGACTACTCTGTGACTGAAAAAATACTTCCTAACATCCCTGTGTTTCATTTAAGTCTTCAGCTTCCAGTTGTGTCCCCTTGTTACTGTGTCCAATCTCTGGAATATCCTGTCTCTGTCCACCTTGTCAATTCCTCACAGTATTTTGTATGTCGTTATCATGTCCCCCCTTCTCTCCTGTCTTCCAGTGTCGTGGGTTTGATTTCCCTTAACCTCTCCCGTACGACATACCCCTTAGCTCCGGGATAGTCTTGTTGAAAAACCTTGCACTTTCTCTAGTTTCTTTACGTGCTTGGCTAGGTGTGGGTTCCAAACTGGTGCCGCATACTCCAAATGGGCCTAACGTACACGGTGTACAGGGTCCTGAACGATTCCTTATTAAGATGTCGGAATGCTGTTCTGAGGTTTGCTAGGCGCCCATATGCTGCAGCAGTTATTTGGTTGATGTGCGTTTCAGGAGATGCGCCTGGTGTTATACTCACCCCAAGATCTTTTTCCTTGAGTAAGGTTTGTAGTCTCTGGCCCCCTAAATGTACTCCGTCTGCGGTCTTCTTTGCCCTTCCCCAATCTTCATGACTTTGCACTTGGTTAGGTTGAACTCCGGGAGCCACTTGCTGACCAGGCCTGTAGCCTGTCAGATCCCTTTGTAATTCTGCCTGGTCCTCGTCCGATTGAATTTTCTCGTCACCTTCACATCATCTGCAAACGGGGGACCCTCGGAGTCTTTTCCCTTTCCGTCATGTCGTCCACAAATACCAGAAACAGTACCGCTCCTTGGACTGACCCCTGTGGGACCCCGCCGTTACAGGCGCCCACTCTGACACCTCGCCACGTACCATGACTCGCTGCTGTTTTCCCCTGACAAGTATTCCCTGATCCACTGTAGTGCCTTCCTGTTATACCTGCCGGGTCCTTAAATGCTTATGCACTAATCTCTCGTGTGGAACTGTGCCCAAACTCCTTCTTACAGTCCAAGAAACTGCAATCTACCCACCCCTCCCTCTCTTGTCTTACTGCCGTCACCCTGTCATAGAACTCCAGTGGGTTTGTGAGAAGGATTCCCGTCCCTAAAACCGTGCTGGTTGTCATTGATAAGCTCATTCCTTTCTAGGTGCTCCATCACTTTTCTCCTAATAATCTTCCCCATGACTTTCCATACATACATGTCAGTGACACTGGTCTGTAGTTTAATGCTTCATGTCTGACTCCTTTTTTTAAAAAATCGTCACTACATGTGCTGTCTTCCATACTTCAGGTAGTCGCCCTGTTTCGATAGATGTGATGATTTGTTGTTAGTGATACAAAATAGTGCCTCTGCTCCCTCTCTCAATACCCATGGGGAGATGTTATCTGGCCGCATCGCCTTTGAGGTATCTACCCTCACTTAGCAGCCTCTTAAACTTCTTCCGGTTGTGTGCACTGTGTCCAGCACTTGGTGGTGTACCCCACCTCTCCGTCTTTCTGAAGCCCCTTCTGTCTCCTCTGTGAACACTTCTTTGTGCGTGTGTATGTTTTGCGTGTGTATGTGTGCGTGTGTATGTGTGCGTGTGTATGTGGGGCGTGTGTATGTGTGCGTGTGTATGTGTGCGTGTGTATGTGTGTGTGTGGTGTGTATGTATGTGTGTGTGTGTGTGTGTTGTGTGTTGTGTGCGTGTGTGTGTGTGTACGTGTGTATGTGTGCGTGTGTATGTGTGTGTGTGTGGTGTGTGTGTGTGGTGTGTGCGTGTGTGTGTGTGTACGTGTGTATGTGTGCGTGTGTATGTGTGTGTGGGGTGTGTGTATGTGTGTGCGTGTGTGTGTGTTTTTTGAACACACACAAACAAGGAGGAAATTAAATCGCCTTACCCCTCACATTTACAGAAAAACAAATAAATCAACCTTGTAATCCACCTCCGATTTAAATTATAAGGATTAAGAGACGGTGCATGAAACTCATCACGTGGATGAACCTAAAGGGATTATACAATGCTCATACTGTAATGAAATTTTATGTATTGCGTGTATAACAACCATTGTATGACAGAGAGTATAAACGGCAGCGTTATGTCATATATAGTATGTATAATATATATATATATATATATATATATATATATATATATATATATATATAAAATATATATATTTATATATATATTTTATGTATATAAAATATTAATATATTTCAACATTATATATATATATATATATATAAATATATATATTAATATATATATATAATATATATATATATATATATATATATATATATATATTTATATAAATATTGCAAAACAACCACTCTGAAAGAATAAGAAATTTCCAAGCGCTTTCGTGACTACTACATTATCAAGGAACTATGTGAGAGTCACGAAAGCGCTTGGAATTTCTCTATTCTTTTAGAGTGGTTGTTTTGCATATTCTGAAATCACCTGTTTTACTGTGATCTTATTGCATATATATATATATAATATATATAAATATATATATATATATATATATATATATATATATATATAATATATATATATATAAATATATATATATTAAAATATATAAAATATATGCGAAGTTAAATGATATGTTTAATCTTTTCGTGTTGCAATCAACACATTCTGAGAAGCTTGCAATGTTGCAGAAAAGAGGAGGTCCAGGTAGATGCTGTCACAAGGAGCTTCTGTATCTAATTATCATAATTAAGTTAAGAATAATATGTTTGGAGGATCTTGAGACTGGTTCCTGGTTCCTGGTTCCTGGTTCCTGGCTCCTGGTTCCTGGTTCCTGGTTCCTGGTTCCTGGCTCCTGGCTCCTGGTTCCTGGTTCCTGGTTCCTGACTCCTGGTTCCTGGCTCCTGGTCCTGTTCCTGGTTCCTGGCTCCTGGTTCCCGGGTCCTGGCTCCTGGCTCCTGGCTCCTGGCTCCTGGTTCCTGGCTCCTGGCTCCTGGTTCCTGGCTCCTGGCTCCTGGCTCCTGGATCCTGGCTCCTGGCTCCTGGTTC
Organism: Cherax quadricarinatus; assembly: GCF_026875155.1. Taxonomy (NCBI): domain Eukaryota; kingdom Metazoa; phylum Arthropoda; class Malacostraca; order Decapoda; family Parastacidae; genus Cherax; species Cherax quadricarinatus. Next base: position 44,159,698 of record NC_069436.1, on the reverse strand, counting down.
CTGGCTCCTGGCTCCTGGCTCCTGGCTCCCGGATCCTGGCTCCTGGCTCCTGGTTCCTGGATCCTGGCCCTGGTTCCTGGCTCCTGGTTTTCCCGGCTCCGGCTCCTGGCTCCTGGTTCCTGGCTCCTGGCTCCTGGCTCCTGGATCCTGGCTCCTGGCTCCTTGTTCCTGGCTCCTGGCTCCTGGCTCCTGGCTCCTGGATCCTGGCTCCTGGCTCCTGGCTCCTGGGTCCTGGCTCCTGGATCCTGGATCCTGGCTCCTGGCTCCTGGTTCCTGGGTCCTGGCTCCTGGGTCCTGGCTCCTGGTTTCTGGCTCCTGGCTCTGGCTCCTTGCTCCTGGCTCCTGGTTTCTGGCTCCTGACTCCTGGCTCCTGGCTCCTGGATCCTTGCTCCTGGCTCCTGGTTCCTGGCTCCTGGCTCCTGGCTCTGGCTCCTGGCTCCTGGTTTCTGGCTCCTGGCTCCTGGCTCCTGGCTCCTGGTTTCTGGCTCCTGGCTCCTGGTTCCTGGCTCCTGGTTTCTGGCTCCTGGCTCCTGGTTCCTTGCTCCTGGTTCCTGGCTCCTGGCTCCTGGTTCCTGGCTCCTGGTTCCTGGCTCCTGGCTCCTGGCTCCTGGCTCCTGGTTTCTGGCTCCTGGCTCCTGGCCCCCCTGGCTCCTGGGTTTTTGGCTCCTGGTTCCTGGGTCCTGGCTCCTGGTTCCTGGTTCCTGGCTCCTGGCTCCTGGTTCCTGGCTCCTGGCTCCTGGCTCCTGGCTCCTGGCTCCTGGCTCCTGGTTCCTGGCTCCTGGTTCCTGGCTCCTGGTTCCTGGCTCCTGGCTCCTGGCTCCTGGCTCCTGGTTCCTGGCTCCTGGTTCCTGGCTCCTGGCTCCTGGCTCCTGGTTCCTGGCTCCTGGCTCCTGGTTCCTGGTTCCTGGTTCCTGGCTCCCGGCTCCTGGCTCCTGGTTCCTGGGTCCTGGCTCCTGGTTCCTGGCTCCTGGCTCCTGGCTCCTGGCTCCTGGTTCCTGGCTCCTGGCTCCTGATTCCTGGCTCCCGGCTCCTGGTTCCTGGGCTCCTGGCTCCTGGCTCCTGGCTCCTGCTCCTGGCTCCTGGCTCCTGGTTCCTGGCTCCTGGTTCCCGGCTCCTGGCTCCCGGCTCCTGGCTCCTGGTTCCGGCTCCTGGCTCCTGGCTCCTGGGTTTCCCGGTTCCTGGTTCCTGGCTCCCGGGTTTCCCGGCTCCTGGGGTTTCCCGGCTCCTGGCTCCTGGCTCCTGGTTCCTGGCTCCGGTTTTCCCGGCTCCTGGTTCCTGGGTCCTGGTTCCTGGTTCCTGGCTCCTGGCTCCTGGGGTCCTGGCTCCTGGCTCCTGGCTCCTGGTTCTGGCTCCTGGCTCGGTGATTTATTCAAATTCTAAATTCTAAGAATACCAACCTAAATTTTTTTATGTTTTCGAGTCTGGAAAATAGAAATAAAAAAGTGTGCCGTTTCTAAACTCAATATTTTCATTTTTAAAATTCTTCAGGAATTTATAATGTTTTCTTTTTATTTAATTCCCTGAGGAATTTAATTCTGTTTTTATTTAAATCCATGAAGGATTTATTCTTCGGGATAAATCCACTGTGAAAAAATAATGAACTTCCATGAGCTTTCGTAATTTCTCACATCTTCAAGAATCTTTAAAATAAAATATCATCAAAATTTATTAAGGATTATTATTATTATTATTATAATGACAGGACCCCTAAACCCGTAGTATTATACAGCGCATGTGGGGGAGGGAAAGGGTATTCGGCTCATTCAGGGACGGGGAGCACAGATCCAATTCCCTAGATCAAGAGCCCTCACCAGCATCAAGGAACCTTCGTTGGGGGGGATATAAGGAGGAATTTACAGCTCCCCGGTTTCAATATAGAACACCTGGACCCGTCCCTTTGTGAAGATGTGGGTTGAGGTGGTCAAGGACCTGTCCGACACAGCTTATATTCTGTCTAAATTTTAAGATTTTAACTTGTGGGATATATATTAAATTCTTCCAAAATTTTATATTTATAAATGAATGCAATTTGTTTTATCCTAAAGCAAATATTTATAGAAAATTTGATTCTATTATATTCCAGTCGGACTAATGCACTTTGATACAACTTTCTCAGAATTTTGAAAATCAATTAGATGGTTAAAATCTCTTAATGAATTAAATGAGCATTGGAAATCTTGTCCAGTTCTAATGCTATATTTATGTTGTTTTAATCTTAGTTCGAGATTTTTACAGTTTTTACCGTAAATAAACTTTATCGCAAATTTACAAGGAATCTTTATAGACACATCCATCAGCATTTTGGGGGGAATTCTTATCAAAAGTTTTTTTACTGTTCAAAATTTTTGAATACAACTTTAATATTAAAAGTCTTAAGAAGAAAGGCATACAACCAAGTTTTTATGGTAAGGGAGAACCAACATATTTTTAGTTGAATAAGGCTGGTTGTCCCTTTTTTGGATTTAAAAAGTATTTCTGGCCATTTTTAAGGTTTTTTCAATATTTTTTTTTTGGATATTTTAGTATTAGCTATTTAAAAAATCTTAAGATTTCTTAAATGTGAACTCGGGGATGCAAACCTCAAAAAACTTGAATATAATATATATTATAATATATTTTAAATAATATATATATATTATAATATATAATAATAAATATAAATATATTATATTTTTAATATATAATGTGGGTAACTCAGAGAAGAAGGGACTGTCCCTTTCCCAGTCCACGGTTTCGGTCCCCATCATAGCGATAGTCTCATTTAATAATACAGAGCTCATTAAAAGAACCATAAAAGTAGCACAAAACCATTAATTTTTTTCAAGAAAAAAATTTTTTAAGTTCCGCCTAAAAAAATACAAAAAAAAATTTGTACCATAGGGGTAAAAATTTATTTCAAAAATTAATTCATTTCCGAATAAATTATATATTTTAATTTAAAAATTATATATATAAATATATAATAAAATTATAATAATATTATAAAATATATAAAAATATATAACATTAAAATAATAAAAATATTAAAAAATAATAAAATAATAATAATAAAAAAAAATTAAAACTTTAAAATATTTTGAGTCAAAAAAAGGGAAAATTAGTGTCACGGTAGCAGAGTTTACTCCCAAAGGGGGAATCATGGCCTATGCCCCGTGGGGAAAAAAAAATTTAAAATAATTGAACTTTTCATGTCAGGGGAAAAAGAAAGCCCCCTGATTCATTGAGTACATTTTGTATAGTGAAAACACAGTGGCTCCCTAGTTATTGATGATAAAGGCTAAAGTTCTTTGAAAAAAAAAATTTTGTAAATGAAGGGATAACCTAAGAAAGGGTGCCAGAAGTCCCAAAAAATTACCAACAGGTCAGCGTTTTTTAATCCCGGGGCCTGCGGGGTTTATGCATATAATCTATGTACAGTAAAGCAGAATACTGGCGTATACAAAAACCCATTTTAAAAGGTACTTAGTGGGGGGAGGACTTTCTTAGTTTCTTTTTTTGAAAACGAGACGTTATGTGAATTTCATATAACCGGTTTCCCCAGCGGTCGCAATAACACAACGAGAACCAAATTATTACTACAGAAAAAGGTCCTTCCTCCCAAAATTTTTCACCATCAACTTAGTGATAATATAGCATTTTATTGCGGTGGGGGACAGAAAAAAAAAAAAAAAAAAAAAAAAAAAAAGAAAAACCAGATACAAACGATTGATAACAAAGGGGGACCGTTTTGTCATTGTAGGAGCTGCCGATTCACCGGGTCTTAACACGAAATTATACTTTTGTTCATCAAATCCATTTACCGGGGAATAAATTTTAGTGATCCTTCATTGTTAGTCAAACACCGACCCCTAAAGTTTTAAAAGGACCCACGATCAAGCAGATCGATGGTCCCAAAAATCGTCTGGTCCCCAACCCGACGGTAACCCTTTATGGCCGAAACCCTTTTCTGGTCCGAACCCGGGACTGGTTTTTAAACGTTCCGTTGGACAATAAACAAATGAAACGGATGGGGTTGTAGGCGCCCCTTTTAAACAAAACATTAAAAAAGGAACGTAGGTAAGCTGTCCATATACAAAAAAGGTTTGAAACGAAAAACAAATAGCTAGAGTTCATTAAGGTATTTAAAATAATATTCAAGAGGTTGTAGAAATTGCTAAATCAACATCAAAAATTTTTAAACCCCTGTGTAGTCTGTGGTCAGTCAAACAAACGGGCCTCCACATGGAAAAATTGTCATTTTTGTGGAAATTGGGGTACGCCCCTTTGCAGATATCCCAGCTAGTACAACGTATTAAAACAGAGAAGTGTTTTGGGTATGCCCAAATGAGGAAAAAACTGTGGGCTAAAATCCAAGGGTATTAAAAGGAGGGCAACTCAAAGCTGTTTCATAGAAAACCTGGAAGCTTTCTACAACAGATGGGAAATAAAAAGTCTGGGCTGAAAGGTACTACCCTTGATACTGGCCCTGTAGTAAAAACTGAAAAACGGAGGTGATGTCCCGGGGGACAGTAATTGTAAGGTGGAGGTGCTGTCCTGGGAGACAGAATGGTGAAAATGGGGGTGCTGTCCTGGGGACAAAATGGGAAGCTGGAGATACTGCCCGGGACAGTAATGAGAAAGTGGGGATTTTCCAGGTATTGGGGAAATTTTAAAGAGGAAGGAATACTATAAAAAGACCACAAGGGGATAGACCTAGTAGGGAAACAAAGTGTGTCAAAAATAAAATAAAAACCATTTGCAAATAGAAAATACCGCGGGAAAAACAAAAAGAGGGCTCCATAGCAATAGTGGGTAAATTACCCAAAAAAAACTTGGGAGCTCCCTTTGTTGGTGCTAGGGAGGATAGAAGAAAGCAGGGAAACCCCAAAGGGGAAACAGTCAAAAACCCAAGGCAAGCGGAAAACCAAGCCTGTCAATACTATGCAATTTATCGCTGGCATGGGAAATCTGGAAAAAAAAGATGGGAGTGCAACTATGACCACCCTAAAAAATGCCTGCCCATTGACAACAGGGAAAAAGCAAAATCCCTTCCTGTAAGCTTTTTCCCCCCTGAAATGTGTACCTCTTCAGTACAGGAAAGACTGTGCTATAAATAAATTGCAGGCATACCATCAAAGGGGGCAAAAAGATCAAAAATCCAGGCCATGGGGAAAATTGGTTTCCACAGCCCCCTCAAGAGGGGAAGGTTTTTTTTGTGCCAAAGGAAAAAAAACTGGCAGGGAAAAGGCAGAAATCGTAAACCAAATCCCGTCATTCCTGGATGGAACCACGTGATGGCCCCACCCAAAAAACCCAAAAGATACAGATACTAATGCCGGAAAAAAAAATCCCCCCCCCGTACCAAAAACCACCATCCGATAACATTCTTTTGCAATTACAGGGTCTAAAACCGAACAAACAACAAAATACCTTTCATCCGTGGACCTTCAGAGGCAAGGAATGTTCGGGTTTCACTGAGACCCACATAAAGGTAAATTGGACAATGAAAATGCGAGGGAGACACTTTCAAGAAATAGAAGCAAGAACTTAAGCAAAAAGAATCCTTTAGGAGTCAGGAATCGCGGAAGAACAAAAAGCTTAAATGAAATCGAAAAAAACCCAAAGTTTTCTTCTCCTACCCAAATAAAAATCGAGAACAACGCCCGAAAGGGCCCCCCATTTAAAAAAAAAGAGGGTCCTACACAGATGACAAAAGGAAAGAGTAGCTATCAAGTCCCAATATCTCATTTTTAGAAGCCGCAACCAACTGAGAGCGAAGCAAAATGAATTTTTTATGAGAGAGCCAAAAAAATTTTTAAACACAAGCCAAACCATTTTATCCAACCCCAAAATTTAAATTCGAACAGGCGTAAATGACATGCCCATGCACTCTGCCCCGGGGCCAGACTCAGGGAACTCGTTTTCATCAAGAACTGCAAAGAACCCCCTATCACGAGCCTTTTCCACCCTAGGAGAGGGGCTGGACCGGGGTCGCCCTCAGTTCTAAAAACAAAAACATACCCCACCCACAAAGGGGGCAGTAAAGCAACAGCAAAGAATACAGACCAATAGCACTAACATCCCATATCATAAAAATCTTGAAAGGTCCTAAAAGCAAGATCACCACCCATCTAGAAACCCTCATTACACAACCCGGGGCAACATGGGTTTAGAAACGGTCGCTCCTGTCTGTCTCAGCTTTACTGGATCACTACGACAAGGTCCTAAATGCACTAGAAGACAAAAAGAATGCAGATGTAATTTTATACAGACTTTGCAAAAGCCTTCGAACAAGTGGGGACCATGGCGTAATAGCGCACAAATGCGCGCTAAAGGAATACAGGAAAAGTCGTCGATGGATCTATAATTTCCTCACTAAAAGAACACAGAGAGTAGTCGTCAACAGAGTAAAGTCCGAGGCAGCTACGGTGAAAAGCTCTGTTCCACAAGGCACAGTACTAGCTCCCATCTTGTTTTCCTCATCCTCATATTCCGACATAGAAAAAGGGTTTGTCAGCCACAGCACCGTGTCTTCCTTTGCAGATTGACACCCGAATCTGCATGACAGTGTCTTCCATTGCAGACACTGCAAGGCTCCAGGCGGACATCAACCAAAAACTTTCAGTGGGCTGCAGAAAACAATATGGGAAGTTCAACGATGAGAAATTTCAATTACCAGATATGGTAAACATGAGGAAATTAAAACTTCATCAGAGTACAAACAAATTCTGGCCCCGAAATAGAGCGAAACACCAACGTCAAAGACCTGGGAAATGATTATGTCGGAGGATCTCACCTTCAAGGACCATAACATTGTATCAATCGCATCTGCTAGAAAAATGACAGGATGGATAATGAGAACCTTCAAAAATGGGAGGCCAAGCCCATGTTTACACTCTTTAGGTCACTTGTTCTATCTAGGCTGGAATATTGCTGCACTCTAACAGCACCTTTCAAGGCAGGTGAAATTGCCGACCTAGAAAATGTACAGAGAACCTTCACGGCGCGCATAACGGAGATAAAACACCTCAATTACTGGGGGCGCTTGAGGTTTCTAAACCTGTATTCCCTGGAACGCAGGAGGGAGAGGGTTTCATGATTATATTTCACCTGGAAAATCCTAGAGGGGCTAGTACCGAACTTTCACACGAAAATCACTCATTACGAAAGCAAAAGACTTGGCAGACGATGCACCATCCCCCAATGGGAAAAGCAGGGGTGTCTCTAGCACGTTAAGAGACCATACAATAAGTGTCAGGGGCCCGAGGGTGTTCAACTGCCTCCCAGCACACATAAGGGGGATTACCAACAGACCCCCGGGGAGTCTTCAAGCTGCATTGAAGCACAAAGTCATTCCTGATCAGCCGGGCGGGCTGTACGTTGGTTTGCGGCAGCCAGCAGCAACAGCCTGGTTATAGCGCGATCCACCAGGGGGCCTGGTCACAGACCGGGGCCGCGGGGGGGTTACCCCCCAAACTTTTCCGGGGAACTCCAGGGGAAAATTATTATTTTTATTTTATTATTATTATTAAAACTAATTTCAGTAACAGTAATAAACAATAAAATCAAAATAATTTTAAAACTGCTGAATAGTAAAATATCCGACATGACCTTTTTTACTACCCCGACTAATCAGACAATTGCAGTGACCCGCCGGGGCAGTCGCTCGTGCCACATCGTCCTCATAACAAAATTACTTTTTTCAACGATTTTTCGTTAACGAAACGCTAAGTGCCTTCGTTTCTTTATTTTGACGTTTTTCCACGTGACGTTGACATTTTCTCTCTCTCTCCTCTCTCTCTCTCTCTCTTTTCCCCTCCTCTCTCTCTTTCTCTCTCTCTCTCCCCTCTCTCTCTCTCCATCAAATTTTTAAAAAGAATTGGGGGCCCCGAAAATTTTTTGTTAATTTTTAAGAAGGGAAGAATGGAATTAAAAAAGGGAAAAAGGGAGAAGAAAAAAGGGGGAGGAGAAAAGTAAAAAGGGTTAAGGGGAAAAGAAATAGGAAAAAGAACAACGATGAAACGAAGAGTGGAAAGCTGGTGGGGACACATACACCACACATAGGAACAGGCACTAAGAAAAACCTAGACCTATAACACACATATTCAACACCCAGGGAACTCCCAACCTTCGTCCCCAGCAACTTTCCCAATTAAAAAAAATTACTAATAACTTCCGCTACGAACATATCATGGGCCGAGCCGGGGGGCTGGGGGGAGGGCGGGATGGGGGGGGGCCGGGGGGCGGGAGGAGGCCGGGAGGGGTGGGGGGAGGGCCGGGGGGGCTGGGGGGGGGCCGGGGGGTGGGGGGAGGGCCGGAGGGGGGGGAGGCCGGAGGGGTGGGGGGAGGGGGGGAGGCTGGGGGGGCCGGGAGCTGGGGGAGGCCGGGAGGCGGGGGGGGGCCGGGGGGCTGGGGAGGAGGGCCCGGGGGGCTGGGGGGAGGCCGGGGGGGGGGGGGCTGGGGGGGGGGGGAGGGTGGGGGGAGGCCGGGAGGTGGGGGGGGGCCGGAGGGTGGGGGGGGGCCGGAGGGGGGGGAGCCGGGGGGCTGGGGGGAGGCCGGGGGCTGGGGGGGAGGCCGGGGGGCTGGGGGGGGGGGATGCGAGACCCCTTCCGGGTATCTCCAGGTTTCCAGTTATTCTTCTTCCCATTTTCCCCTATTTATGTATTAGCTAACCCCCCTGTTCTTTCACCTTTTTTCAGCAGTACGGGGCGTTCTTAATGTAGATAGTAGACAGTTTTTCTTATAGACAGCCTCAGTGTAACAGGTACTCCTGTCTGTCTGTTCATGTGCTCTCAGCAGTTCCAATACTCACATGACCCATGTACTCAATTCAATTCAATTCAATTCAATTCAATTTAATTCAAAGTTTATTCTCTTAAGGATTTCAAAGCAGTTTTCAAAATTTGGTTTTGTTTGGTTTACATTAGTAAAATTGTGATTAAGATGTACCCTAAAACGCTTAGCATGGGTAGGCATTTTCGGGGAGACTTTTGTTTTTTTTCTTAATTGTAAAATATTACAAATTTTAGGTAAGTTTTGGGGGGGGGGGGGGGGGGGGGGGGGGGGGGGGGGGGGGGGGGGGGGGGGGGGGGGGAAAAAAAAAAAAAAAAAAAAAAAAAAAAAAAAAAAAAAAAAAAAAAAAAAAAAAAAAAAAAAAAAAAAAAAAAAAAAAAAAAAAAAAAAAAAATATAACAATAATAATAATAAAATAAAAAAAAATAATAATAATAATAAAAAAATAATAATAAAAATAATAATAACAATCATAATAAAAATAATAATAATAATAATAAATCCACCTTTATATCTTCAAGTACAAGACACTTATACAGACCATAGGTGACATCAAATGACAAAACTACAATGTAAAAGCCGCTTGTTAATGCTGAGCATTTCGGGCAAATTAGGTCATTTTGTACCCCAGGATGCGACCCACACCAGTCGACTACACCGCAGTACCTATTTTTACTGATGGGTGAAATAGACAACCGGCCGTAAGGAAACACGTCCCAATGTTCTACCCACGCCTGTAATCGAATCTGGGCACCTCACCATGGAACATAGCTTAAGCCACCAGTCACGGGCACCGTGGCCTGGTGAGAAACATCAGCAGTGCAGATGAGACTTACCCATACGTCTCAACCCAGAAGGGATAATCGAACACGGGGTGGGAGGGTCCTTCGGTGTGAATCGAAGAAGAAAAGATACTGTTTCAGCTATCAGTACAATCCATTGTACCTACACTGTACTACTCTGCTAGGATGACTACTCCTACAAGCCTCGACAACACTGATAGGTGTAGTCTCTCATATATACACTGAGAGAAAGGAGTATATACACTGTCTCTCAGACCAAGCCTCCAGACAGTCATATATCCCTCTCCTAGCCTCCCAGACAGTCCATAAATCCCTTCTCCTAGCCTTCCTAGCCGTCCTCTCCTTGAACACTCACTAAACTCACCATTTCTAACCCTAGTCATATAGGCCTATAGACTGCATAACCTCTTTCCCTGTGTACTTTGCAGATTCCCTGTACAACACAGCATCACAGGACAGTGGTCCGCATGAAACAACTCCACTGTGGCGACGGCGCAGATAAGAATAAGATAAGATAAGATTTCTTTCGGATTTTTAACCCCGGAGGTTAGTCCACCCAGGATAACCCAAGAAAGTCAGTGCGTCATCGAGGACTGTCTAACTTATTTCCATTGGGGTCCTAAATCTTGTCCCCAGGATGCGACCTGCCACACATCGACTAACACCAGGTCCCTATTGCTGCTAGGTGAACATGACACAGGTGTAAGGAAACGTGGTCTGAAATTTTTCCACCCGCCCGGGAAACGAACCCGCCCTCGCGTGTGTGAAGCGGGACTTTAGCCACCAGGCCACCGGGCCACAATAACCTTATACAAGTGACACTCCAGTGACTTAAATCTTCACCTGGTGTGTCTACAGCTTCACCAGTGTCCTACTGGATTCATCTGGTGTCTACTGGCTTTAACCTGGTCTATTGGCTTTCACCCTGGTGAGTCTACTGGCTTCATCTCTGGAGACCTACTGGTCATCACTGGTGTCTACTGGCTTCAACGCTGGTGTCCTAACTGGCTTCATCTGTGTCTACTGGCTTCATCTGTGTCTACAGGCTTTACCTGGTATCTAATGTCTTCACCTGGTGTCTACTGGCGTCATCTGGTTGTCTACTGCTTTACCTGGTGTCTACTGGCTTCACCTGTGTCTACTGGCTTCACCGTGTGTAAACAGGCTTCCATCTGGTGTCTACTACTTCACCTGGTGTATACTGCTTCACCTGGTTTCACTGCTTTCATCTGTGTCTACTGCTTCACCTGGTGTATACTGGCTTTACCTGATCTACTGCTTCACCTGTGGGGGTCTACTGCTTCATATGGTGTCTATTGGCTTTACCTGGTGTCT